>QRFJ01000013.1:3561448-3671448 GCA_006176705.1 Cocos nucifera
TAGGGTGAACGAGGCCTTCGATCTTGCTCGCGTTAGGACGAGGTCCTCCTCCTATTCCTAACGGGCTGTGGGGGCACATGCGGACCATCGTCCGAGCCTCTCCCCCCGTCTCGTCTAAGGTGAACGCGGCCTTCGACCTTGCTCGTATTAGGACGAGGTCCTCCTTCTGTTCCTAACGGGCTATGGGGCAACGATCGCTCGGGGGAGATCTTATCTCTGACCGAATCTTCACGGGAGAGATCTTATCTCTAGCCGAGGTTGTTGCCCGCGTTAGGACGAGGTTCTCCTCCTATTCCTAACGGCTGCTTTTGCTCATTTCTTTCCTGTTCTTCATTACCAGAAATCAATAATGCAGAGCAAAGGAGTGTTTAAAGGAAGTTTACTGATAATACATTCTCAAATTTTCTGAGTTCCATGGTCGAAAAAGCACTATCCCTCCGAGTTTCTTCATGCGATAAGTTTCGGGTCAGACTACCTTTGTCACCTCATATGGGCCTTCCCAGTTTGGGGCGAGCTTCCCTCGATTCTGAGGCTGAGCGGTAGCGGCTCATCATAGCACCAAGTCCTCCGCTCTGAACGTCTTGTTTTTGACCCTGGAGTTATAGTACCGAGCCACCTTCTGTCTGTAGGCTGCCATCCGGATGCGGGCTTCCTCCCTCTTTTCTTCCAGAAGGTCAAGATTGACTCTGAGGTCCTGGGGGTTGTGCTGCTCGTTGAAGCCCACGACTCGCGCAGACGGGAGCTTAAGCTCGACTGGGATAACTGCCTCAATATCGAAGGCCAAGGCGAAGGACATTTCTCCGGTTGGCACCCTCTGGGTAGTTCGGTATGCCCAGAGGACATGGTAGAGTTCGTTCACCTAGGCCCCTTTTGCCCTATCAAGTCTCGCTTTGATTCCTTGTAGCAGGGTCCGGTTGGTTATCTCAGCTTCCCCATTGGCCTGCGGGTAAGCCACCGATGTGAAGTGATGGGAGATGTTTAATCCTTCGCAGAACTCGGCGAACCTTGCCCCGACGAACGACCGTCCATTGTCGGTTATGAGGGTTCAGGGCAGGCCGAACCGGCGAACTAGTGACCTCCAGACGAAGTCCTGCACCTTGGCCTCGGTAATCTTTGCGAGTGGTTCAGCTTCGACCCACTTGGTGAAGTAGTCGATCGCAACCAGAAGGAACTTCCGCTGCCCAGACGTCGTTGGAAAGGGGCCGAGTATATCCATCCCCCACTGCGCAAATGGCCAGGGTGAGCTGAGCGGAGTGAGTTCGGACGTCGACCGCCTCTGCACGCTGGCATTCTTCTGACAGCGGTCGCACCTCTTTACATATTCCACAGAATCGCGAAATAAGGTCGGCCAGTAGTACCCCTGTCGGAGCTGTTTTTGCGACAAGGATCTGGCTCCTACGTGACTTTCGCAGAATCCTTCGTGCATATCTCGTAGCACGAGATCGGCTTCTGAAGGTCGGAGACATCTCAGCAACAAAAGAGAGTACGACCTCTTATACAACCTGCCTTTGTATAAGACGTAGCGGGAGGCCTGATTCCTGAGCTTCCGAGCTTCTTTCAGATTGTGAGGAAGGACTCCCTCCCTGAGGTAGACGACCAGCGGGTCGATCTAGCTTGGCTCGAATTCTATCTGCAGGATGACCTGAGGCTCCTTCAGGGTCGGGCACTTCAGAGTCTCCAGAAATACTCCTCTAGGCAGTTCGGCCAGAGCAGAGATGGCTAATCTGGAGAGAAGGTCGGCTCTCACATTTTCCGCCCTCGGAATATGTTGAATGCCGAAGCTATCGAAGGCCTAAGTCAAATCCTTCACCTTCCCGAGGTACCTAACCATGCTTTCCTCCTGTGCCTCATAACTGTCGCTGACTTGGCCGACCACCAACTGAGAGTCGTTGTAGACTTGAAGCCGATCTACCTTTAATTCTCTTACTATCTTTAATCTGGTGATTAGCGCTTCATATTTAGCCTCATTGTTGGTCACAGAGAACTCGAAGCATAGCGCGTACTCGGCGACGACTCCCTCGGGACTGACCAGGACCAGCCCGGCACCAGCTCCAGTGGGGTTGGATGAACCATCCACGTGCAGGGCCCAAGAGCCTTCGGGGAGGTCGACGCTTTCCTCGGGGAGGTCCGACCGTGGCAGCTCAGCTTCGTCAAAGTTCGGCCTCGCTCTGGTGCCGGTTCCGCTCGATTCAAGCTCGGCTTCGACCGAAATGGTGCATTTTAGAACAAAATCTGCTAATATCTGGGCTTTGATCGATGGCCTGGGGTAGTAGTTGATGTCGAACTCTGTAAGCTCGATTGTCCATTTTGCTATTCTTCCGGAAGCATCTGCTTGATGGAGAACTGCCTTTATTGGTTGGTCCGTGAAGATCGTTAGGTGTGCTCCTGAAAGTAAGGTCGGAGCCTCCTGGCAACGATCAGAAGATAGTAAGTTAGTTTTTCTAACCTAGAGTACCTGATCTCTGCATCTCTCAGGACTCGGCTCACGTAGTAGACCGGTCGCTGCGTCTTTGCTTCCTCCCTGATCAGGACTGCCGCCAGGGCCACCAGGAAGACAGCTAGGTACAGGAACAATTCTTTCCTGGGTTCGGGCTTTGCCAGCAGCGGGGGCATGCCGAGGTTATTTTTGAGCTCCTCAAATGCCTGTTGGCACTTCGCCGTCCAGCAGAAGTCCTTCGGCCGTCTGAGAACCTCGAAGAAGGGCATGCATCGCTCAGCCGACCTTAAGACGAAGCGATTTAGGAATGCCACCTTCCCGGCCAGGCACTGAACTTCCTTGATCGTCTTTGGAATGGCCATTTTCCGAATGGCTTGGATTTTCTGAGGATTTGCCTTGATTCCGCATCTCGATACCATGAACCCGAGAAACCTTTCGGAGGTTATGCCAAAGGCGCATTTAGTTGGGTTCAGCTTCATCTTGTGCTTTCTGAGTGCACTGAAGGTCTCTTCAAGATCGGCCAGGTGGTCTGTTGAAGCTCGACTTTTGACGAGCATGTCATCTACGTACACCTCCATGTTGCGGCCGATCTGCTCCTTAAAGACCTTATTAACCAAACGTTGGTATGTTGCTTCTGCATTTTTGAGTTCAAAAGGCATGACCTTGTAGCAGTAAAGACCTCGGTCAGTAATGAAGGCGGTCTTCTCTTTGTCCTCAGGCACCATGCGTATCTGGTTGTAACCAGAAAAGACGTCCATGAAGGTGAGGAGCTCGTGGCCCGAGGTCGCATCCACCAGCTGATCGATCCTGGGTAGGGGTAGCTGTCCTTCAGGCAAGCCTTGTTCAGCTTCTTAAAGTCGACGCACATCCTCCACTTATTATTCATTTTTTTGACAAGAACCACGTTCGAGACCCAGGTTGGATAGCTAACCTTTCGGATGAGTCTGACTTTGAGGAGCTTGTCTACTTCTTCGACGATCGCTTTCTGTCTCTCCGGGGCGTGGTGGCGCAGCTTTTCTCTTATTAGCCGGTGCTTCGGATCGACGGCTAGTCGATGTTCCATAACTTCGGCGTCGATCCCCGGCATATCAGCTGGGGTCCAGGCGAAGACGTCCGCATTTCTTCTAAGGAAAGCGACGAGCTGCTCCCGAACCTCGGCCGCTAGGTTGGAGTCGATCTGCACCACGTGCTCCGAGCTTTCGTCATTCAAGGGCACAGAGACGAGGTCCTCCGCAGGCTCCTCCCACTCTTCAGTGAGGTCATCGCGGACGTTCAGTCCATCAACAAGACAGGGGTCGGGCCGATCTCCTTTATGTAGGGAGATCGAGTAGCAATACCTCGCCAGAGCCTGGTCTCCTCTGACCTCTCCGACCTCATGACTCGTCGAAAACTTCATCTTCAAATAATAGGTCGATACTACCGCCCGGAGTGCATTTAGATCAAGTCGGCCAAGGATCGCGTTGTAGGCGGACGGGGTCCATACGACTAGGAAGTCGACCCGAGCTTTCGCCAGCTTCGGACATTGCCCTGCCGCTACGGTCAATGTTATTATGCCTTCGAATGGTACGGCGGTGCCAACAAACCCTACCAGCAGGAAATTCATCGACCCCAAATGGTCGTTGGGCAGAGACATTTTTGAGAAGGCATCGTAAAACAACACATCGACCGAGCTTCCATTATCTACCAAAATACGGCATACATCGTAGTCGGCAATATTCAAGAAAATTACAACCGCATCATTGTGTGAAAAATGGATTCCTTGGCCGTCCTTCTCGGTGAAGGTCACGGGCTCCACGATCCTTCGCCTCTTCATCGATCCTCTGGATCCACTGATCTCCCCTTGCTGAGGTCCCCTTAAGATGGTATTGATGACGCCAAAGGGCGGTCGATCTTCTTATTGGTTTTCTCCACCTGGCGGTGATGCTCTCGATCGCTCTTTCTTCCCCTCAGGCCGCCTTCGCAGAAATCAGCCAAGTCTGCCTCGCCTGACGAGCTTTTCAATCTCGTCCTGAAGTTGGATGCACTCCTTAGTGTCATGACCGTGGTCGCGGTGGTAAAGACAGAACTTGTTAGGATTGCACTTGCCAGGATGGAAACGCATTCTCTTCGGTCTTGGAAGCCGCTCCCGGATCTTCATCAGTACTTGAGTCTTTGGGGCGTTAAGGGGAGCGTAATTGTGAAATCATCGTCGTCGGAGAGAACTTCGGCGCTGGGGGGAACCTCGGCATGCCCTTCCATCAGGGCTTCTGCGCCTCCGAACCTGAGGGGGAGTTCGGGCTCGCCTGCGACCCGGAGGAGTTCGGAAATGCGGTCGAGCTTCAGTCTGCTTTCTTTCTTCGGCGGGCCCGCCTGGCCCACCGGTTCGCCACCTGCCGTCGGCTTTGTCGTCCTTAGCCCCGAAGGCCTCTTCTGCCCGGGCATAACTTTCGGCCCGAGCCAGCATGTTGGCAAAATTTCTGGGATACTTCTTTTTCAGGAAGAACAGTAGGTCGTTCTTCTGAAGGCTGCCCTTGAGAGCGGCCATGGCGATTGATTGGTCCAGGTCCTGGACTTTCAGTGCAGCAGTATTAAACCTGGTGACATAAGCCCGGATGGATTCTCCCTCCTTCTGTCTGATGGCCATTAGGAAATCCAAACCTCGGCGTGGATGCCGACTACTGATGAAGTGGGCCGCGAATTATTGACTTATTTGGTCAAACGACAAGATGGTACTCGGCTTGAGCGCCGAGTACCAGTTCCTGGCGGCTCATTTAAGGGTAGAGGGGAAGGCCCGGCACAGGATTGCGTTTGGCGCGCCATGGAGCAGCATCATCATTCGAAAGGCTTCCAAGTGGTCGATCGGGTCGGTGGTTCCATCATAGCTCTCGAACTGTGGGAGCTTGAAATTCGGCGGGATCGGTTCCTGCATGATTTTCTGTGAGAAAGGAGGGTCGGTGCGGACGTCATTACCGCGTGAGGAGGGAGCGTGATGGAGTTCTTCGATTCGTCGGCTCATTTCTAAGAGCCTTTGATCCAAAAGATCTTCGCGGTCTTTGATCTTCCTGCCGAATGGATGCGAGGCTTCACCCTGGCTCGAGCCGCGGTACGAGCAGGGGCTTTCCCTCCGTTGCCTTCCTCTTCCGGGGATTGGAGGTCGGGTGGCCCACGTCGGTCGCCCCTGGACTGGACCACACGGCTCTGGGGAATCTCGCGCCGGTTGAGCTAGTACCGGGGCCTGCTGGTGCATGGCCTGCACCGCCTCCGTAAGCTCACGAACCTGCTTGATGAGTAGGTTGAATTGCTCCGCATCCACCGCGGCTACAGAGTGAGCCTGGGTCGCCGGGGCTGGAGCGGGAGCGGATGGATCCGAATGGGATCGGGCCGCGGAGGCCGCTGACCGCCGAGTCGAGGCTCTCATGGGGGCATCTTTTCTTTTCTTTTTTTTGAAAAGAGGAGGAAGAAAAATCTCTGGAGTGGAAAGGGGGGAAAATGTCGCCGAGCACTCCTTTAAGAATGAGGGGACTTCGGCTTTCTCTTAACTTTAAGAGAGAATGGGGGCCCTTCCTCTAGCGCCAATCTATTGGTACAGAAACTGGTCGTTGTCGAAGGTCGCTGGAGTTGAGGCCGAGGAGGTCGCCGTCGGGGACCTACAAAATAAAGTTCCGTCCGGAGTCGGTGGGGGGTGGCTCCGGCAGGACCCTCCGACGATCAAGTCAGCTCTGGCCAACAGGAATGGAGTGCTCGGGAATGAGTTTCGGAGCTTAGAGAAGAAGAGGAGAGCTTAGAGATCTGAGAGATTGAAGTTAGCGTATCTGGAGGGTCCTTTATAGGCGGAGCTTAGTTGATGGTGATGGCCATACCGCTGCATGGAGAGGAGGGCGTTGTCAGGTGGATGGTGACAGTCATACGGGCGAGTCATGGGCCGCATAGAGTTCGGTACGGAGAGGAAGGCGCCACTAGACAGATGGTGACGGCCATACTGGCAGGTCATGGGCCGCATGGGGCTGGTTATGGAGAGAGTGGCGCCGCCAGTAGTGGCGGCCATATCGTCCAGTCTCGTTGTTCGTCCGAAGGAGTTCGGACTTGTAGGAGGCTTGGGAGCAGCTCGGCCGTAGAGGAATTCGGAGGAGCTCGGCCGACCGAAGGGACAGCCGCTTGGGGAGTTCGGCCGAGGGACGACCGTCGAGGAGTTCGGGCGCTGAAAAATTTTGTTAAGGCCCGGCTGCTTGGAGTCCAAGGAGCTCGGGCGCTAGGAGTTCGAGAAGCTCGGCCGCTAAGTAGTTCGGCTGACTTCAGGAGTTCGACTAAGGCCTGTCCGGAGGACGTCTGGGAGGAGTTCGGCTCTCGAAGAAGTCCGGTCGAAGGGAAAGCTTGGAGGAAAGTTGGGCTCTCGTAGACGCCCGGCTGTAACGACGCGGAGAGAGTTCGGTTCTCGCGGGGGTCTGACTGAAGCTCGACGGTTGAGCTCGGCTATAGCCCGGCTGCTGGGGTCCAAGGAGCTCAACCGCTAAGTAGCTCGGCCGCTGGGCGTTCGGAATGAGCTCGGTCGCTAGAAGTTCGGACGACTGCTGAGAAGTCCGAAGGAGCTCGGTCGGTTGGGCAGTTCGGCCGACTGTAAGGGTTCGGTTAAAATCCGTCTGCTGGGCGTCCAAGGAGCTCTTCGATGGCTTTTGGTTGCATTAGGCAGGACATCGAACTAGACTTCGATGGAAGCGGGGTTTATCCCCAACACATACATACATACATACATATATATATATATATATATATGTTATATATATATATATATGTGTGTATATATATGTGTGTATATATATATATGTATGTATATATGTACGTACGTACATACGTACGTACATACATACATACATACATATATATATATATATATATATATATATATATATATATATATATATATATATATAATAATATTATATATAAAATTATATATAATAAAATTATGAGGGTATGTATAATTTTAAATATTTATAAAATTTTGTGCGAAAAAAAAAATTATAAAATGGTTGCAGTACCGTTCCATAGCAAAATTTGCCGTTTCCTAAGGCAAACAACAAAATAAAATATTTTTAAAGAAAAAAAAATATAAAATAATGTCCATGGATCTCGCAGACGAAAAAAATGGAGACCTATGCAGGAAAAAGAATATGAACTTTCGAGAGACACGCGAGAGGGAGGACCGCAGCTGAGAGCTTTGCCCAAAAGTGGCAGAATTTGCAGCATTGGCAGCAGCCTACGAGCTTCATCCGGTCATCCCAACGGCTAAAAAAGCAAGCAGGATCCTTAGGTCCTTCTCTTGAGAGAGAGGCTCGCTCAACATTCTAGCCGCCACACGAG
Source organism: Cocos nucifera (assembly GCA_006176705.1). Lineage (NCBI taxonomy): Eukaryota > Viridiplantae > Streptophyta > Magnoliopsida > Arecales > Arecaceae > Cocos > Cocos nucifera. Next base: position 3,569,223 of record QRFJ01000013.1, read on the forward strand.
AGGAGGTCTTCTCACCTGCCAGAATTCCAACTATTTTCTCGCCTTCTTGACCCTTTTCAGTTCTTCTTGTCACTGTCTTCTTCTATCTCTCAATTTCTTAAAAAGAAAAAGAAGAGAAAGAGAGAGTGATTTTGTTGCGCCTTTACATCTTTAGATTTGGTTCCTATAGTTAAATCCAGATGCGTTAAGATGCTCATTTTCTAAAGATGCTTCGCCTTCGTCTCTGGCTTCGTTTGGAGGTATTCAAAATTCCATTTTTCCTTAACGTTTCCTGTTTTTATTTGTCCAATGATTTAGAGGGCATCATTCATTTAGTTTCTCGCACCTTTCACAAAGATCGTTGCTTTCTGATTAGGGTTTGTTATTTCCCCCTTCTTTTATTTTTAGAGTAGAAAGATTGTTTTTTTGGGGTTATTGATATCCAAAAATAGTCACTTTAGTATACCTGTAAATTTATCTGAAGGAAATGGAGAACATAGTGGATATCAGGGGCTGAGGGAGGAGGTGTTATAAGGTTATTTTAAGCTTATCTAAGGTGTGCCAAGGGCGCGGGAGAGGTTATTGCGATAAGAGTTATGGGTGGGTGGAGAAGGGAGGTGGACTGCTGGAGCCCGGATGCAGTGAGAAAGCTCTGGAGATGATAAGGGGAGTTTGATTGCCTGTTTTGATTGTGAGCACCGAGATGATGGCTAATTATTGGCTTGCAAGAGGTGCAGTAAAGATGGTTGAAAAAATTATGATGGAATAAGGAGTATGTCAAAGCTAATTTTCTTGATCACAGGTTCAACTGCCAATTGGTTTAATATTTTTAAATTTATGCTTACATTAAAAAAATGGACATTATTCCTCCCCTTTCTCTCCATCGAACCAGGTCAAGCCTAAGAAAGCTCAATATTTGAAAATCCCAGATCCCGGATGGTCAAATCTCAACAATCCATATTTGAAAGAGTTCTTTTGGATAAGCATCTGAAATCATCTACCATTTAAGGATTTGGCCATTTGGGCTTCTGAATAATCAAGCCTAAGCTGAATTAAATTGTTAGAACATTGAATTTTTAAGGACTAACAAAATATTTTTGTATTTTGAATCTGCAAGCGAATTGTTTCTTTAATATCTGTAGTCGTACTACAAAGCTTTTATTATTTTTTGTAGTTGAAAGCTGCAGACACTGTACTAACTAGTCACCTTCTCAATTTTCTTTAAGCAGTTAGAAATTGCTTATATGTCGCTGATTAATTTCCTTTAGCTTAAATGAATGTCTGCTAATTAAGGTGTGTGTGTATTATTTTTCTTATTTTTCTTTCTTTTGCTACCTATTATTGTTATATTTTCACTCTACACATTTATTATTATACTAGTTCTTGATTGTTGTTTGTGTTGATGCATGAGTTTATAGATTTATATCCGTAGACTTGAATATAAAATTACTATTGCTAATAATCTCAGCATGTTTGTATAACTATATGTTTTGGAGGTACCATTTTGTTGATGCTTTATCCAGATTCTGTTTAACTCTTGCAGTTGGTTGGATTAGACCATACCTTAAATCCCATAGCTTATATGCATAGGCTCATTCATGTTAATTTTGTATATTTTGAATGCTAAAGTCTGTGTGTAATCTCAGCTACCCACTAGGACTGGATTAAGGAACTTCTTTTTTTCCATATGCAACAGCTGTACACTGTCGGATTGCTGGTTTTTTGCAGTGAAATTTTTTGATGATTTTTCAAGGGAGATTTTTGGAACTAATAGGAGCTTTATATTGGATTTTGGACTAGGCTTTAGCTTGCTCAGAAAAAAAATGAATGATTTAGGTCTATGTAATCTGAGATGAAACTGCAACTTTGGTGTCACACCTGTAGTTGTTGCAAATGGGAACCATTTTTCCCATTTCCTAGAAAGAATAGCATATCAAAGAGTGCAAAAAACCGAATTCTTTTAGTTGATGTTGGGCTTTGATTCCAGGATCTGTGTAAAGCACATTGGTTAGGTTGATATGCTAGGCGAGACATCAAACTATCAATAAGTTGGAAAATAACTGGAGAGTTTGGAGATTCTAGATATTTGAAGGAATGGAATTTACTTGAAAAGGTTAAGATGTCACCATATATGTCATTGACAACCTCCAGAAATATCTTCTTGGCTTTGTGACCGTGCTTGTGCTGTATGTGATAATAAGCCATCAATTGGAACATATTTGTATTTGTGCAGTGGAGTTGCTAGATGTGTAAGGGCTAGGAAATCAAGGAAGCACAAAGTGATCATAAGTAGGAACCGTAAACTTCCACTGAAATCCACATCTGCTGGATCCAGCATACAGCAGCCAAGTCACTTAGCTAACGTACCATAGCAGTTCTGAACATCTAAGGGAAGTATATATTTAATCCAGATTCTATACTCTGCAGTTGCTCATCATCACTTCCTGTTGAACGAGACATCTTGATTCTTTCTCACTGATGTTGATCATATAACCAGATAGTTTTGCTAGTCCGGTGCTTTTCTGGTGAGGAGACATGCCATACTAAGCATTTTCCTTATATGTTATTTTATCAGTTGCTTGTATACTTATGTTGTAAAATATTCCCATGCAGGACTCTTTTTTAGTGCAATATAATTTTATTTGCTTCAATAATCTGTTCAGCTTGATTTGCCAAATTATACTAAGTGATACTGCATACTTGTGAAACCCATCCCTTACAAATCCACTTCTTTCCTTTTGCATTAGTTCTGCAATCAGAAAAGGATTTCACTGTTTGGATTACAAACTTATTATTTCTATCTCACTGCATAGACTTATAAAATAAAGACTTGATTATCTGATTTTCATGATTCTGTTTTTACTTTCCTAGCTAGTTGCTTATCAATTCATATTTGAATAGTTTGATGCATTAACTTATGTGGTTAAATGATGCAGCTATAACAGTAACCAGATACGTGTAATTGAATCAATAAAGTGAGTCTAACTGTCGGTCCTTCCATCATGGACAAGATATCACCTGACTGTCCTTATCCAGGATGCTTCTTCTGTGTCATGAAGGAGGGAAATCCAAATAAACGAAGAACAAGTATACTGAAGTTCTTTAGAGAGCTTCCTTCTCAAGATGAGGATGGCCAGGTTCTCCCTATCAGTGGCCTTTGGAACACTGCCATGGCGCATCCAAATGATCCTGAGTTTGTTAACTTGGGAATATTTGAATGCATGGCTGCATTGATATGGAAGGGCTTAAAGAACAGGCGTTGGCTTACACATGACCAGAACATGTACATCCCTTATTATGCAGCTCACATAATTGGATCTTACACCATGAATATGGAAGAGTTTGCAGAAACTGCGGTGCATGCTGGAGTCATTCCTCCCTTAGTTGAACTTTTACGAGGTAGGTTGACCTGGGTGGAGCAAAGGGTTGCAGTTAGGGCCCTGGGACACTTGGCTACATATCCTAGTACATTTCCTGCAGTGGCAAGTCATGGAGAAGTCCTTGAGCTTGCCATTCAGCTGGCATCGAGTTCTCTAGAGATTGTCTACTCTCACTTTTACCAGTTCGTGGATGGGAGACTAAGCTATCACTGTGATCTACTTACACGGGGGATGGGTGGTGTGGAAATGGAGTCCAGGAAAGCAGAGGAATGGGCCAGTCAGTTACAGTGCTGGTCTCTTCAGCTAATTAACTGCTTTGCTTTCAAGCCTGAATTTCTCCCTGATATATGCAAGACAGAATTTTTAATGAAATTACCAGGCATGTGGGGTGGGCTTGTCAATGAGAACTCACCAGCTGGTATTGGTTTACTGCGAACAATTTGCCAGCACAAGCTTGGGAGGAGTCCTGTTGCAAACTGTCCTGGTACTATTGACGCACTATGTAATATTGCTCGTTCATCAGATGACTGGCAGTACATGGCTATTGATTGTCTCATTTGGCTACTTCAAGATCCAAGTACTTGCCATAAGGTACTATGCTATATCTGTGTTCCATCCATTATATTTGCTTATCCATTTTATTTAACATGGTTAGGACAAACTGCAATTAGAAATGAATCTGGAAGCAAATGTCCTGGAATGGAATGCGTAAAGGTTGTTAGCTTCATAGCGGCATTTTGAGATTTTAAACAATCCTGCACACAAGGTATCTTGTTTATTGATGTTTGGGACTCTGATTATAAAAACAATGTCCATTTCATACTTAAGCCACTCCTTTCCAAAGGATTGTGTTCAAACAATTGCAAGAGCTGCTTCATTTCTTTATGTGCTGGTTGTTCATTTCGGGCATGTAAGATCACCTGCCCAGTCTTCCATGTTTCTAACCTCAAAAAGAATCCAGATCCTAACATAATAATGACAATAACGTTTTACCATGTCTCAAAAGATGGACAATTTCAAATTCAGCTGTTGGCTAATCTAGATCATCACATGAGGAAGCTGAACTACAGAGCAATCAGCAGAGTGTCGGTCCGGTGGGCTCATCTTCCTCCAGAAGATGCTCTGTGAGAAATGTAGCACAAGCTTTAAGAGCTTTCTCCACGATTCCAACCTTGAGCAAAATGTTGGATTCAAGGGCAGTATGGTGATGCAATGCTCTATTTCAGAAGAGCACTGTAATTCAGTTATAAGATTTGACAGGGTTTCTTGACATTGTGAAACATGGTCATAGCTGATTATTTCTAGTAGAAAGTTTATCAACAATCTTAGAGTCATATGTTCATTTTTTGGAGGAACCATACTTAAATAAGGCCATAAGTAGAACAATTATAAGCAAAATGTATCCTATCTCAAGCTTTTCCTAAACTATTAAACATGCCAACCTTGACCGACATCTTAAATTCTGTGACCAATGACATGGCAAACATTGTGCAAAGAGTGCCCTATTGATGATGCTATTTTTGGTTAAAATTGCCAAACTGATGCTTTAATAGTTCTTGTTGGAGCTCATGGAGTCATTGACATTTTGATTACAACATTATTACTAATTGATACGCCTTGTATTTGACTCAGCTAACATGGCATTACCAACGAATCAGATCCTGACATGGACCATCCACGAAGCCCTCACCTTGGCCAACTAGTTTCCATCACATGGCCACTTCGAAGGTGCTCGGAGATGTTTGAATCCCCTCCCCCCCAATTCAATGACAATTGGCCCATAATGGTGGAACTATCTCTCTAATTGTGAGATCCGAATCTTACCACATCACATCGTATCTCTTGGATGTGCGAGCAATTATCTCCAACAAACTCCATTGCACGTCCTACAGTGCTGATCGTGATGGGCTCTGGCCCTCATCTGTATAAACTATTCCCCAGGGACCCTCTAGGTAAATCTGAAGAAGCTTTTTTGAGTCTGAGGTCTGATTGAGTCATGGAGTCCAACTCGTAAGCTCAGAAGGCGAGTGTCAGAGGATATCCTTACAAGAGTCTCTCGCAGTTCTAGGCTGAGCAGAGTTTTGGGTGACTAGCCTCTTCTGTACTCATAAAGTTCTCTCTTTGTCTCTCCCTAACCACCACTCAAACCTCCAGTAGAAACTCTAGCTTCTCTCTCTCTGTCTCTCTGCCTTCTTTCATTCAAACCCTTCTCTGTTCCACCGAGGAAGACTAACTTAGGCATCAGAAGGTCCCTATTGGGAAATCCCTGGTAAGTGGACTTTCTCGGCTTGTAGTGTCAGGGCTGATATGGGTGTTGGAGTGAAAATCCGGCCACCGTCAACTATTTTAAGATCTCCGGCTAGCTACTTGGGTCCTTTGATTGCCTTCTCCAGCTCTCCAGCTCAACGTCTAGCTTCTTGGCCTGAGCCAAATCAATCCTCAGTGGCAACACTAATCTTATATTGTTAACCAGTTACTGAATTTATTTGCAACACATCAAAAGTTCTTTAGTAATGAATTGTATTTCTCTGAAGCATGTTGTATTTGTTGTTTAATAGGTGATCGATAAGGCAGCCCCAGCACTTATAGATTTAGCAGAAATTTCAACTCTTGGTGATCATAAAAGACTTGGGGACAACATTGTTAGTGTCCTTCAAGAATGTATACAGTCACATGGGACGGCACGCAATTTTATCAGTAGCCATACAAAAGAGCAGATTGATGAGGTTTTGAGTTCCAGGCAGAGATTAAAATGGGAAAAGAATATGCCAAAGGAGGATCTGCATATAAAGCAGGCAGCAGCTCTGGTTGTTAAGCTGGAAGGGAATTCTTTATTTTCTTCAGGAAATATTGCAGGAGCTGCATCAAAGTACTCTGAAGCACTGGCATTGTGTCCCATGAAGTCAAAGAAAGAGAGAGTTGTGTTGTACAGCAATAGAGCTCAGTGTTATCTTCTCTTGCAGCAGCCATTGGCAGCCATTAGCGATGCTACACGTGCATTGTGCCTTCATAACCCTCCTAATCGTCATGCCAAAAGCCTGTGGAGAAGAGCCCAAGCATATGATATGCTTGTTTTAGCTAAAGAGAGCTTGTTAGATGCCATTCTTTTCATTAATGAGTGTTCTCAGTCAAATGATCCTGACCTTTCCTTGAGACAGAATAAAGTTCCTGATTATGCTGAAAGGTTAGTCAAGAAGCAGATGCGTGCTGCATGGCTATTCAGAGAAGCAGCTATAAAGCATGGGGGAGTTCATTGTGAGGGTGATACTGGAGATGTATTTGGCCAAGAGGCTGATGATTCTGAGTGGGAGACAGCTAGCGAAAGCGATATTGGAAACGATGGAAGAAGAGAAGCAGATGATGATGAGAGTGAATGGAAAAATGATGACAACTGGAAAGATGTATATGACAAGGCTTCTACAAAAGGTATCAAAACTCTTTATTAATTTAAAAACACAGAGAACCATGCTTGACTGCATACAATTTAGTGATGACTATGGTATCAATATAGTAAGTGTATATTATTTTATTTCTTTTGTTGAGTTTTGCTAAATGCGTTAAAATGAGTATATTTTTTTTTAGTAATCTATTTCATTGTTCTTTATATGCCCAAAGAAGGTAATTGATTTTAGAATAATAAATTGATTTTAGAATAATATTATTTGTATTTGTTTGTCTCCCATGTGTTCCATATGCAGCAAATTTACTTAGTGGCACATAATTAATAAATGATGTTTATGTCAATCCTCTTAGGAAATACTGGATGTGTAAATATTTGTCTGGTTGTGGTCATATTCTTTGATGCTAGACCAAGATAATATACCTGAAGCTGTGTTGCATTGAATTTTCATTTCCAGGAGTAAGACCCAATAAAAAAATTAATATATGAATACTTATTTATCTACACCATCTTGTTTCATCTGACAGTATGCTTTGACATGGCAAGCTTCAAAGAATCCCTTTTTTACTTATTTTTCTAATAAACATGCTTTAGCTTGATTCAAAGCGGACTTGAAAGTTTGGATTATATGCCTCATGGTTCTTTTGTACCCCTACATGATTGTGAAGCTACAAGAGCCAATTTATGAAGTTACTGAAAGGCCAGTCAAGAAAAGTTCATTAATAAACCATGATATCTGATTTTTTTTTTTTGAAGCTAAATGATATCTGGTTATTATTACTTGTGTTGGGAGGCTCCACTTTTGAGGATATTTGCATCTCCTTTTCACCTTCTCTTTTCTTCTTGTCATCTTCCTTCTTGTTTTCGCTTCTGCATGCTTAATTTGGAGCATGTCACCTACCTTATACATACCTGAAATGGCATGAAGGGCATTCTTGCATATTTTTCACTACATCATATCCTAATGAGAAAATGGAAGTTAAGCATAGGAGCTTTCCCACCAGCATTACTGTTTTCTCATGTCTAATAGGTCTTTTTGGGAAGTGCTTGTCCTCTGAAATGAGTTGTCCCAAATCCAACCATCTTTTGCATGGATAGAGAAGTTAAATCCCTAGAGAATGAGGCCCACCAATATTTTTTTTTTTAAAAAAAAAACTACCTTTTTTCTGTTGTAATTTGTTTCTTTTCTTGTTCTTCTTTTAAGTGCTGTTCTATGATAATGGCACAACTGTCCGAAACTAGATTTTTTAGGCTTAAAACATGAGATGGATGTGCTTCTTCTCCTCCAGCAGTTATTGATGTAGTTCATGATACATGTGCACATATATTCACGGGAAGAAGCACAACCATCTCAACTATCTGGTGTTGTGTAAATTTTTAGTTAATCTAGTTCTTGTCGAGGTCCTGGACTCAACCTTCCCTATATGATAATTTGCACCTTTCAGAAGCTTTTCTTGGAAATATTACATTGATTGCAATCTTCATTTTCTCTAACACTTTTGAGGGGCAGCACATTTCAATATTTTGCTGATAAAAGAGGCCTTGGTAGGTTGTAGTGTATCTTCCATGAAAGAGTTGTTAAATAGTTTTTAACTGTCACCTTTTGACTAATTGGTAGTGATTTTGAGCAAAGGCCGTAGTTCACTCTCCCCATTTTGTTACCTTTTCGTTCAAAACAGGAATCTTTCCATCAATTTTTTAAAAAAATGTGACAAATGCTATTGACTTTGAAAGGCATTATCTTTTCTTGAGTTAGGGAAACAATATCATCAATAAGGCTTGCAAATTGAAAGAGGATTTAAATAAAATTTCCTCATAGTATCATTCAAATTAGCTTTGCTGCCTGATTTAAATTTGGCCTGGCTGATCCTAAATGAATCTGGTCCATTTCATTCAAATTGCACGCTATTCTGCATGTTTTTTACCCACTTAAGGTTTTCATTTTTTACTTATTATGTCTGCTCTTCTGGTCTTTTAGTCTATGTTCCTTCATTTCCAGCAACTAAAGCTTCAGCAAAATTTCTACCATCAACCTAGACAACCTTTTTTTTTTCATCCTGCGAACTGGAAAACTGCCCTGTGGTTGCATTCCCTCTGCTTGGAGGTGGTTCTAAGTACAACTACTGAATGGTGCATTCCAGAGTATTTGAACTTATGTAACTTTCCCTGGATGGGTCTCCTCTCTCTCTCTCTCTCTCTCTCTCTCATGGTTTAAAAAAAATCAAAAGAAGTCATCTTTCTGCTTGGTTGCCCTTAAGTGAAGACCTTCTGAAATATACGCTAAATATATGTGGTACTTTAGGCAAAAAAAGTCAAAAGAAAGTCATCTTTTCTGTTTGGTTCCCCTTAACTGAAGACCTTACTTCTGAAAATATGCTAAATATATGTGGCATTTTAGGCATGAAAGACTAGATCCACATTTCCTGCTCATCCACCAAAATAGATGAGTTGTCTCTATAGTTCCCATAACCACGTTGCTATCTTTTTTGTTTTTTGTTTTGTTTTGCTTTTTGGCTAGTGATATTTCATATCATAGAAATGGAAGAATTAAAAAAGCTAAAGTCAGTTAAGGAGATCTTTACTTTTTTTTATCTTTATCTATTTCTGTAAACAGTTTATATGATCTTATTTTGACATTTTGAAATAGATATGAATCATGGATATAATGTGCTGCTTGCTGAAGATGATACATGATTCCGCAAGTGATTAACGCAAATGAGGTCACAGACTATGTTAATCATCATCAGAGAGCTTCTTTGAACCTTAAAGTGTGAAAGGCGTTCGCAGTTCTTTGAAGTGTAATTACTGCTGAGGTATTCAGATCCCTTATTTAAAGTTAAACTGAATAGGAACTGTTTTCCTATTTATTACTGGTGTTGTTTCTCCTTAGAAGTGTGAAAGCTTTCAAGGTGTTTTTGGTGATGTTATGGGTTGAGAAGCAGTTCGTTTCCTTTGGAATGTTTGGCAGAGTTGGACTTGTATTTCATTGGATTTACTGCTCTTTGGTAAATGCGTCTGACAAATCAGTACTACACAATGGTAATCCTTTTTCTTTCTTCACTATTCTTCATGTCAGATATTGCCTTTTATCACAGATCAAATGAACCAGAATCTAGTATATTAGAATATGTCTCACATATATTTGTGGGAAGATGCAGTATAGTTCATTGGTTTGATTCTTGTCAACACATTATTCTAAGAGGATGCTACTGAGATCTATTAAAGTTTCTTCTTGCTTCCAAGGGTATGAAGAGATCATTGTTAAAGTTTTTCATCCTACACAAATTAGTGGGGACTGTTTCTCATTCTTGTTAGTCTCCTAAGTAACTATAATAGGTGTCTTCCCATACTGGGGCCCTCTGTTATGCTCCACAGGTACTTCTAAGTGCCTTCTTTTAAACGATTTAATCAATTGATTTCAAACCCCTTCTTTATAAATTTAAAGACGCTTCCCTCAATTACTTATTTTCCTAATATCATCTACTTTCCAACATTTTTGGGGCATGCAACATAGCTAATGTAGTTTTTTGTTTTGGTAAATTTGTTTGAGGCATGTAAATATATATCCATGGTGAATGGATTTCTTTTCTTTTGTTAAGCTTACACTATATCCACATTTACTCATCTCGAAGCAATTTTTACAATAAGAATTAATAATTATTTTGGTTATTCCTTCGAGAAACTGTGTATGGTAGCATGCAATATATTTAGGGTGACTGGATTCTCTTTTCTTGTATACAAATAATAATATATCCTTTAACTTAAATAATAATAATAATAATAATAATAATACCATATCCACTTTCACTCGTTTCTATACGCAGTTTGTAACAATAAAAAAGTTCGGTGCATCCCATGTCTTAAGCTCAGGAGTAAAGTTGATTAGGTTCGGCTTTTCCTATTGGATGTGATCTTTTTAGGGGATGAGCCTTTTGCTCTTGGAACTTATCTCTTCGTCCCTTCTAAGGTTTATCTAGAGCATTCAGAAGGTGGCTTAATCTGGGAACTAAAAGCCCAACAGCTATTGGACATCTGACTTTCTTTAGTGCAAGTTTCAGAAGATGGCTTAATCTTATATAAGCCATAAGGGTTATGGATGTGATTTTTTATGGTTCACTTTGCTTTTCTGCTAAACGTTGGCCACAAGTTACTCTCAGTTGGTAGGCACCACCACCGATCAACTCTCGCACCCATGACACTTGCTCTTACAATAATAGGCTCAAAGCTACAGTTGGTTCCTCACAAGATCCCGCTAACTCTAAGGAAGCTCATCCTCCTCCTTATAGCCAATTAACGGGAAGCCATCCTTGTTTGAGCCCGACCCCAATGGACTCAAAGGGAAGGTAATTGAGGTCGGATGACCTGAAGTATAAGAAAAATGACTTTTCACAAATTTGGAATTTAGAAAATATGGCTACATATTTGTCGATATGGCTCTTGGCAATGCCAAAATAATGCAACAGGTCAGGTCTGGTTCTTTATGGACTTGAAAAATTGTTCAGAACCAATCAACTATCTATATGTGCAGGGCCTCTGGATTAAGATTTGAGGCCTATAATTCTACAAAAACCTCATTAATTGCCGAGGTTAAAAGAGTTTATTTTTAGAAACACAGCGACATTATAAATTCTCTTGTTCTATACATGAGAAGGTCTGCTTTCATACTTGTATCTGCTCATAATCGATAAAGTTTACTCATAAATTTAATGAGATTCATTAATGATCCATGCCGAAGAAACTCTAGTAGGTTGGTTGTGATTCACTCTTGTTCTTTTTTTTTTAAAAAAAAAAATCTATATCTTATATATTTATTTGCTATCTTCTGACTTCTCAAATTTATTAATTCACTGGAATGTTTTGGCAAGTACACCTGACGATGTCGGCATTTTGCACTACTCGTGGATGATTCATATAATACTTTAGTTTGGAGTGCCGAGGCAGACCCAAACCATCCTAAAAGGGGAGATCAGAGCGAGGAAAGTGACCCGTAAAAGCTATAGAGCCCCACCATGGCAACCAACTCAACCTAACACTCCCGTTTCTATATGATCATTATGGTCATTTGACCTTTGGCATCTATCAAAGGCTATCTACTATGGGTTCAGGTTGTACCTTTCGATGGATCTTCTTTGACAAGATGAACCGTTTGATCGTGCTTTACATAGCTTTTAAAGCAGCTTCATGACCTGTGCTGCAGATAAAATCAAAAGCTTGGAGTGTTTTGAAAACTGTGCAAAATATGATCCAAGATACGGCCCGAATCCATCTACCAAAGCCCACAGTTTCTCTGTGGTTATTCTATCGCATCTTCGAATCCGGATGCTGGCCCACTAACACCAAGCACCCTCACCACTTATATAAGAAATCCTAATCAAACGTTCGCAAACCCAACTTGCTCTTTCTCGTTTCATTCTCTTGACCATGTCTCAGTCCCATGATCCCCCTCATCTCAAGTATGAGTTGAAAGTTGTTAGACTGGCAAACTTTGATCCTGACCTCCCCGGAAGCCTCTTTGTTCGATACTATATCTTTGCCGGCAATGGGAGAAGGATTCGCATCGACACCCGAGAGATCAAGTCGACAAGCAATCCTTGTTGGAACGAGCTCGCATCAGTCGAGTGTTGGGGTGCCTTAGACACCATTGCAGAGCTACTCGAGCACCAAAGCATTGTGTTCGAGCTGCGGTGGAGAAGAACTACGCCAATTCTTGGAAGGTTCACAGGATCTAAGCTCTTAGGAAGAGGAAAGCTTGCATGGAAGGACGTATTGGCCACCTGCGACGTGTCGTTGGAGAGATGGGTCAGCTTTGTTACAACAAGTCGTGCATCAAACGGGCTCAAATCGCCCACTTTGTTCATAGAGATGAAGGTTAATGTTATGAATGTGAGGTACAAAGGGAGGGTTGGCCGGTTGATGAGTTACTGGAGAGATTGTGGTTGTAAACACTGCGACTGGATTGGAAGTGAGGAGGATATGTTTCAAGCTGCAACGATAGTTGATGGATGGTGACAGAGATTGTCATGCCAAGTTACCATGAGACTCTTCCAACTCAGGTCTCCTTTGACTTGCTTCTTCTTCTTACAAACCATGATACTCTTAGTTTTATTGTTTTCTGAAGAGGAGTTGCCTCTTTTTCTTTTTTTTTTTTTGTTTGGGAGGTTGTATAATATCATCTTGTTTGGAATTTGCATGTACATGGAATAGTATGGAATTGAACTATCTAAGGAATCTAGCTTGGTAATTCCTTTTTTTTTTTTTTTCCTTTTTTCCTTCTTTCCTTATTTGAAGAGCCATGGAGTAACGTGATTTTGATGAATCAAGTTGATTGGCTGGGCTTGTAATTCGGTGAGTTCGGCTGCGAGTTAGGGCTTAGAAGCCGAAAAAAAAAGTCCTTAATCATGACCAATTAACAGATTCATTCTTATATATATATATATATATATATAAAGGGATCACTCAATTTAGCTTAGGCCTGTTTGGAACCCAATCACAGTTCACTGGACATCAATGCTTTTAAATCTGTTTATTAATATTTTTTTTAATATTATAGTAATTTTCACTATGATAAGAAATTTTTTTACTTATAACATTCTTCATTTAATTAGATTTAGTAATGCATTTTCGAATTTAACACACTAATTTAAATCATATAATTTTGCTAGATGAGAGATTATCTACAATGGACTCACTGGTTATATCTCGAATGATGGAGTAAATTAAGAAATTTCGGGGCAGGCAGGAGGAGAATATCGATAATTTGTCATCCAAAAATGATTAACTTCATATTTATAAACAACTTCTTGTTTAACTGATGGGAACTCACTTAAGCCAGTGGACTTGGATATTGTCCCAAATGCCTTGGTAGAATAAGGACCTAGTTCCAGCAATCATATCTCTCTCTCTCTCTCTCTCTCTCTCTCTCTCTATATATATATATATATATATATATATATATATATATATATATATATATATATATTCCCGAGACAGCTTCACATATCAAGTCCTTCAGTTGACATCGGATCATCAATTCCTGGGTGCACTGCAGATCTTTTAGCTACTGAATTGCTGAATGGAATTATTTTAGAAGCTTGTGGATTAACTAATTAAACTTTCTAAACCACTTTGGACGATGCAATCTCTTTCAAATGTACAAACTTTGCTACGAAAACTTACACGCCAATAACATCTCTTGGAAGTATCCTTAGGTAGGTGGTTGCCTAATAGTCTAGCTTGTTTTTTGAGAAAATTGTTAGTCGGTGTAATCTAGCAACATAGCGAGTTGGGTTCAGCTCGAGCCGGGAAACCTCCAGCTCAGCTTGTCAGATATCAAGTTAGCTGGAGTTCATCTTGATCATGGTGCTATGGGTTTGCTCCCTTCACTTCCTCTTTATAAATATCTGATGGTTTAGTGAACTCAGTTCTAAATTTCAATTTTTAAAAGATAAGGAGTAGGGGTCGAATCTCAAGCCATTTTCATCTCATTTACCAACCGAGCAAGCCGGTTCCAAGCTGAACATGAGTTCTTTGCAAATTTATTTGACATTCAAAGCTAAGAGAAATTATATTTTGCACCATGCACAGCACGTGTCCATACACCGTTCTTTTTTGCCCTATTTATCATATGCTCATCTCAATGATTGGCCAGCAAGCTAAGATGATTGGTATGGCGTATGGTCACATTAGTGCACGTAGCGGTGGATATAACTTCTCCCTATTTAGACTCCTTATTGCTATAATGAGATGAGCAATGTCTTGCAGCATTGTTGGACCATATAGTTGCAGAAACATCGAAGTTTTATTGCTGACTAGGTTCCAATCTCTAGTTGAGGTTTCACATATGCCCTTCTTGAATTTTCTAAATTAAGGGATGAGACCATTTAAATATTCCTAATTTTGAGATTTTTATTTTTTAGAAAATTGCTTTTAAATGGAGTCATCATAAAGTTGGACTGTTTTCTAGGACCATCAATTATAGTTTGATTAGCATTACACATTTATTTGAATAATTTTTCAATGCTCCCATCTATTACTAATCGTGTGTTATTGTTATCCTTTTCAATTTTAAGATACATTTTATAATTAATTGGTCCCTAAATTTTTGAAAATCAATCATAAAAGAACAAGCAATTTTCTAAATTAAATATCACTTTATTTATTTGTTTGTTAGAAACAATGGGAATGCTATCTTGAAGATTGGAATACAGAAGAGAACTATATTTCTAATATATATACACTAATTACTGAAAAAAATATCTGCACACAAATTTTTCTTTGACTTGGGATTAGTCGGTCCCTAAATTTTAAATCCTATAAGCAATTACCGCAAAACAACCATTGCAGCAATAGCCTCTAGAGAAGTTGACGAGGGTAATCTTGTATAAATATAAATGGATGCATGCTTGACATAGAAACTCTCCAATGGACCAATAATTTGGGACTCAAAGTCGGTAGGCATCTCTTTCAAATCAACAAAGGTAAAATGAACATCAAACATACGCATGCAAAACACAATACAATCATTGTTTTCTTAATAATTTTGAAAATTTCAAAGGATGGTGATGTGCTTGCTATGCCTATTGATTTGTCTTGGCTTACCCTGTCATGCTCTTCAGGGCCAATCGCCTTTTGGCAAGGGAAATTGTACAAGCTCGCAAATATCGATCCTAATGTTAGATCATGACATTTGTTATACCCAAAAGTAAAGGACAATAAATTCCGGACATTATGAGTATCTTATCGAAAATTTCTAGATTTTATTTGATTGGAAAGCTTGCCTTAGTTTTTAATATTTTAAAATTTCATAATGTAATCATAGACGACAATCACATCCAGCATGCGAACAATTTGCCTCAATTTATCTTACGTTTAAAAAACATAAAAACTACCCAAACATTCGCATAATATTTGAATGAAAGTGGAAGATGGTAAAAATAATGAGCTAGGACTTGGATGTATTGTTATATATAAAGCCAGTCAATGTTTCATGAAGATTTCGCTAAATCAACATGTTGACAATATAACAGGATATGTTATTTATTATATAAAAAAATATTGATAATAGGTTACATCACGGGGGATAAACCTCCCTTTAACCTCTCAAAACCCAGTGAAACTGAGATTAAAAATTACAAAAGCTTTTTTTTTTTCTTTGGTAAGAAAAAAGTTGAAGAGCTAATGTAAGATATGGAAATTAGTGTTAGGATGGCCAAATAGAATTAGTCGAATCAATTAGCAAATATATCAAAGTCTTAGGCCCTTTGAATCCAAGATTTTTTTTTTTGGTTACAATCCAAGAAATTACTTGCTCCGGAGCTTCTGAAGCACCTACATTTGGAAGGGGAGGAAAAGTCAATTAACTCTAATTAACTCTGGTAGGTAGACTTAAGACTCATCAACTCAGGCTTTTAAAGGTGCGTATCTTGCGATGGTGTTATCTAACTGTTAGGATTATGAGAATATTTTCTCGTTACCATGCAGTAATCATCAGCTGTTGAACGGTCGGGATCATACCACAGTACATCACCCTCGACGACTCAATCTTAATTTAGCATCAGTTGAGGCAAAGTCAACCGTCGATCTTCCCATCGGACGGCTCTCTATTTATCAGGGGAATTATGGTGACCGAACGGGTCCACCGCTGCTTGTTTGGTGCGCCACCGGTCAATATTTATTTAAGCACGAAGGGTAAAATGGTAATAATATGTTAGCATGATGCCATCCACCCTCCACAGTCTTTTTGAAAAAATAAATAAATAAAAAAAAATCATCGGCACTTGAGTGCGAGATACCATCACCGCCCCGTTTGCTTAACCTCTGATGCTTTTGACCTGATTTGGGCCGTGATGCCCGGACTGTTGCACGGTGGACATTTAAATTCAAAATTTGAAATTGTCAGCTTGCTGCATTAATTGTGAGTTGTTGTTTGCTGTAGGTAGGGCCTTTAGAAAATATTTTTTTAAAAAAAATTTAAAATAATATTATTTACATTTTTTTTCAAAAAATTATAATAAATATATTTTTTATTTAATTTTTTTAATATTATTATATACATATATATTGACTTGGTGGTACATACCTAAATTATATATTATTATACCAAGATTATGTAATTATCATATTCATCGCTCTTGTATTTTGTATCGAAACAAAAAACACTGGACAAGTATGGGTACATTCATAAGTTAAAAGATTTGGTAAATAGAAAGTATCATACCCATTTGTCAAGTATATTTTTTTTTCTTTTATATAATTTTTTTATTTAATAAATTGAAATGAAACATCCATAATCCTATAATTTATTATGTAGAACTAAAATCTCTATTCTCAATCAAATCCGAATATATAAGAAAATCAGAGAGCTGATTTATCTCTTTCCTAACTTATGAGGCTGAGAAAAAACTATAAAAAAGTTGAACATTGAATTATATTTGAAAGCAAGAGATAAATATGGGTACTAGAATGTGATGGGCATTAAAATTTCTCGTGATCTATATGATCATGATCAATGAATCTCTTTTCAAACAATTTTTATCAACATTAAGATATTTAGTGGTCCTAAAAATTTTCTTCCGAGCTGTTCATAAATCTGCTTCGAGCATTGAGTTAGTTTTGATTCTTCTAACCCCAGCTCTTAGAGCATATTTTTTTTTTAATTAAAATTTTTAAATTTGAAGTTATGATTAGACCAATTAAGTTATTGAAGATAAGAAGGAAAATTTTGAAATACACTAATTAAGTTATCGATGATACAAAGAAAAAATTTAATAACACCAATCAAATTATTGAAAAAAAAAAAAAGAAATTTAATAACTACTTAGCTTTTAATTTCAAAAGTTTCAAAGTTAATTTAGTTAGCTCTTCAATGGCATCAAAGCTGGAAATCAAAAAAAAAAAAAGAAAAATACACTAATCATGAACAGTGGTGCATGGATCAATTCAAATAAATTTGAAAATTTGGTGAGCAGGATGTTGTCACAGCCATTTGTCAAGTATGCTTGCTTTTCTCCCCACGTGCTTCACCACGGGTGACGTGATCTAGAGAGAGAAACAGACGACCACCACGTCATCTCCGCGGATTGACCTCCTCGGTTCCCCTGCGTGAAGAGAGAGAAAAAAAATCCAAAAGAAAAAGGAGGAAAAAAGACGCGAGAGAGGAAAGAGGGAGGTTAGCCTCACGCACACTTTATCTCTACTTCTGGTCCACTCCACCACCAAAACGCGCACTCTCTCTCCTATCTCTCTCTGTCGGAGGTGAGGAAGAGAAGGGAAGCGAATCGAAGCGCGATGGAGAGGAACGTACCTGTGAGGAAGCCCCACACCTCGACGGCGGATCTGCTCACCTGGTCGGAGACCCCTCCCTCTGCACCGCCGGCCGCCGACTCCGCCACCCCCGCCCGCCGGACCCATAAGGTATTTCCCCTCCCTCTTCCGGCGTGGAATGCGGCGCCGTTTCGTTCTCTTTCGGAGGCTCATGGTCTCCATTTTCGGGTGATTTCTCGCAGCCGGCGGGAGGGATAAGCCCGGTGATGTTCGGCGCCCAGTTGAGCGAGGAGGAGGCCGCGAGCTTGAACCAGAGGTGAGATCCAGTCCTGCTCGGGCCCCGGCGGCTTGGGCTTTCGTTGATCTTTCTTGGTAGATCCTAAAGATTTGACTTTCTTTTTTTTTTTTTTTTTGTTCTTTCTTTTTTGGTTACTAAACTTGATCTAGTTGTCAAGCGCGATCTTCTTGATCTGACCGATTTCTAGATCCAATCCGCGAGAAATGGAATGCGAAAAGCAGTGATTTTTCCTGAGATATTCTTTGGTTCAGTCAAGCGTGTTGATTTTTGTAGGGGGATTTAACGTGCTTTGCTGCCGATCTCTCATTTAACATGCTTTGCTGCCGATCTCTCTGTCAGTCTGTCTGGTTTAATTTTTCTTTTTTGTTTTTTCCTGTACGATCGTATTTTTTTTTTTTTTTTAACAACCGTTATTTGGCTGGAAATTGTAGCTCGTTATGCCAACTACCATAGCTGTCAATGCATTGTATATTTATACTATTTATTTTGCTTGTCAATGCATGAATGTGGATATTACATGTCGTGACACAAAAATTTTTATCATTCCTGTGGATTTAATATTTTCCACATTTTCTTTTTCATCCATACGAAGACTGCTTGACTGTATGATTCTTAAATGAAGTAATTAAGTGGAAGAAGTGATAGGCTAAGGAAAATCAAGGATGATGAGAATCACATTTCATGGTATGTAGGGAAAAAATATTATGGCCTTTTGATCTTTAATATTTTCACTGAATGGTGGTGGTCCTGGTAAGACTGGATAGCTTAGACTTGCTATGCATGGAATCATGAAATTTCTATAATTTCGAAATAAAGAGTTGTTTGGTAAAAATCACTATTTGTAAAAAATCTTGAAGTGAAGTAGTTATCTCGGTCACATGCCACTTGAACGTAAGGTCCTGCCAATTAGTATCTTCATGTTTCCCAATGAACTTATTTATGGAAGATATTATTATGGTTGTTTTGTGAAATTGTGTTGCTGGCAGTATTCAGTGCTTTACTCCTCTCCAGCTACCCTTTTAAGTCAGCTGTTTTCACATCTCTGCAAAGCAGCGTAGATTTTATTCCAACAAGAGTGTGATTTCCTCCCTCCCTCCCTCCCTCCTCCCCCATGATTATTGAGGTTTAAAAGCTGGATATGAAAGGGACCCCTCCTGGGCCTATCATGGACACGAACCTACAATCTCCATGGATTAAGCCCAACCCAAATTAGTTCCACAGGATTCTGCATCTTAACCATATCATAATAATTGCATCTAGAGTGCCAAATTTTAGATTTGTATTCTATCTGATATTGACTTGTTTTCTTTTGTATGCTTGATCATATGCATGGCAGCATATGTCAAGACTTGACAATGCCATATGCTATATTTATTTATGAAGTCACACCCTGATAGTTATTTAATCTTGGTATTACAGTTAGTAATGGTTGCGAAAGTAAGATGAGATGTCATATTTAACATCCATAAAAATGTGCCTCCTAATAATCCTATTGAAACATTCAGTTGTCCTAACTTTTTATCTGAAGGTATGTTGAATTATGTCGATGCTTTCCAGGTCTCAGACTGTGTCGATGGGCTGCATTTTTTAATGTAATGATTTTATATGTTGTAAGCTGGTGAGGCCCTTCTTCCCTAGACATGATCATTTAAGAAAAAAATAAATTTATAGTCATGGATGTGTGCATTTATTTGGTTAGTCTGATAGGATGTTTAAGGTCCTAAGCTCGCATGGAATGGCGGATGTGCATTAGTTGCATTAACATTCTGCGAATATTTCTTTGTATGATATTTTTTCAAAGAGACATGATGGAACTCTAGTTTTCCTAGTAGACTAACATTGGAGTTGAATAGACACAATGGAGATCATGATGCCGTTGCAATTAATGGGTATTTCTCAACTGAGGTAGTAACAGCACAATGAACAATCTAGGCAAATGGACCTAATCACCTTATCATAAAAATTAATTGTATGATGACTTGACTGTTTGGTCATTGGTCAAGGGTTGAAAATTTAAATTATTAGTACTTCTATTTGGTTTTCTTGTCATGTAGGAATGTTTTAAGTGCTATTGTAGCTGAGTTGGAATGAGCTGTCGTGCAAAATAAATGACTAAACATGTCATTTCAAAGTCAGTCATGTCAATCCATTAATTTGTGGGGTGTTAGAAGTTTCATTTTGAGAAGGCCTGGACTCTAAAACGGTTAAACATAGAATGTTAGGTTAAGAAAGTTTTGGGTCCATCATGATTGTCTTAAAGGCCAAAATTTTTTTGGTCCAAACTCCTTGTCTTGATGGTGAAAGTGCCAGTTGCTTCTTCTTTTTGCTGGCTTTTTTGAGGAAACCCTAGTTGGTAAACCTGTAGGTGTCTTGTTGGTGACAACTCCACCACTTATCCCTTTTAACTGCTGAGCTATATGAAGTCCTTCAGCAATGTGATAGCTAGAAGGCTATGACAGACTGAACCTGAGAAGGCTGCCACTTTTGCTCTTTTATACTATAGTGCAAACGTAATTTTGTAGCTTCATTTTGTTGTGTTAATACTTGCACTTCACTTACAAGCAAAATATATTGCTCGAGCATTATATAATATATATGTGTACAGCTTTTGCCTCTTTTTTTTTTTTTCTTTCTCTAAAATCTTCTTCTTTGTGCATGATATTTTGTAATTGCTTTTCCTCTGGGATTCTAATATCTGCACAAACAAGTAATATGTACATAAACTTGTTTGTTCTAGTTTGATTGAGCAAGAACTGGTTGGAGATACCATAATGATTCAAGCAACAATTTACATTTAACAAAGTTTGAAGTGTGAACAATTGATGATGCACTGTATACTTGATGAATCACATTATTAGAAATTTGTACTTATATTGAAAGCTATAATACCATGCTTTTTTCAACTTACAGGAAACTTTGCTCTGGATCAAAATTGAGAGAGATCACTGGTAGTGGTATCTTTGCAGCTGGTGATGAAAATGGTGCATCTGAATCTGATGCTTCTGCCTCAAATCCTAATAAAACGGGTGTACGAATGTATCAGGTATCTTTCAAAATTTTTTGGGAGAACAAATCTATAAATTTAAACTTACTAACAATGTTCTACTAGTTCAATGATGTTTCATTATACACTGGAATACCAATAAAATTGGTTTACTTTAACAACGAGTAGAAGAGTGCAATTAGCAATTGTTATGCATCCATTGCCTTTTGCCACGCTAGCATGGAACATTTACCATTCTCCAAATGAGATTTTTACACTTATTAGTTTCAACGTGTTAATTTTGCTTTGATATCCGTTCACTATTGTTTTGGGCCTTAAAATCCTAAAAGTTATGCTTTACATTCTAATGTGGAACTGAATTGGTTGGCTTTTATGTTTTTGTCCATCAGCAAGCAGTTAGTGCAATGAGCCAAATCTCATTTAGTGTTGATGAGAGTCTCTCTCCGAAGAAGCCCACCACCCTAACGGAGGTAGCCAAGCAGCGAGAGCTAAGTGGCACTTTGGATAGTGAGTCAGATGCTAAAAATAAGAAGCAGATCTCCGAAGCAAAGTGCAAAGAACTTAGTGGGCACGACATCTTTGGTCCTCCTCCCGAGGCTCCACCTAGGCCTTTAGCAGCTCGGAATTTGGAGTTGAGGGGCAACTTGGACTTCGGGTTACCCCAGCCACGGAACATACATACATCTGTGAAAGTGTCCAATGTGAGTGAGAAGATGGGTAAATCATGATCTTGTGTTTCTGATTTTTTTTTTCCCTAAAATATCTTTAAAGCACTTTATGCTGCTGATTGATGCTCTTTTTCCTTCTAACCACGATGTATTTGACATGCAATTTCCTTGTGTCAACTGTTCATCCATATTCTTTATATTACTTTGTTTTTTATATTTTAAGTATTCATTCTTTTGTTCAATATTACAGCCAGCTGGTGGTCCAAGCAATATCATGTTTAGTGAGGAGCCTGTGATCAAGACAGCAAAGAAAATCCACAACCAGAAATTTCAAGAGCTCACAGGTAATGACATTTTCAAAGAAGATGCACCGCCTGGCTCTGCTGAGAAGGCACTGAGCGTGGCGAAGCTGAGGGAGATGAGCGGCAGTGACATCTTTGCTGATGGGAAGGCTTCTTCCAGGGAATACTATGGCGGTGTCCGTAAGCCCCCTGGTGGTGAGAGCAGCATCGCTCTGGTTTAATTATCCTAACATATTTATATCAGCATGTGTTGGTTTCTAATTTAAGTCAGGAAATATGTTTCTCTGAAGTCTGAACTGATTAAAACACTTCCTGCATGTGCTTGGTGTTTTAGCAGTGTTTGGTCTTAGTTCTGATGTCATGGTGATTGTGATCATATATCTAATCTAAAATTCAGACAATGGAATGTTGTCCAATACGTTCTTTCTTGTATCGTACTTCGTAGCATGCTAAATGATCATGATTTTGGACCTGATCATGGAGTAAATTATTTCTCCCTTTCTTTTCACTGCAATTAAGTATGCGATGGCTACCAACAGAATAGAATTTTGTAAAGGAGACTGGAATGGTTACCCCGGTTATAAAAGGTATATATGTCATGGTTATGGTTATATGAAGAGCTCTCTCTTCGAGTCTGTCATTGTTTCAGAACCTATTGTACTTCTTAAAGTTTTGCTAATGGCATTTAGCCCTAAATCGTGGAGCTCTGATATTTTGTTGTGAAGATGTCACCCGAAAACTAGGTTGTATGCTGGGGAGACAAGTAGTTTATCTTCAGGAGAATTGGAGAATAATGAAATCACTGAACTGCTGGAAAAATCTTAGCAGGTTGCAGTCTTTTAGCTTCCCTTTTTGTGCATATACTAAATAGCATGACTCTATAGACAATCAGACATCATCAAAAATCAGAAAATCATAAAGATTTCTTATTAGGAGTAGATGTACACAGATGAAATCTAGAGTGGTCGGTTAAATAATTGTGACTTTTAATGAGCAGTGGTCTTCCCTTCAGAATAAATATGCGTTGCATGGAGTCTCTCCAAGCTCAACCTCGGGTGCCAAATATCCGTTGCATGAAATCTCTCCAATCTCAACTTCGGTCGGTTGCCAAATATCCTGAATAAATGCATATCAGGATGTGAAATGTTGTATGGGGATTGTGTATAAGAAATCTGCTCTATTTTTTTAATTTTCATAAGGATCACTTCTATTTATTTATTTATACTTCTTCTGAAAATGTTCTAACTTCAAAGAAATGCACACATTTATCTCAGTTTTCGCACAGATATTGGAAATGGAAGCAAAACATGAAACAAATTGATGTGGATCTTTTTTTTCCCCCCCACTCAATGGTGGTTGTTACCAAGTCATGGATATAGTCATCTCTTAAAGGTCCAAAATGGACCATTATTAAAAAGACTGACCTACTTATATACAAAATAATCAAATAAGTCCCGCAAGTTCACTTGTAATTTGCTCAATAGATCCGATGTTACCTCATGATTGCATAGCTTATATATAACCAGTAAGTCGCTCTTTCAACTCTGAAGATACATGTTAGCTTCTTAGCCAGTTGTGAAATCGCTCGTCCCTTTTTGCAATTCTTCTTGACTTAGATTTGTGTTTCATAATAGACCTCTGTTGATGTGAAAAGGCATGGATGATGATCATAATTCGAGCATGAAATTTATTAATCACAATAATTATGCTAATATAGATGAATAGCTTTGAAAACTCTTATCACATAATAATTTACAAACAAAAGGATATACAAATAAGTGGCGTTAATATTTATGGAGAATAACAAATTGTTCAATAAATTTTTTTTTATTTTTGAGACCGAAATTATCCACTGAATTAGGTTGCTATCAATTTGCTATTCACGGTCGATAATATATTTTTTTCTTCCTCTCTTTTTGGTACCGGAAACTTACAAAAGGGATAGAAAAAATGATGTGGAGTGTACGAGATGATTCCATTAAAATACGTAGTCATGCTTTTCAATATGCATTTAATATCTCATAGTGTTAAAAATTTTGAATGATGAAAATATTTTTTTAAAAAAATTATGATATTTATTCATAAAAATTATGATATTTCTTCGTAAAAATTATAATACTTCTATAGAAAATATAGCATTTTATTCAGGATGCCATAATTTTTGTGAATGGTATCATAATTTTTGTATAGATATATCATAATGCTGTTTTCATATATATTCATTATTATTTTTTCTTATTTTTTTATGCCGTATTACGATATTTTTATACAAAAATTATGACATCCATTCGCAAAAATTATGACACCCTAAATAAAATGCTATATTGCAGGATGTCATAATTTTTATGAAGAGGTGTCATAATATTATGATATTTTTTCACAAAAATTATGATACCTATTTACAAAAATTATGACATCCTAAATAAAATACTATATTTTCTGTAGGGTATTATAATTTTGTGAAGGGAGTCATAATTTTTATGAAAGAATATTTTTATCATTAAAAATTTTGAGCACTGTAGAACATTAAATATATTTTGAAAAGTGGTGGCTACGTATTTTAATGGGATTACTCGGTGCAATCTACGTCAGTTTTTTTACACCGTATGAATTACTCTCATGCAAAATCCTGCCTAGGCTTTGGCCCAAAAAAATGGCCCAAGGTACCAATTACCAGCAAAAAAGTTGAAAAATTTGCAGTAGAAAAATTTTTCGACATTGTGGACGGTATAGCTCCATGAATACTGCACGTGGTGATTGACTCTTGCATAGAACGGAGGCAAATTTTTTTTTTTTTTTTTGAATGTCTAGTTTTATGCGTCACTACTTATGGTGTAAAAAGTATTTCTTTTTACGGTATCCATATAGGATTGCAGCAGAAAGCACTCGGTCATGGTTGTGCCTAGAGAGGGCGCCCTCAGCAGTTGGCCTAAAGCCTGCGTTTGGTGGATCTTGTGGACCTTTTCTCAACAGTCCTATCTAAATCTTTGTTCCACTGAATTAGGCAAGATCTTCTGAGAAGCTAAAGAGAAGCAGCTAAACGTTGCTATGATCATATGGCTTGTAGCTTCATGGTACATCCACACATGATACATGTGATGCCATAACTGGTCGAAGATGCTCACCAGGGAGTTCAGGTTATTAGCAGTACATTCAGTTGTACCCTTGGCATCTATATTCCTCATTGTTACAATAATAACTGGTACCCAATTCTCCATTTTCAAAGAAGACAACTGAGATGTTAGGGAGATTTTTTCTTTTTTCTTTTTTGGAGGCATTCTAGGGCATTATACCTTTTTCCAAAGCTGGTAGAACTGAGGCAATAAATGTATGAGAAGGAATAAGAGGGGAAAAGGAATATCACCCACAATGGGGAGAAAAAACTTTTTTCCAAATTTCTATCCAAATCTTGATGTAAATTGTTGTACAAGTCCTACAGCAAGAGCTTTAAATAAAACATTCATCTCAACCATACTAGAAGGCTACCCTAGAATCATTACATTATGTAATTATGACAACATCAAGCATTAGAAATAATTGAAATGAGCCAAAATTATAAAATCACATATTAGTTATCCCGAAAAACCATTTGCATCAACTCTCCAAAGTGATGAAGCAATGCCTACCTCAAGTGTTGAACTTTTGAGATGGCTTAGACATGCGTATTGTAGGACAAGGATGGCTTTTATGAATGAATTATATTGTATTTATCTGAAAGAATGAATTAGAGTAGTACAGCAAAAGCATCGTGGAACTAAGATGGTTAGGACTCCAACAATGTCGGGCATATTTAGGTATTTGGAGTGATGATTACAAAGCTAGATTGGTATCTTGTAGTCAGTGTGCAAGGAGCCATGCGGGAATGTATGTAGTCTTATATCAATTATGTGTTGACAAGATCTTTGACATTAAAGCATTGTCGATCCAAATTATAACTTTGGCTAGTGTTTTATGGGTGAGGTCTTGGGACAATATAGTTTACATATGAACAAATTCAAGAGGGAGAAATATGTAGTAAATTCAATGAAATCTGATATTTGAACCATTTGAATTTTAAAGAGTTATACATGCCTATAGTAATGGGTTATTTTATTTGAGAGAGGGAGGCTTGTTGAATGGTAGAAGGAGAGATAAATAAAAATGTTAAGATGGAACTACGTAGGAAAAAGTTGAGAATTACTTATCTCATTTCTAATATTCACTTCAAACATATTTTTTAAAAAATATTTAAACATGTCTTTCAAAAATGTCATTTTACTTTGTTAATAAAACTAACCATATTTTGAATAAATTTTATAAGGGTGTCTACTTGAAAACTCAACAATATCAAGAAAGGATAGCCCATCACTTGGGAGGGAGACTATTCATATATTTTATAAATACTTGATACAATCCAAAAAAATGAAAAGGCAAAACATTCTAGCCTAATAGGCTCATTTTGAGTTGTCGTGATCTTTAAACGTCGATTATAATTTTATATATTATAACTATGCCATAACTTTATATGGTTTGATTAACTTTTATTAACCATCTTACGTTTTACTTTATTTTTTGCATGTGCCTTTGGAAACTTTCAAGTTCACCCATGTGAAGCTCGTCTCAAAAAGGCATGCACAATTAATTCTAGATGTTTAAATCATGCATTTAACTAAAATAAATTTGTTACCTAATAAGTTCATTTTTAACAAGCTATTCTAGTGGCTCATATCTAAATGAAGCTTAGTCAAATCAAATTGCATACAAAACTTGTAAATGTTAAGATCCTATTTGGCATCACTTTTAATTTTTTATTTTTAAAATTAAATTATGAAAATATAGATAAAAATATTTTTAGTATTATTATAATTATTATTTAAGATTACTTTCATTATTTAAAAAAAAAAAGAAAAAAAAATCCCTACTTTTAGCAAAACAAAAAATATCCAAACTTTCAACATAGCACAACTTCTTTTGGGGGCGGCTGATGTCTACCGATATGATGAAAAAGATTAGTAGAATGCCGGTTGGGCAAACTAATTGTTCTGATCAATTAATATGGGGCCAAGGATTTTATGAAATTATTAAACTTAAAGATATATACCCTCTCATTTGGGAGCCTCAATCTCTCAGGAATTAGAATAAAGATGGCTTTGCGGATTAGATTTTTTTGGGTAGAAAGTAATGTGGCAATGCATTCCCTTGCAAGAGTCTGCCAGCTACGAGGGGTATCATTAGCAGTGACGCACTGGCTGCTAATCTTTGCCCAGGTATTGAGGAAAATAACCAGTATATTTTAATTGTCATTGTTGAAACCTCATTAGAAGCTATTTTAAAATTGATACGATTCCCTTCTCCTTGCCCAGCTTGGTGGAATCTATGTCCGCCATTGAGGTCGAGGGGAGATGGAAATCGGTTATGGCAATTACAGCTTGGCTGTTATGGAATAGTAATTTCTCAGAATGTTACCTATTCCCCTAGTCAATTGATATATAGAATCTCTGGTTACTTTGTTCCTAATGTTAATGAAAGCAATCAACTTGGCTGGGGTGTCTGAATTGGGTAGTTCTTCATCCTTATTTCTTTCTTGGTCATCCTTAAAGTCAACTTTGATGCAGTGGTAAGAAATGACGAAGTGACTACGGGTTTTATCCGAAACTCTAACGGCTGCCTGATTTATAAAGCTGGACTATATTTGCCTGGATGGATTTTGATAGCAGGATTATAGTGTTTGTATAGATTTCTTAAGGTAGAGTAATTTGGATTATGTATTATATGCTGTCTAATATAAAGTGTTAAACTTGTTTACGTATTGTAGTTAGGCCTGTAAACGTTGCTACTGAACTTGAATTTATGAATGATTAGCCTTTGGCTCCAGGTTCTACCAAAAAAAAGAAAACATACGACAGCTTTTTTTTTCCCTTAAGCATAGCAATGTACCATGCCTCGTGCACCAACAGAAGCCAACTGTAGAACAAAATATTTATCGAGCATAGACCCCGAAAGGTTGCCCAAAAGTTGGCATTTACGTTATTGGTTCTCTTGCTCTTTACATAACGGCAGTGTTTTAAGGTCACGTCCACCACCTCATATTCCCTTTCCTCTTCCGGGTAGTTATATTCGGTTATCCTGGACCGGCCCTACCAAGCGCCATAATTGCTATGGAACGTGGTTGTAACCTTGGCACAAAAGAAGGTTACGCCTTCCTTCGCCCCGAAGACCGTTGGATCATCTTCCGCACAGATCGCAAAGTGTTCCGAACTCCGTCTCCACAGATTGCGATGCAAGCAGTGGATAATCCAACGATTGCCAGGCACGAAGGAAGGCGTATCCTTCTTTCGCGCGCGGGAAGGCGTATCCTTCTTTCGCGCGAAGGATACAACCACTACCTCCCCCCCCCCCTTTCTGACACGTGTCCCACCCGAGTGATCCCTTATTTGGAACTCACGCCGTGTCCGGGCGTCTGGAAGCGCGTTTTCGGGCGGACGATTAGATCCACTCCGCGCCGTCCGATTCTAATCAGACGTGAGCGGTATTAGATAATTGGAGATGGGATTTGTTTTTTTTATACCGAACGGCTGGCGCATCTAATTCTGTTTGGATACGAACCAAGTAATCCGGGATAGTTAAGAGAAAAAATTTTCTACTTAAAGCATTTTGAAAAATTCAACTTCAAAAGTTAAAAGAATCACATTTAACATAAAACTTCTCTTTCAAATTTCAAAACAATATCCAAACGATATAAAAATTTTCTTCCACGAAAAAAAAAAAAAATCTAAAACAATAACAAAACAATATATCACATTTTAAGATATATATATATATATATATATATATATATATATATATATATATATATATATATATATATATATATATATATATAAGGATATAAGAGTTTAATAAAAAAATAATTCTGACAATAAAACAAATTTTCTGATTTAAATGAATATTGGAATTAGATTTATAAATTATTTTTTAAATTAAATACTTAAAATTTAATTTTTGAATTATATATATTTTTTAAATATTTATTTAGTAAAATTTTATATAAGAAATTTTAAGATTTTATAAGAACTAACTTCCTAATTAATGATATAAATATATGTACGATAAATTTTAGGAAAGCATTAACATTGAATAATACCATTTCAATTATCATTTTGATTAGAACTATTAATAGATAGTTTAGATCTAAACTTTGGAACATAGTCCTAGAATGATATAATTTGTAAATCTATAAAATATTTAATCTATTTTAATGAATAATATTTAAAAATCATATTAAACAACCTCATTCTTAACAATTTTGCTGTCTCAAAAAAAAAAAAAAATTCTAATTGAATAACATCAACAAATAAATCAAGATTTTTTAAATTATTAGAAAAATATTTATTGATGTACTAATATAGTTGTCATAGACTAACAACAAAGTTGATGTAGAAAAGGCTGCACTTATTTTTTTTTTTAAATTCCAAATTATGATGATTTTAAAATAAACAACTAAGGAATTGATCGACACAAACTCGGGCCTACAGACTAACCAAAAGATAAATAAATAAATAAATAAAAATAAAAATAAATAAAGGCTAGCTGTTCCATTTCAATTCATCTTCAACACATCAAATCTTTTAACGTACAAACCCAAATGAACGGTAACCTTACCCTAAAAGCAAGCGGACTCCCACAGTCCCACTCTAACTCTAACTCTAACTCGGAGAAAAACTTCTCTATTAAAATAAAGAGAAAAACCCCATAAACCCACACATATAAATTCCCCCCTCCCCTCCGTGTCTCTTCCGCTCTACTCCGACCGTCCTCCCTATACCCCTCCCTTCTCCGGCCTCCAATGGTGGATTGCCTCCATAGCAAACGCCCGGTGTATCAACTCCTCTCCACAGAGCCCTCATCGCCTCCACACCGAAACGACGAGGACCACCCCATCGCCTCTCTCCCGATCCCTCTCTAAAATCTCTCTCTCTAAACCTTTCTTCTTCCTTACCCCATCTCCAGGAACCCCAATACGATCGCAATTCCCATCAACACATCCTCTAATTTTCTATTTTATCGATTGGATTTTATTCTGATTCCCTTCTTCTCTCTTCGTCGATC
This sequence comes from Cocos nucifera, assembly GCA_006176705.1. Lineage (NCBI taxonomy): Eukaryota > Viridiplantae > Streptophyta > Magnoliopsida > Arecales > Arecaceae > Cocos > Cocos nucifera. The sequence continues at coordinate 3,599,604 of QRFJ01000013.1, forward strand.
CCTTTTCCGTTTTTTTTTTTTTTTATATATATATAGATAGATTTTCCGTCGGTTTTCGGGAATTTTCATAGAATTCTCGGGAACAGGCGAACCATGAAGATAGAGAAGCCGGAGGAAAAGGAGACGGAGCAGGAGGAGAAGGAGATGGATTTGCTCTTGGACGAGATCCCCCATGCAACATCCCCCTATCATCATCATCAAGAACACTGCATCCCCGATGCCGACGCTCGTACCATCGGTAGCGGCGCGGACAACGCCGGCCGTGGGCTGCCGGGCCATCTTGACATGTATGCCGGCGCCGCCCCACCGCAGGCCCATGGACATGGCAATGGGTTGATGTTTCAGGTGTCGTCGTCGGGGTCGAGCTCGATTTCCAGCGACGACGGGCTGCGCCGCTCCCCGGAGCCCAGCCGCCGCCCGCTGATGGAGGAGCTCTTCTTTCTTGATCGCCTCCGCGCTTTGCATGTCGGGAACGGCGGCGGGGAAGCGGGTACGCGGTGTCTCGTCAGCGGCCCGGCCGACCCGTTTCTTACTCGGAGCGGCTATATCAATGCCGGCATGAGGCGACCCTTCGAAGACGGCTACGGAGTTGTTCGCCGCTCTGTTCCGCCGAGCACGGTGCCGTTCAACGACGAGTGGAGGACGCGTGGGTTGGTCCCCCAGCAGCATTGCAATAATTTATTTGAGCGGTCCGACCCCCCGCTGGGCTACCCGGCCGGTATGTATCCAGAACAGAACTGGGATGATGTGTTGAACGGCTTGCCGATCGGTGGCAACGTCGGGTTGGGTCAGAACTCCTACCACAGGGGAATTTATGATGGCAATTCGGTGACAGCTCTTTATCGGCCTTCGGTTGCCGAAGCCTTTCCGCAGCAGGGCGGGGTTGGTCTTAATCAGAATTTGGGTTTCTTGAATTCGCTGAGGCCGCCGATGCTGAATGAACGGGCGGCGTCAGCAGCGCCGGCGAACGGTTGGGCTCTGCAGTCCCCGTCCCCGATAAGAAACCTAAGAAATGTTGAAGCTCTCGGCTGTGAGGATAGTTTAATTATACAGGGGAAAGGGCTGCGCTTTGTGGGGAGGAACAATGCGCGGGAGTTCCAGAGGGAGCACAGGAGGCTGCCACGTATTGATGAACGCTTGGATGTGAGAGGGACGTCTAGTGTGCATGGTCCAAGGCTTCAGTGCTCGCCACTTCCATCACTGAAATATGATAATTTGATGTATGATGAAGGGTGTATTTACCGCATGGCAAAGGACCAGCATGGTTGCCGGCTTCTGCAGCAGCAGTTTGATGAGGAGAAGCCTCATGAAGTGGGTGTGATATTTAACGGGATCATCAATCATGTGGTTGAGCTCATGGTGAATCCTTTTGGGAACTATCTCATGCAGAAGCTGCTGGAAGTCTGCTCTGAGGACCAGAGGATGAACATACTTATTGCACTCACAGAAGACCCAGCCGAGCTCGTCAGGATCTCTCTAAACACTCATGGGTACTGCTCTTTGTTCGTGTTGCTCTTCGTATTTACTTCTGATTCTACGATCTTCCATAATCATGTCAAAGTTTGCTTTAATTTGATTTAATCAGTGCGTTGTGATGCTATGTTGTTCCAGGACACGGGCAGTGCAGAAATTGATAGAGACCATCAAAACCCCACAAGAAATAGCACTGGTGATTTCTGCCCTTAAGCCAGGGTTTCTTGACCTTATAAAGGACTTGAATGGCAATCATGTGGTCCAGCGTTGCTTGCAATGTCTTTCACCAAAAGACAATGAGGTATACATTTTATTGTTTTTGTTGGATTTACTGATGAAATTTTGATGGTTGAAATGTATCATATGCTATTTAGTTCATGCTCAAACTGTATATGTTTTAGCTTTTACACATGGGAAGATATGTAATGTCTACTAATCTTTTATGCAAATGAATGCATTTAATCCACTGATTGTCAAATTTAGACGAGCTTTTATGATCTCCATTGTCATCTAATTCACATAATGGGATCAAGGTGTCATGCTTTTTGCCTACATGGTCGTTGTCTTTTCTTACTCTCTAAATATTTTCAACCTGAATGCATTTTGTATAGATCTTTGACCAGAGAATTGGGACATGTTGTTATTCCATTTGTACTAGTCTTGAACTCTTGAAGACTTACTCTGTTCCTTGTACAAGAAATTCAGGATAATGCACAATGTTATTGATGTAACCCACCAAAATAGTTATCTTTCTCTAATGCTTTTGATTATTTGAAATTATTTGTGATCCTTCTTCTAAATTATTTAATTTCATGGAATTGTTAGAGGTTAAATTCCATCTGCTGTTTATCTTTACCAATATCTCCTCAAGTACAGATTTCAGAATATATTGCTTTTCCAATTTGTTCTGATATTAAACTCTTAAAGACTTGCTCACTTGGTAGTTAATTAAATTGAACCTGTTATATGAAGTGATCCATAATATAATTAGGAAGATCATGAATTCTTTGTAGACTTTTATATTGTTTCCATTTTATTTATTATCTTTCCTTTACATTTCTGAGACTTTTTACCGCATTTAACTCTGCATGCAATATCTCATGAGTAATAGAACCTAACATTTCTTTAGAAAAACATATAGACAAGTTAAGTTACAAAGGTATTCAGAGTTTTATCTTTGTAGCAAAGGCATAGATGGATTGATTGGAAAGGCTATAGTTGTAAGAGTTTCAGAGTTCATGAGGAAATAATTATAAACAATGCTATAAATGTTTAAAGTATTCTTGATCTTGTATTAGCAAACTTTTTTTTTTTTTTTTGGCAAAAATATTTGTAGAGTTCGTTTAGTATGCTTGTGAAATTTCCAAACTAAAGGAGAGCCCTGTAACAGGAGTAGTGAGGTAATATCTGGTTTATGCTCTCCTAAAAAAACTTATTTGATATTGAAAACTAGAAACTTGTTCTACAGACAAGCGGACCTTAAACTGGCCTGACATGTTTTTGCTTTAGTTGTTACCATATCTTTTTTCCTACAGATCTGGATTTTTAATGCATTGCATCAAACATATTCCTGTTAGTTGTGATTGTCAATAATAATTTTAAGACACAAATTTTTATCACCTGACCTAAATTAAATTGTATTTGATGTTCAATTTCATTGGAAGAGTGATTTCTACCTCAATCCTATTGATGGTTCGATTTGTCCAATACCTTTTTTTGGGAAAGAATGCTTTATTCTCTTTATTGGTAGATAGTTTGCCTCAAATATCACTAGAGACAAACACCATACCTTGTATACTTTTGAGGATCACCATTGTTACCTCCACATTTTGATGGTTTCTTTTTCATTGGTTTCAATGAAGCTAACTTTAGCTGCCCTTTTTGTGTTGATCCTTTTGCACCAAATATGTTGTTGGTACTGAGAATGGCAATGATTGACTCACAAAAAGAGACTAATAACAGCTTGTGTAACTTCAAAGAGAAATTTGTGATTCATCAGTGCCAAACACCTAGGTATCATTACTTCAAGCCATATGAATATGTAGTATTTTATTTTTTAAAATATTCCTTGTGAAACTTCGATTTCAAATATGTTGCTGCATCTATGAATTCATATCTGTTTTATTGTTGGTATCTTTCGGTTTGATGCTTGGAAATGCACATGTTCAACAATTTACCTTCTACGAGATTCAACCATTAGTGGCAGATTGAATCTTGATGCATTTAGAATTGGGATTGTCAGATCTCTAATTAGGTTAATCAGATTAAAACATTTAAGAGCTCATGAAATCCAAATGTAGCTGTATATGTGTATTTTGAATAACACATAACAACTTAGAAAACTTTCAGCTAGTTAGAAATAAATTTCTTCTAAACTAGATGTAGAATAGAAAGAATTCTTGGATCAATTAAATGGTGTTAGCCTATCAAGAATAAAGGTGCATTTGGTCTTACTTAAAAAGCAATCCTTTTGTGACTTTTAAGGTTAAAAGCTTGCTTTTGAAAAAGAGGCCTTTGGTAACATTCAAATGAGTACTTCTCTAGAAGCATAAGACAAAAGGTGGCTTTTAGGAGAAGCTAGAAAACTTGCTTCTAGCTTTTAGCTCTTGTGAGCTTGCTTTTTGCCTTTTAAATATCTTATGCCCTTCGATAAAAGAACAACTACTCATTCCCTCATATGAGAAAAACTCACATTTTTGAGTTTAGTAAACTTTAGACTAAGGTTAGTTGCACTAGGTAGTATCATATCGTATTGGATGTACTGTACCATACTGGTGTGGAACTGTTATGCCATCTCATACTATATTGATAGTCAATATGGATCTCCATCTGGTACCATATTGTGTACCGACATTGTAATAAGAGGGCATTGGTATGGGGTCCGGTATTGAGATGGTGAAACTTGTTTTAGACTTTACTTAAAGTTCACTTATTTTTACCCGAAATAAGCAAAACCTAACTAAATTTGACGAAACCTAATTCTAACTAAATATGTTATTACTTTGTTTGAGAATTGATCCCAATTGCAATCATTGCACTATGAAATTATGGGAGCCTATTTCGATGTATGGATATAAGATCAATTTGAAGTGAGCATTTAATGCTCCAATCTTATTGAATAATTGTTGCTAGAATTTTCACTGTCAACTTGAATAAACCATAAAGTGTTATACCAAGAAAAGTTTTGGTGGCTCTTAGGTGAGGAGATTGGAATGTATATAAAGCATAAGGCACCTGATCATTATAGTAATTAGATTCAAAATCCAGATTTGCAATTTCACTACTGAATCCTGTACCGGCATCATGCTGATACAGTATCAGTATGCCCGTTATGGGGTCAATTCAGCATATCAAAACTCAGTACACTCCTCATACCAAGTCTCAATTCAATACTGATGCAGTATCATATGCCTGGTACAGAGAGGTTTGCACTTTTACGGCTCACCTTGTTCAAGATAAAACCTCTATGCAACTATTCTTAAAGAAATTAGTGTGCAAATTCATAAAATAACCGTTCATGTTTTTCATCAATTTCCCTCAAAATAAAGAACGATGATTAAAGTAGTTAAACAGTTAGAGAACAAATAAGTCAGAAACCAAAAAGTAACGCAGCATTAAATGGAAACAAACTAAAAATTGTACATAATTTGATGTGTGCATTCGTAACTATATATATTTGGAACCTTATTTCCGGAATCTTCTACCTGCGGTTACACTCCTGCTTTGGAATCCTAAGCCTGCATATGCTTCTCAAGTGCTCCTTATGAACTGTGTTTCCAAAATATCTGCTTCCCTGCGCCCGCTCCCACATCAGGTCCCACACCTGCTTCAGATTTTGGTGGCTAACTATGGAACATAAGCAGAAGAATCTTGAAAGACATTTGTAGAAGCGCAACAATGACACAATAAGAATTCAGCAAGTTTGGACTTCTAGCAGCCCATTTTCATATTGAGAATTTCAGAGGAAACATCCTTCACATTCTTATCGCTCATGATTCATTTATTCATTTCCATTGTAATTTGTATTGCTGGCCAGACATACTGTCATAAGGCATATGATAACATATTACACATTTCTAGGATCGCTAACCTGTCTTCTGAATCTCATAAAATTCTGCTTCTAGCATGTGAGTACAAAGGTTTGCTCTTTTGCTTTGTAATTCTAAACAATTACATGTTAAATATGATGGTATGTAGTCTATGGATGAAGCTTGTTTGAATGGTGCTGACCTATACTTGAATGAGTTTTCACTGAGAATAATTTAATTGGGCAAAATGTAGTTGACCTATAATCAGATGATGATGGAATATTCTATCAAGCAATAACTCATGCGATGTGCTTCAATGGTTTTGAGACTGCAAGGTTTCTTAGCCACAGGTCTATCAAGCAACATAAACTACAATGAAATTAAATATCTGGATCCTAGAAATGACTGATAAAAACATAAGAAACCTGAATTCTTATTTAAGCACCTGATTCAAGAGTGCGAGCTGCTCGGATGCCAAAAACTGATAGGTCAGGTTTTTCATGGGCAAAAACCTTACTGTTGGATTTATGAAACTCTTTACTAGGGGTGGGTTTGGCACCATAATAAGGAAAAATATGGGACCATTACCAACAATTCCACTGACATTGTAATTGTAGACAGTGATGACAAGCTACCATGATGAGTATCTCTTCTGAGGCCATGGGCAGCTAGCATTGGTATTATCTTTAGCATAAAAGATCGACTTAGTTAATGCCTCCTCAACAGCAACATATTTATTAGAACTGTGGATGATAAGGGGCAAGTGGGAGCATCAACAAGAGAAAAAAATGGTTTAATTTGAAGGTTTTATTACAGAGTATTTTTTAGTGTATATTTGAAATCGGTTTGATAATCATGTATGCCTACCAAAAAATTTTGAGGTAAGGACAATCTATCACTAGTTTTGGCCTTAAGTAATAATAACACTAAGTAACTAACATTCTAAGATACACCATTATACATCATTTTTCATATTAAATCATTTTAGTTGCTTGTCTTGGAAGTTGAAGTGCTGCGAATGACCTTATGTGGCTTTAAACCCATCCTAAACAGATAGAGCATCCCAAGCATTCTAAATTACAGAATCTATAGGCTTTTAAGTACAGTACTTTTTGCTACTAAATAAGCTGTAAATATGTGCATTTGCTAAAGTGGCCTAAATGCACATATGGTATGAACCAGAATTATTGTAGATTTGGATAGGAAAAAAAGATGAATAAAAGATTCTTGGATTTTAAGTTAAAAGTCAATAATTATGTGCGCACAAAAATGCTGAAAGCAGTCTGAAGCTTAATCCATCAAAGTTATAAATGTACAAATGATTCAGAGCAACATAAGGTAGAAGTGCGAATGAATATAGCTTTGGTTATCCCAATATCAACTATCAAAAATGTTTAATGGTACCATCAGCCATGAAAAGCATGTGCCGCGCATTGAAGATATATTGGTGAAACTAGGGCAAGGTCATGAGCCAGTTGTGCCAGTCATGGTGCCATGTTGTGAACTCTGGAGCATCTTAATCTATATTGACAACTGCTGATTTATGATGCAAATCAGAAAGCCAGGTGATGAATCTGCAGCCATGTTATGTAATTGTCAAGTGGCAGTCAACAATGGCTAGCATAAGAGTGACAGACCTGCAAAATGGGCATTGCTAAAACAACACTTTAGTATATAATGCTTAGATGTAGAAATAAATCCTCATCATGTGAATTATCATGCTCCAAATTCCTCGTGCCATAGAAAACAGGTATTTGGGAGGTTCGTTAACATCTTGTTCTTAGCATACAATGTATGTCAATCTGGCGTCTAGCCAAATCATTACACCCAATCATATGTATCCATATAGAAACAATCATCAATAAAAATCATCGAAAACGTGTAATGGACTTGAGAGGGAATAAAAGCTAAACAAGTGGGATAGTGAGCAAAAGGTAAGCAAGATTTTTAAAGCTGACCTTGATAAGCCACTAAAGCCACAGGACTTAATTGGTTGTATATCAGTATGTGACCAGAATCTAGTTCTTCAGTCAGACTAAATATGCGTATGAGTTTCTTTGTTTAATAAATTTTCATGTTGGAAAATTCAATAGGCATGGCCCATCCTCTTTTTGGAATATATGGTGCTTTCAAAACAAAATCGAATTTGACCACGTAAATAGGATTTTCAATCTTGTATGTATTTTCATTAGAAAATCTACTTTTTTGCTTATCAACATGTAACATAAATGTATGTATGAGCTTCCTTTGTTAAAGAGTTCTTTTGTAGTTGGTGATATTTCATGAGGCATGTTTGTTCCTCTTTTGGTACATATGATGCTTTTAAAGCAAGAACAAATTTGACAAATGAAGTAGGATTTGAATTTTGTATTGATTTTGATTATGTAATTCGTCAGCTAAAAGTGAAATGCAATTTTCATGATATTAAGGATTAAGAGGTAAACTTGAATCATCCATCGCGAAATATATGATGAATACGTGAGATAGATAAGTATGTTTTCTATTCATTTAGTGTATATGTTTTCTATTCATTTAGTGTACCATGCAAGTGTCTATTAGGATATCTAGTTGTTGTTAAAGAGTATACATTAATTGATCAATTGGATATCATGTGGATATAATTGTCCTTGGCAATTTCACAGTTAAGATTATATCACTAGCTGAACGAAACACTTAAGGCAAACTACAAGGGAAGGCTGCCTCGGATTTCACATCTTGGGTAGTTCTTTCCTTTTTGTATTATTAATAGCTAGAACCAGATCTAGGGGTGGCAATTTTAGCCGACCCACTAGGTATCCGACCCAATTGGAACCCGGGGCAGATACGAGTTCTAAAAAAAAAAAACCTGAAGTAGGTTTGGGTCGGATATGGATAATGGTATGCCCTGACCTGAACTTGACCCGATATAACCTTAATATATGTCCTCCTCTTAAAGTTATAATGATTTTATATTATTTACATGCACCCGATCCGACCTGACCCAACCCGACCCAACCAACCCTTCTTATCTACCCGACCTGATCCAACCCACATCTCTTCTTGACCTGACCCGATCTGGGTTGACCCAACCCGAGATGGGTATGAGGCGGATATGGGTATGAAATTTTTACTTATGGAACGGGTATGGAAATGGGCCGACCTAACCCATACCCAATCCATTGCCATCCCTAGGTCCAGATTTTGATGTGTTTGTTGTCTTCAAACATGCATCCACCCATATTGGCTCTCCCCTTATGATAGGTATTAAATGTTTGCTTTTTTCTTCTTTTCCATTTTATGATATATGTTTTGGACTTGCACTATGGAGATCATTGTTGTAATCTCCTCTTCAGATTGCGTTTGCTTTCCAGGAAAGAAAATGGATTTAAAATACTGCCTCTAAACATGAACAAAAAACTGTCAATTTCAGCTGTTTTGGAAGGAAAAAGTGAGAGCTGCAGAAAATCTGCAACTGTTTGTGATTCAAAAAAAAAACATTTTGACCTCATTCCAGAATTTTGCTAAAATCAGTACTGGGGTCCTTACCTTTAAAATCCAAATCAATGATGTGTTGTTAATCTGATTTGTATTGTTATCTATACTTTTATCCACTTCATACTAAATCCTTTTTTTTTAAGTTTCACCAACTCTATATTGTCATATTATCATGGACGAATCTCTGTTTTTTCATGTAATAATGTTTTGTATTTTTTTGGCAGTTTATTTTTGCTGCTGCAGCTGAGCATTGTGTTGACATTGCGACTCATCGTCATGGATGTTGTGTCTTGCAACGCTGCATAGGTCATGCCATTGGAGAACATAGAGCAAATCTGGTTGCTGAAATTTCTGCTAATGGGCTTTTCCTCGCTCAAGATGCTTTTGGGTGATTATTTAATAAGAAGCAGCTTTTTATTGTCTATATAACACCAATTTTCCTTAATGTTTCTGAGTTGTTTTGGTGCCTATCAATACTGACTTTACATGTATCAGCATCAACACAAGTTATCTGGTGTTGGCTGCTGTTGCATATGTGGCATCAGAATCTATTAGATTTTTCTGAGGTTATGTTTGGTATTTTTGGTCAATATAGGTCCTAAAGCCTGGGAACTAAGGTCTAAGGTCAACGGTTGAGATTCTGACATTCCTAGAAACTGCATAGTACATAAATATAAGGTTCAGATCTGTGTTTTCTCACATTTTTCAGTACTAGCCATGACTGCATTGCATTTGGAGAGAGTTGGACTTGAATTGCATTAACAGATGTCTAAAGATTCTTAGTTGATGATTTTCTACATTTCTTCCTCTTCTTCTTGTTTCCTTTTCCAATCTATGTTCCTTTACATTAAATTCTGTATTAGCCATCTGTCTAGTGTTATTGTCATGTCAGATAGTGATTGTAGTTGTCATATAACGTATTTCATTCAATGATCATTGTTGGATCATCTTTCTAATCTTCAGGCCTAGTTTTGCAGTCATAAGCATGAATCAAGTCTAAATCCGGGTCCTAAAACTATTTACATGTTAAAGTGATGCCTTGGACATTACAGCTAGTAAATGAGATTAAATTCAGTTTGAGTTCTATTTCAAAATCAATGTCACCAAGATGTAAAGGCAAGAACATCTCATAAAAGTTGGCGAAGGATAAAAATGTGCTGAACTAAAATTCCTCGGAGAAACTTAAATAGTGAAGGAGACATTAATCAAGGGGATAAAATATGACACTTGGCTGGTTTAGATATAAGAGTGCGCTCAAGATGCAGTCTTTACATATGGATATATGAAAATATTTTGGGATGGACTGCTATCAAGAGGTGCTGGGACTGGATTTATCATTGATAATATTGGCTGTGAATTCAGAATAATTGATTACATGAACAAATGCGTACTTGTTGTCAATGCTTCATAAAGTCTACCATCAAAGATTGCAAGAATTGCTCAGGAATTACTTGTGTATTTTTTGACTAAGCATTTTGTTAGAAGCTACTTGGTAGGTGTTAATCCAGATAGTGTTTTTTGTTATGGAACTTTTCACAAATATCAACAATGCATATAATCGTTTAGCTTTTGCCCTAATATGGTATTGCTCTTTTTTATTATATTCTTGATATCGTGTGATCATTTTTACCATTCTTGTTTTCATTTTGCATAATATTGATACACAGCTAGTGTTCTGTCATTGCTGTTGTATCACTGCATCTTCATTCTTATAATGCTTCTGTTTTATGCCTCAGAAACTATGTTGTTCAATATATCCTAGAACTAGAAGATCCATCAGCAACTGCAATTCTGGTATCCCAATTTGAAGGGCATTATGTAAACCTCTCAACACAAAAGTTCAGCAGCAACGTAGTGGAAAAATGCCTCAAATTTTTTGGAGAAGAAGACCGAGAACGGATTATAGCTGAATTGCTCTCAGTGCCTCGATTTGAGCAGTTACTGCAGGACCCTTATGCAAACTATGTCATTCAATCTGCCCTTGGGAATTCCAAGGTTTTTAGCACCAGCACACTATTGATATTAATGTATACTTTCATGGATAGATATAAAGCCTCTAATGTAAATATCTTCTTTCCAGGGATCTGTCCATGCTGATCTGGTTGCAGCCATCCGTCCTCATTCATCAGTCCTTAAAACCAGTCCATATTGCAAGCGGATCTTCTCCCGAACGGGGCTGAGGAAGTGATGTACATTTAGGACAGTAAAGAGGCTGTGTTGTTGTCCTCTGTTCACTAATAGCTTATCAATATAACCTCCAGATTGAGAGTTCTCTACTGTAAGTCCAATGATACCACATGGGAACTATTCGTGTCCTTTTGCAGCTCTTATGCATTTAGGTTGTAGAGCTGTAAAATAAGCAATTTTGCTTCCAGTTACTTAGGTACGTTTGTAATGTGGATGAAATGCACATTGACTGTTTTATTTTCTGCAGACAATTTGATTACTAGAATTATGATTATCCTCAGGTTTTGAAACAGTTGCATCATATGCAATTGTACAGTGTAATAACGGTACAGTTTGTCTAGTTATTACAGTATAGTTTCTCTAGTTGTGGATATTAAGAGATTACTAGTTGGAGTGGTCTATGGTGCTTTTAGAATCTTTCACTACTATACGGAGGCTTATTGATTTTCTTGTTTTTAGTGGTTTGTTGTATGTTAATCATGGTGAAGCTATTATGCTACTGAGTCCTGATCTTGTAGGTGGATTCCAGTTTAATTGCATGACTTGCATCATTGCTCCTTCCATTAGTTGAACTGTTTCTAATATTGTTTTTGTTGCTTTTTATATGCTGAATTCAACAATTTCTGCTCAGTTTGAGCCATTGCTCCCCAGTGTGCAACTTTCTTTGAGAGATTTGGTCACACTAGTTCACTCCGGAAGCCGATTATTTCTTTTTCTGCTGGCAATAGATTTATTTCTTAGTTCTCTGTTTAGCAACTTTATTTACTAATGCATGGTGACTACCCACAAGTCACAACTTCAGCCTTAAAGTAGATTTGTTTAATGGGAAAACTTTGACCAGCATAACCCATTCTACATCCGAAAATAGATTAGAAAAGGAAGAGATATAATATATCAATTTTGTAACAACTAAGCCATTGCTCCAATGTTATTATTTCTTGTTACTTGGGCTAGGGATCGGGGTTCAGTTCCAGTTGGTGTCATCCCTTGAGGTATGGGTTGAGGATTAGCCTTCTCTAATATATATATATATATATATATATATATATATATATATATATATATATATATATATATATATATATATATATATATATATATATATATATATATTCATTTTTATTTATCAAATATGAAATAAAAATTACATGCTAAGAATCCACATCTTGCTCAATTATATTCAATAGTCCCCAATCCAATTCACCTTAACCCAATTCAAGCTCAATCAACTCATTCCTAAGAGCCATGCGCATAAAAAATCTAAAAAACTACACTTGTTACTTACCTAACTTGAACCCAATATGGGTTCAAGATTAATTGTAATGACTATGCCTACGATATGTCTTGTTTACCATGAGTGCACATCTTGAAGGAGATTCCATTGTTATATGACGGACTACATCTAACTAAAACTACTACTCTTTTAGTATGTAAATAGCACTATGATAGATTTCTATCTCATTTTTGTCATGGTTCTCTATGAGTAAGTCAATCCTTCTTCATCTATCCTTAAGTTTTGAATCTCACCAAATACCATTTTATCATGCCATCGTCTTAACATCAAAATCCTAATCCTACAAGAGGACAAAGGTAAGATCCATAACATCCTCTCCCCTCTTTTGTACCATTCTTATGACATGCAACAGTTGAGACTTAAAGATTGTATTTAGCGCTTAAAATCCTTTTTAATGATTTATTTAGCCTAAGAAACCTTCTTGGGGTCTTAATCCAAAATACGACCATATCATCATATCGTCCTTCTTTAGATCCTTTTGTTTCTCTCCATGAAATCTCAATCATTTGTCGCTATGCCCCATCAATCCAAGAGAAGTAGGAATGGTTTATCCCCTTCTTATGCTAAGTTTCCCTTTCTATCCTTGGATTAAGATCTCTGCTCTTAACTAACCCTTCTCTTTATCCTTTCATCTCATTGATCTTCAGAAATATAATCTAAAAAGCACAACCTCATCCAATCCCAAACATACACCTCTATAATCCTCCCCTCCTTTTTTAGCCAATAAAAACATGCTACTTCAAATTAATTAAAGTTATTACATCCAAAGAGTTCTCATCCTAGATCTTAAATCATTTTCTCCTCTTTCAAAATCTTAGCCATTGAAACCTAAAAAAATACAAAGAAACCTACTCATAGTAAATTCTAACCCTTGAATCTATATGCATCTTCAATTTCTTTCTTCACACCCTATCCGATAGGATTAGCCATTTAGCAGCCCTCATATTTAGATCTTTCTATCTCTAATTCAATCATAAAACATACCATTTATTGTGCAAAAAAAGAAAATAGTTACCCAACAAATGTCGTCTTTTAGAGGCCACTGTGGCAATATAAACAAAATTTCTTTAAATTTATAACAAAATTTTTATGTCTTCCATTTATGATTTATAATCTAGTGAGATAAACGCAGCAAAGCCAAGACAAATCTTTATAGTTGCATAGTCTAGCATCATACTTTGCTAGTTTTGTTAATGCTTAATTTCATGAGATACTTCCTTAAATGTTTAGCTGATTCTATACATGATTACTAGAGCATGATAGGGTGATTGCTAGCATGCATGGTTCTAGGTTTACTTATATGATTCATGCTTAGTATTCTATGCTTTAGTTCAATAATGCATGCTCCTCTTATTTATATTTTGTTTGATTTGTTTGCTTATTCTTATTTCCTAAACCAAAAATACAATAGATCCTCGAGAGGAATAAATTGCGTTCCTTAAAGACATATAAAGCCTCAATTGTCTTTCCAAAGCTGAAAAAATAACACTCATTTGGTTTGTCACAACCTTCACCCATTACCAAGCGGCACCGGACAACATGCGCAGCCCCGCTTCTAGAACACACACGGCAATGCCGCGAGAGCATAAAAGTATTTATAAAAAAATAAAAAATAATTAAAAAAAATATTTTGATGAGAATTTGAACAAAGTCTAGTTTTTGGCTTTTCCTTGGCTTTTCAGAAAACATAAAAAGCACATCAGATTACATGAATTCCACCCGTCCTAACACAATTGGACATGAATCAGGCATGAATCCATTTGGCCTTCTCTCTCTCTCTCTCTCTCTCTCTCTTTTTGATCCATGGGTGGTGTTGAAGCGTTGAATTGCCTTCTGACATTAAGGTTTGATTCCAATAATGTAACCTCCATATAAAATGGCCGGTGATAAGGTACCTAAAAAATAAAGGGATCATGGAAATGCAGTAATTCAATAGTACTGATAGCAATATTTATGTAAAACTCAGTGACAAGTGGAGTAGGTAGGGTTACAAGTGATAATGCTAGGAAGCTAATATGCATAGCAGCTTATATTAATGATGGTGATGAGGTTATTGGATGGCTTTGATGGTAGAAGTAATGTAGAATTTATAACCGGAGAAGGTAGGCCTTTAGGTGACATCCGAAAATCCAGTAAATAATCATCATTGGATCCGAAATTAGATCTCGCGAAATCCCAAATATGGGCCAATCTTAAGAATCCGGAAAGTTTTAATTTTAATTTTTGTCCCGAAAACAAAATTTTAATTTTTTTAATACTAAAATAATTACTTAAGACAATGAGTTGTTATAATGATACCATAAGAAGAAACATGAACAGCAATGAAAAATAACGATGCTATCTTTTGCCTCTTTCCTGATTACATACAATAATATATTTTTGGACCAGAAAATCATTTTAAAGAAATTTTAAAAATAATAAAAATATTATTTCATTTAAAAAAAAGCTACAAATAAAAATAATGGTGGCTACCTTTCAATATATATATATAATAGCCTTTATAATGATTATAACACTATTATTCAACGCCATGCCATGCTTCAAGAAGCATGCATTGTGCCATGGGGCCCCGATCCATCCATTAATTTATAATATTTAAAAATTTCTTCATCATTTTTTTTTGTTAGACACGTTTATTGGAAGACGAACAATGTTACTGATTGGATAACATTGAATAATGATGGCACCTTAGTCAGGAATGTCTAAAATCTCTGTGATATTTTGTACTCTGGTCTTTTGAATTGTACTCTAAATGCCCTATGAAGAAGAAGAAGAAGAAGAAGAAGAAGAAGAAGAAGAAGAAGAATGCATTGCTGAAATTTCCTAAAACCCGATGCTGACGAAGGTAAAAATCCACATTCATTAACATAGCACCAGAACAAGGAAACAACCTGACATACTCCACAATTTACTACCGCACAAACTGGGAGGTGGCTACCCACATCTGAGCATGCCACAAACTTCTAAAACAAACTTACGACCACGCAAACCCTGATTTTATTATTGTAAAGGGGATTCTCACCAGGGTAACAACCAGCACGCTCCTCAAGCTCCCTGGCCCAACAGTGCAAGAAGGATGGCCTCGTAATCTCCAGAAGTGTCGCCCTTAATTGCACGCTCAAGCGGCATGCTGTTTCTCTTCTGGTAAACCTCTGCTAACACTTTCAGGTCGACCTCAGCACGAGTGGTTACGACTCGAGTAAGAGCATTCTCATCTGTTCCCAACCCGTTTATGGCCAACCGAATGACCTTCTCAAAATATCTTTCAGGACAGCAAATGCAACGAATGGTGGCCCTCAGCGCAGCAAGGAACTCATCCTTGGGATCAGATTTTAAATCCTGTGAAACCAAGCCAAAACCAGGATGGATAGAAAGTTCAACAACACAAGTTGGGATCAAGCTTTTGGGTCATTAAATGCAGTGAGACAACAGTTTAGATTCCATCCAATTTGTTTATTTTTAGAGAGAAATTCGCCTAGTCAAGTTGACCAGCAATATAAATTTGATTAGATGCGTCACGGTGTTATTCGCATTGTGCTCGACTCCACGTTGAAGGGGAAAAATCTTTCCAGGGTGATTCTGACATAACTAATAAAATATGAACCGATCAGATGGAATAGAAATGCTGTCAGTGTTATGAAATCATCGCATGCAACAAGGGATCCATAATTCAATCATAGACACATTATAGAAGATTTGTTGTCTAAACCGAGAGCAGGTGTCAACAGATTCAGGTGCAGGAGTGGGGAAATGGAGAAAAGGAAGAATTTTTTAAAATAGAAAGAAAAGGAAAAAAAAAAATGTTAAAAACAAAAGCAAGATTGCATCGAGATTTTAAAGAGTCTACAGCATTCAGGTAGATGATATTATCCTATAGATGTAGGGTATGTTTGCCAATTTTAAATGCAAGAAGAGCATACTTAAAATCACTTCATCGATGTTTGATTCAGAGGAACGAGCATATGATAAGCCTGGCAAAGCTTTAAATGGCACCATGTACAAATGAATGAATAATTATAAAAGATACGAAAAATCAGAATGAAACTTGCACCATGTACAAATGAATGAATAATTATAAAAGATAAGAAAAATCAGAATGAAACTTACACAAGAAAATTTTAAAGAACATCTATTGGAGCAAAAAGACACCAAGAATTTGCACTTTTTCTTTTTCTTTTTTTTTTAAAAGGTGAAAAAGCAAGATGAACTTTAGAGGGCAAAAAAAAATGAAAAAGGGAATTGAAAAAGGAAACCGCAGACATAAACAGCACATTTATCATGATTGAGAATCAACAAATGCTGAGAATGAATATAATCAGTACAGCCATCAAGAATCAACTAATAAACTGTTCACATGAGAAATTAAGCACCAACACTGGTTAATGAAGGAAAAGCTTAATTAAAAGAAGTATGCATACCTTGTTAACTGGATTACCAAATGCATCATTGTAGTGATTAAATGTTGCAACCAGTTGTGCTTTGCTCCTCGTAGTGAGGATCCTAATAAGGTCCTCATGGTTGTAGGCCTTATCAGAGATCTTCTCCCGCAGCATCTTGGCCTCTGATTTTGCCAAAGTCAAGTTAATCTCTCCTCCTTCGTAGCGGTATGCACTTACAAGTGGCACCAAAAGCTGAAACACAGAATGACCTTTAGTGAATAAGCCACAAAAGAAAATCTCATTGCTCTCCGTAGTTGCTCTTTGTTTTTCTTTTGTTCAATTCTACAGCAATAGTTTACCCCCTCTCAAAAGTGTGAGAGACTGGGTGACGCAGGAAAATACTTATGCTTTGATGGACAATTAACATAAGGTCTGAAACTGAACAACTTTTAGCAAACGATTTGCTAATCCTGTTTTTGCTTAAGCTTCTGAATGGAAGCATCTTCCATTGCAGGGTCAGTAAATGTAATGATGCTATAACCACCTTCACTACACCAACTAATGAAATGATCATCACCCTAACTCTACCACTTAATCCCATTAAGCTGAAGGTCTCAAAACAAGACGCCAGAAAAAAGGAAGGGCATTGAAGGCCAGAAGTCTATTCCCCATGACCGATGATACAACTGCCCTGATCCAAGGACAGCATTTTGAGATGCAAGCGACCAAGCAGTACGTCAGTATATGAGTATGGTTACCTACCTTTCAACAGAAAGATCTTAAAAATGAATCCCAGTGATAAGCAAAGAGGTGGCAAATAATTATGGACATTCCACTCCGCCTCTTTTGCTTTCAAGAACAAATCAACACTTAAACTGAACAAAAAAGAGGGGAGAAATTTCACACGCTGAACTCAAGTCCAGAATTCCCAAGTCCAATCACATTGACGAAGACAAAAACCATGATCGAAGTCAAATTTGATGTCCACCTAGCAAAATTCTTAATATAGAGGTCAGATCCAAAGGCTAAAATGAGCATCAAACCAAAAATCAACTGAATAATAAACACGCACTAGAGCCGACAAAGCCAAATCCTGATCACCTCAAAAGCACATTAAACAGCCAAAAAAGCTCCAGTTCGACAACTGCCCAGCAAAAAAAAACTTCGAGCAGAGAAGCAGAATTGAAACCACATAGCAATCAAATGAACAAAAATAAATAATAATATTACACACGAAATTCCGGGATGCCAAAATCCGGTGGCCGGTGGCATTGAAGGCACTGTAAACAACAATCAAAGCTCAAATTTGACGACCATAAGTGAAAATCTTCATTCACAGATTAAACCCAAGTCACAAAAGAAGCATCAAAGGCATACATAAAATACACAAAACAATAATACAGGTTGCTACAGTCCAAAAATGCCAAAGTTGATCCTGTTAAAGGCACAGTAAAACAGCAGTCAAAAACAAAAGCGACCATTGTCGAGCAAAAATTTCCATCCAGAGACCAAACCCAGATCACAAACCAACCACTAAAACGAAAGATCTAACCACATCCACTTCTAATCCTTTGCAATTACCTTACGGAAATCCCCAGTGGTGTGGGCCGCCACATCCTCCTCGAGAGACCTCTTAAACCGCGCATGGTACGCCTGCCTCACCGCAAACAGCTCCTCGGAACTCCTCGCACAGGCTATCTCGATCAACACCCGGTTCCCAGGGCGCCACTTCCTCACCGCCTCGTTCGCCAGCCACGCATCCCTCTCCGCCGGATCCAGCGTCCACAGAAGCACCACCCTCTGCTCACAAATCCCTCAGATCTCAGCCCAAACCACATCCAAGAACAGCAAAAAAAAAGAGAGAGAGACATTGGAGAGCCAAACCACATCCAAGAACAGCAAAAAAAAAATAAAACAGAGAGAGAGACATTGGAGACCGAAGAAGAGGATCAAACCTCGAAATCGCCGGAGATCTCGCCGTCGAGGGACTTGAGGAGATCCTCGTTGTACGCCTGGCGGTAAGCCTGGCGGATGGCGCGGCGCTGGGTGGCGGTGCGGTGGCCGAGGATAGAGATGATCAGCGCCTCATTGGTGCCCCAACCTATCATAGGAACGAAGGGCAAATCAAAACGGACAGGTCGGGGTCGTACGAGAGTTTATAAAGTTTCTGAGACAAGATCGCAGGTCCTGACTTCAAGATCCGGAGGGAAGACGAAGGAAGAAGGGAAAGGAGGGGGGAAATATACCTTCAAAGGCCTTGCGCAGCTGCTCGGCGTCCTCCGATGGAGAAGGAACGGTAGCCGGAACCTTGAGAGACGCCATGAGAGAGAGTGAGAGAGAGAGAGTGCGGAGGAGGGGGGGGTGCGGGGAAGAGCGGAGGTTTTGAAGGGGGACGAGAATGTTCTAGGGTATCCTCTTCCCCAGAACAGGATAACTAATCCTCATCCCCCTACGTGGCATTATTTTATCGGCAAATTTAATAATCACATATTTATACGGTTGGCATTGAATTTTTGGGTGGATGATTGATAAAATAAGACGCGGGGGACGTCCGCTGGGCAGCGGAAATGCCGTGGGAGCCAGCAATGAACACGCCGTACTTTAGGATGCGTGTTTAGCTCCGTGTTGCCTCGTGGCTATAACACGATTATTAAAGCGAAACGCAATTAACGATGGTGCTTTGGAAATGAATGCTTTTGCTCGGCGGTGGGTCCAAACCGCGGGTGATGAAATATACGTGTCCGTGGGATTACCCCATTTTTATGTCACGTTCGTGGTTCCAAGTTAGCTATATTTCCCGCTTGACAACGGCTCTATTGTGATAGCGTCCGTGGGCCAAGGCAGACTTTTTGTCGTACTTATCTTGGATGTTCGTTTGTGGCCGTTGGATTGGAAAAAAACGTGGCATCATCTGACGGTGGTAGGCCCTCAGGAGCAGTGGCAGAGGTCCCAACGGCTATTTTTGCGAAGCGATTTTACGGTACGTGGTGAGGTGCACTGCAGCGTGAACGCGTGTGCGGCGACTCGGCGAGGTCGCGTGGATGGTGGTAGGTACAGAACGAAATGACTCTCATGGTCTTGACCTGGTTTTTAAATGACGAATTGGTCAAAAAAATAGCTGCATAGCTTTCTTGAATTGGCAAAAAAAAATAATCGCAACGACTCCACTGGGGATCGAACCCAGAATCTCTGGTTCCGTAGACCAGCGCCTTATCCATTGGGCCATGGAGTCGTTTGGCATACAGGAGGAGACGAACCGTTATAGAAACTGAATTCCGACTGCTGTGAAATAGTTTAAAATCTAGGCCATATAATTGAGGATGAAAGAGTGCTGTCCTGGTTTATACTTGCGAGCAAACGTGCTAGAATTGGCTGCTCGTGGAAGACCGTTGCGGCCGGTAACCCTGTACCCACGCCCTCTCATCATTTGCCCATCAGCAGTGGCAATCCAGGACACAAATTAATCTGTGATATGATATAAATAAATATAGATATTAATCTATTTAAATTTATTTATTAAATAAATTAAATTTAAATTTAAATTTTTGATTTATTTCTCTCATTTCGGTCCATTTAATAATTAAATCAGATTACAACACGATTGATTTAATCCATTCAAAATATACTCAATTCATTTAAAATCTATTTAACTCATTTCTATCATGTTTAATCCAATCTACTTAATCTATTTAACTCATTTAAATCTATTTAATTTGCTAAAATTTATTTAACTAAATTATATCATTTTTTTAATTTATTTAATAAATGAGTTATGCAGATTAGATCGGATTATCAATTTAATAAATTAATTTAATTTAGATTTAAATTTTTGACCTATTTAATGGGTAGATTAGAATCGAATTAATGAATTTTTTATTTAATTTATATCAAACATAACTATAAAAAGGAGCTACGACAGTAGATACTATAGTAGTGATTTTCGAAACCGCTGCAATAGATTTTATTATAGCGATTTTATAGAACCACTGCAATAGGTCCGACCTATGGCAGTGGTAATAGATACGATCTATGGTTGAACCATTGTCATAGGTTAAATCACTGTCATAGATCAGACTTATTGCGGTGATTTTTTATAACTACTGCCATAGGTCAGATCTATTGCAGCGGTTCTATAAAACCGCTGTCATACATTTTTTAAATATTTTTACTCTAAATATTATATAATTTTAAAATTTAATATTCATCTTCATCATTCATTATCTAAATAATTACTATTAGAGTGTCGTCACAAAAGATCACCTCGATCTGATGGCCCTAGTTTCATCGATTAGAAAAATTCGATTTCGATGACCACGAACAATGACATGATGATCTAATAAATAAAGATCTTCGATTGATCCAAAAATCTGCAACGATGATGTCGATGATATTTGTAGTATATTATCAAATTTTTATTTCAATCGGATATCGTTATCATGATCAATTTAGTACGGAATGATTTCGACCATTAAATGAGAAATAAGCGATCAAAAGGCTAAACGATGTTTGATTATGAGATAATTTTTTCATAAATGATCTTGGCTACTATTTTAATCATTTTTATAATGGTAATTATAAAATTTAACTTATGGATCTACGAATGATTCAAAACTATATGTTGCTTGATAACCATTCTTAAACTCCGTTGGTAGTTATGCTCATGCTTTTATAATATCTACTTAACGTAAACAGTTCATACAAAAATAATTAAAATTTTACGACCATCACTGTATAAAATCATTAAAATTATAGCAAAGATCATTTAACTAAAAAATTATCTTATAATCAAATATTATTTAGTCCTTTGATCACTTGTTTCTAATTTAACGGCCAAAATCATTCCGTACTAAAATGATCATGATAATGATATCCGATTGAAATAAAATTTTGATAGTATGCTACAAATATCATCGAAATCATCGTTGTATATTTTTGGACCGATCGAAGATTTTCATTTATTAGATCATCGCATTGTAGTTCGTGATCGTCGAAATTAAATTTTTCTGATCGATGAAGCTAGGGCCATCGAATTAAGGCGATCTTTTGTGATGCTACTTTAATGATAATTATTTAGATAATGAACAGTGAAGATGAACATTAAATTTTAAAATTATATAATATTTAGAATAAAAATTAATTTCTAATCTATGGTAGTAATTTAAGTAACCATTGTCGTAGGTTAAGTTAAAATTTTTCAAATCCCCAGTGCACTCTATCTTTCTCTCTCTCTCCCTCTCTACTCTCCGCCATTGGTGAGACCCCGCCCCTCTCCTTTCCTAGCCGACACCGCCCCTCCTTCCCCCCTGGCCGTCCCTATCTCTCGGTGCCCCCCTCCTTCCCGCTCGCCCTCCCGAGCCGTCCCTCCCGTGCAGCCCCTCCCCCGCCCCGCCACCCCCACCTCCTGGGCCACCCTCCCCATCACCGCGCACCCCCCTCCCCCAACCCCGCCACCCCCACCTCCCAAGCCACCCCTCCCCATCACCGCACACCCCCTGCCCCTCATCCCTGACCGCCCTTGCCTCTTGGTGCCCCCCTCTCCTTCCCACTCAACCCCCCAACCCTCGCCACTCCCACCCCCCGGGCCACCCTCCTCCCCCGACCTCCCATCACGATGCCCCCCGGGCCGCCTCTCCCTCTCTCTCCTCTTTCTCTCTCTTTTCTCTTTCTCTTTCTATCTCATTATTTTATTTTTTATTTTGCAGGTTACCTCTAGCACCGTCATTTTCCTCTAGCGCCATCGTCGACGACCCTCGAAGCTTTTGGTGTGACTCCCTCTCCATAGCCATAAGTATAATTTTTTTTTAATTTCATAGTATTATTTATTAATCACTTATAATATTTATAATAATTTTTAGAATATTTATAATAAATATTATAAATATTATAATTATTTATATATCATGGGTTCTGGGCTGTGCCGTGGTAGTAGCCTTGGACCGTGCCATGTCGGCGGTCGTAGACAGCCCTTAGGCCATGCCGATCGATAAGAAAACTATTGTCGATGGATTCTAGATCGTGTTGACGACCGTGAGCTGTGTCGATCGCTAAGAGAATCCTCACCCCCATCGATGGGTTCTAGGCCATGTCGGTCGATAAAAAAATCATTGCCGATGGATTCTGGACTGTGTTGGCGATCATGAGCTGTGTCGATCGAGCTCATGGCCACTAAGAGAATCCTCACCTCAACCGACGGGTTCTGGGCCATGCCTGTGGCTGTAGGCCATGCCGGCCGCTAAGAGAACTTCCAACCGCTAATAGAAAGTAAAATTATTTGTTGCTCATCTTTAATTATTTATGGATATAATTCATGTTATAAAATTTATTACATAACATTTTTTGGATGTTTATATCTTGTTGCTTTTGTTTATTGCATTGTATAACGATAGACTCGTTAATTAATTAGTATACATAATCTCCGACATCCATACATTTATATGTAATTATACGGATGAGAGAATTATGTATAATGATTAATTGATTATTTAATTTAGATAGTTTAAAAATTATAAATAATTCTATAGATAATTATAGTAATCAAATGGTATGCTAAGAATTTCGAATGAAATTTTGGATAGTATTTTCTTTCTGTTCTTTCGACATAGAAGAACTAAGGAGAAATGTTATCAAAATTTCATTCGATTCCTATTGCATATCGTTTGATTATTGTAATGTATCTATAGAATTAATGCAATTTTTGAATGGGATAGGATCTATCTTTAGCAAGTTGATGATAGGATGCATTTATTGCATATCTGAAAATGATATTTAATGTGAATTTCACATATGATATTTATTTTAATTCTTGTTTATGATGTATTTTTTATTTATAATACATATTTATTTATAATGTATTAGTATATAATTTAAGTTTCATACATGATTTAATTACAGTATCATCATTTTAAAAATGGATAAGGGATAGATGAAGTTTAGTAGGCTATCGCCAGAATATGAGGCTGGACTTCAAAAATTTCTTGATTTTACTATAGAGAAATTTGAAGACCATGAATTGATTCAATGTCCTAGTAAAAAGTGTATGAGTAGATTGTGGCTACCTCGCCAAGATGTAAATGATCACCTCACTATTTATGACTTTAAAGTCAGTTATAAAATTTGTTGAGACCAACATGATGAGGGCACGCCGTAAGAAGATGATCAATATGATGGGAGAGTGGAATAAATGGTTCGTGATATTTTTTTATTTGTCGGCCATAATGACAGTGCATCTACGTCCAGGCCTGATCCTATGGTTGGTAGAATGATAAATAGTGAGGATGTAAAGAAGATCCGTAAGTTGATGGAGGATGCTAATATTTCGTTGTATCCAAGATGTGAAAAAATGATCAAGCTGAAGATCTTAATCTGGTTGTATCATGCAAAATGCTCTAATAGGTTTGGTAATAATGGAGTGAACTGCATACTAGAGCTTTTAGAGGATAATTTTTTGGACGATGCATAAATTTCGAAGAATAGTTATGAGACATCGAAGATTATTGAATAGCTGAATTTTATTTACACCAAAATACATGCATGTCTCAATGATTGCATGCTCTATTGGAAAGGGGATGTCAACCAAAATGAGTGCACGAGGTGAGGTGTGTCAAGATGGAAACTAAATAAAGACAGTACATTGACTCATGTACCTCAAAAGTTAATGTAGTACCTTTCTTTGATTTTGAGACTGCAAAAGTTATTTATGTTGACAAAGATATCAAAGGACATGAAATGGTATGAAGAGGATCGAACAAAAGATGATGCATTGAGACATCCAACCGATGGAGAGACATAGCAGAAGTTTAATAAATTACATCTTGACTTCGCACATGAGATATGTAATGTGAGGTTGGATTTGTCGTGCGATGGTTTCAACCCGTTCAAGAATATGAATACCGTTCATAGTGTATGGCCAGTATTTATTTATATTTATAATCTCTCACCATAGATGTGTATGAAAAATTTTTTTGCTTTCATGATAGTGCTCATCTCTGGATCAATGGAGGTAGGTAATAACATTGATGTTTATTTGTAGCCTCTTATTGTCGAGCTGAAACAGTTATGAAATATTCAAGGTATTCCAACTTTTGATGCTTTGCTGAATGAGTCATTCTTTATGCACGCAACATTTTTGTGGACAATAAATGACTTTTCACCCTATGCCCTAATGTCAAGTTGGAGCACTAAAGGTGAGCTAACATGTCCGATTTGTGAAAAAAATATCCGGTCTAAAAGGTTGATATATCGGAGGAGGAGCTTTAGCTATATGGGACATCGACAATTTCTCCATCGAAACCATCCATACAGAAGGGATGTAAGCTCCTTTGATGGCACTATTGAAGAAGATGAAGTGCCTAGCCGATATCTAAGAGTGATGTACTGAGAGAGTTGGATGGTTTTAGTGTTGAATTTAGAAAAAATGATTCGATTGGTGGTAAGAAGAGAAAGCGTCGATCAAAGAAAGATGATATATACTTTAATTGGAGGAAAAAGAGCATCTTCTTTGATTTGCCATATTGGAAGACAAATTTATTGCATTACTGCTTAGATGTAATGCATATTGAAAAGAATGTATGCGAGCTTCTATTGGCAACAATCTTGAATATCAAGGATAAGACCAAGGATGACTTGAATTCTCGATTTGACTTGAAAGAATGAGGTATTAGGAGATCACTCCATTTAGAGCTAGCAAGAAAAGAACAATGGAGGCTCCCTCATGCTATGTTATGAATGCTTCCAAACGGTTTACATTTCTTCGTGTGTTGGAGAATATAAAGATCCCAGATGGATACTCAAGCAACCTATCAAAGCATGTGAATAGTAAGGATATCAAATTTGAGAGATTGAAGACTCATGATTATCATGTGCTGATACAGAAATTGATCCCAATAGCTATTCACTGTGTGTTGTCAAAAAATATCAGAATAACTGTTATTCGTCTTTGCAACTTTTATAGAGATATTTGTACAAAGAGGTTGCTTAAGAAAGACGTGAATGAAATGAAGACATGGACGGTGACTGTATTATATGATATGGAGAAGATATTTTCATCATTATTTTTCATGATTATGATGCATCTCATTGTGTACCTTGTAAGAAAAGTTGTACTTAGAGGCCCAATATTCTATCGATGGATGTATCCTACTGAGAGAAATATTCAAACTTTGAAATCTTATGTAAGAAATATGAATTGTCTGGAGGAATCCATAGCAGAAGGTTATTTGAATCAAGAGTGTATGGATTTTTGTACCATATACTTAAACAAGCTCGAGATACGTCGTAATCGACCAATGAGGAATTAGGATGATCAGTATGAACCAATTGAGCCTGCATTTGAGTCCATTCCATAGTCAGGTGGACTTTCCACTTCATACCACCTCACTGATTTAAGCATTGAGAAAAGAAATAAGGTGCACCGCTACATGCTCTTCAACTATGATGTCATTGAGCCGTATATAAGATGAGTCACTCAGTCTTATTTATTTTATAATAATTAAAAAAATATTTAATTATATCTAAATTTATTTTTTGTGCATACAGCAAACACAAGAAGATCATAAGAATAAAATATGACGCTCTAAGTATGCGGAAGAAAAAGAAAATGCACAGTAAAAATTTTTTTGAATAGTTTCAAGATCATGTAGGTGATTATATATTCTTGTCTTATGCAACTTATTTGAACATGTTTACTAATTAGGTGTCATCTCCTTAATTAGGTGTGAAGCTTATCACTCCATGATGTAAGCCCTGAAGTGCATACTCTTTCAATAGATCCTAATCGTACCATGCATGGGTATAAATAGCTCATCATTAACGGCTATAGGTTTAATATTCACAGCAGGTCTGTAAATATGATAACACAAAATAGTGGCATGATATTGAGCACCACCACTGGGTGTTATGCTAGCTCGAAGGATTCACAGCCTCGTACGGAGGATTTGAATTATTATGGCATGATGGAGAAGATAGTCATCTTGGACTATTATTCTAAAGAAAGGATTGCATTAATGAAGTGCGATTAGTTTGACACCTTGTTACAGTCAGGGATGAAGACTGATAAGGGTGGTTTTACTCTCGTTAACATGCAACGCCATCACCGCACTGAAGAACCGTATGTACTTGCCTCCCAAGCTAGTCAAGTCTTCTACGTTAGTGATCCCTTGGAGCCTCAATGGAGTGTTATTGTGAGGATGATGCCTAGATATATTTTTGATGATATCGAAGTTGATGACGATGTTGGACTATGCATGCAAAATGCTTCTCTAGGACAAAACTTATCTGATACTATCGAGGTCCTAGATATATTTGTCAAGAGCGATGGTGATGTCCATATTGTAGATGCCACTAGACAATGACTTCAACATTCTAGTATAAATATTAGAATCTATTTATTGATGCTATACTAATATTATTGCTCAACATGTTATATTGGTTAATGTTCATTAACGTTGCAGATCACGATGACACCAAAATGCCATCTAGCTTTCACCTCCGTCTCTTGACGGACTATGCGGAGCTTTGCATCTGAGTCACAGTCGAAGCATACTCCATCTACCTCTACATCGACTGTCCATGGATCATCGATATCTACTCCATCGTCGGCATCTACTCTACCGACATCTGAGCCTCCACCGTCAGCCACATCTCCGACACATACTACGACACCAGCATCTGAGTGTATATTTTTATTATATTATTTATTTATTTATTTTTATATAGTATTTATATATTTATATAACGTATTTTCATTGCAGGTGCATCATTTAGTAGGACATTTTGCGGTCCCACATGTATGTCATAACTGACTTTTGAGTATAAGAGACCGAATATGGAAGGAGATATGGATAAGTATATCTTAATTATATTTATATATTTGATATGTTTATACTTTGATTAAAATAATTTGGTAACTAATTTTTGATAACTTTTATGCAGAGGAGGTATAACTTTAATTTTCAGATTACGAGAGGACTCGAGATGTCTGACTGAAGAAGATTGGAGAGTTGTACCAGGGCTATAAGATCAAGCTCCACAGAGGATGACTCGAGCACCGATGAGATACTCCGAAGGAGTTTGTTCCTTGGATATAGGACTGTCCCCCGAATTAGTGGGAGGGGATTGTTAGACATTAGAAGAGCCAGAAGTTTGAGGTAAAATTTTTAACTTTTAAAATTTTTAATATACTTAAAATTATATTTAAATATTATTTAAATACTTATTATTTATTTGAATACTTGTTAGGCTATCTTCTGTCAGAACAAGGAGAACCGGACAGTCCAAGAGTATATGCACACTCTAGGTCGTGAGTCTATGACTAGTCGTGTATATAGAGAGGTAATAAATTTTGAATCTTTATTTATAAATTAAATTAATATTTTTTTATATATTTCTAATAAATTGATTCATTATTATAGTTGACGAGAGAGGGGGTGATGCTCAGTCATAGCGAGATCTTTCGATCCAGTCATACGAACAAGAAGAGCAGGCCGATGAATGCCATGATTGGGAAAATTTTTGTAAGTAATAAATATATTAGTATATATGATCAGTATTATAATATTTTTTATAAAATTTTATTTAAATTTATAATTATAGGAGCAGTTAGATGCGCTCGCGAGTAAGGGTCTGGACACCTCTGGCCTCCATTACTATCTATCTTAAGTCTTGGGGTCTGAGCACTCTGGAAGGATTCGATACAGGTCCGAACATACACCGACGAGCTACTGGTCTGAGATGAGCATCTTTTCATATGCTTCCGATGTTGTGAGTCGGGAGCAGCTTGAGGAGGCATTAGTGCGGGTAGAACAGGCTACGGTGCGGGCTACTCATGCTGAGGAGCGCACATCTAATTTGGAGGGCGTCTTGAGCATCATGTTGACGAGGCTCAGCTCACGTTTTGGAGTAGACTTCATGGGCCTTAATGACATGTTGGCCGACATTCCAACTCCAGCTCCTACAGCTCTATCCCCTCGAGCTCCTGCTCAAGCTCCTCTAGCTCGTGCTCCATCTTCCGATGACGACGACGACGACGATGTAGATTTAGGAGACTTCTGATGTATTTCTTTTTAAAAAATATTATAATAAATTTTATTTAATAATAAAATTAGAGTATTTCAGAAATATTCTTATATTTATAATATTTACTTATATTTTTTGTTGTGTTATATATATCTTTGAATTTATCAAGTAAAATATATAAAAAATTAAAAATTTTATATTTTTTATTATTCAAAAGTTACGGCAACAGTTTCAAAATCACTGCCGTATACGTGCCAAGTAAAGCTGTAAGTCATATGCTAACCACTGCATTAGACCTATGATAGTGGTTTGGAAACCGTTGTCATAGCTCAGGTCTATGGTAGAGGTTCGAAAATTACTACCATAGTTCAGATCTATGATAGCAATTTGAGAATCATTGCCATAGATCCTATATAGTAGTGATTCTTATAACCGCTGCTATAGATCTACAGCGATGGTGGCAGTGGCAGTGGTTAGAGAACTGCTGCCATAGACTATGATAACGATTTTTTAAGCTATGACAGTGGTTACGAACCGCTGCCATTGTCCTATGAAACTCAATCCATATCCCATCCATTCTAATCCAAATTGATTCGTAATCGCTATCGTATCCCATCCAATCCAATCCAATCCAAATTGATTACCATCTCCTAATCTAGTATATTTGAAGGATGATTTACCATGTAGAGGCATAACACCTATCCTTCCATTAGGTGTATAAGAATTTTGACGCAAGCACTGGATTGTTGACTAATAAAAAAAAAAAAAACCATGCATCACTTTGAAAATGAGTATTTAACATAAAAATATTATTAAAAACTTCTTGCAACTTTTCTGTTGGAGATTTAATTGGCCGCAACAACCAATATATAACATGATACGGACTACTAGTGAGAGGACGAACAAAAGAAATTACAACCACCATCTAACTTTTAAGTGTGAGGTTTTTATATTACTTTATCATTTTTCTCTGAAAAAAATCCCCATTTATATCCCTCAAAGGAAAACAAAGGGAGGTATAAATAAATATTGGCCATCCCAATCCATTGAGATTTGTACACGGCTGATATCACTCTTCTTCCAGATTTTTTTCTTTTTCCAGTTAAATGGACTGAGGTTCGGATTGTATCATAACATGAAAGCTTTTGCACATTGTTTTATGGTCATGGATGCTTGCAGATGATATATCTAATAAATAATCTTATATGTCATGCACTTACACATGGTTGGAAATAGTTATACTCTAATGTCCTCTCTACTAACTATCAAGATCATCATTTACTAGTCCATAAGCATGGCCTCCCACAATTCCAACAAAATACCATTTCATTGTGGTCCTCTGTGACATAAATCCGAGTTTAGCAATATTCTATGCGACATTGACTCCCTTATGTTTGTTGGGTAAACACCTAAGTTACCAAGTACAACAAATTTTTCCTACACTTTTGCAAATTAAAATGGATAATACTAATTCCAAACACCAGTGCTACAAGCACAATAATAATAGCAAGTAGTAAATTATGTAGAAAAGTCAAGGCACTGAAATGTGAAAAGCCCTCCAACATGGAGGAAAAAAAAAGGGCGGAACCAAGTTCGGCAAACTTCTAGTATTTCAAAAATTAACGGGGTTAAAAAAAATCCTCTCAATTAAACTAGAGGCTCTCAAATAGTAATGACATAATCTTTTGCCCATGATGACAAAATCATTATCATCTAAGGGTAGATTAAAAAAAAAAAAAAACCAAGACCAAGCGTATCCAAGAAAACAAGCAAATAAAAGCAATCAACACCAATCAAACAAACTCTCTTACCGTTATGACCAATATACTGACGCTTCATGAAGAAATTTTCAATCCTAGCATAAATAAAAAAATCAAAATATAATTAATTTTTTTTAATAAATAAAAAAAAAAAAAAAAATTGAAAAACTAACCCCACTCCATATAGCAATCCTCAATCACCAAGATCTTTTTTCATCAGAGAATATTTGATACGAGTGCTAGGGCATATTCTTTCCATCCATAGATGAGTATATCATTCTAATATCATATCCGATGTCAAATAGATCATATACTATTTTTGTGGACTTGAGCATCCAATCCCGTATTTAATCAATGCTCGTGCATTTCAAATTTGGATCAATTCCATAGAAATACAGGCCCATTCCACCTGCATTAGCCGGACTGTATCAATCTCTCTCACACCTCTATCTGCCTTTAATATTATTATTATTAATTTTATTTTATTTTTGTTGAGAGAGAGTGTGTGTGGACGCATGTGCCCACACGTGCATGCCCGTAAGTGCGAATGGGTTGGGCTTGTAGCCTCCACATGGGAGGGACCGACCAATTGGTTTGACTGCTACCTCTTTAGCGAACCAATTATCACCTCGAGAGGGATTTAAAAAAAAAAAAAAGGGCTAACCAAGAATACAGACTTTCGAAGCTGGCATGTGAGTCTTGCAGGCATCACGCAATAGGTAATTCATATGGGGCTCCAGCCAAGATGGCTCAATAGCGTTAGCGACGATCATCTCCACGCACATATTAGGGTTTTGATAATTACCATTGCATTATTATAAAACTAGTACAACTGTTTTGGGGTATGTCCAGTTCGGTGCATCGTATATCTGCCGTTACTAATGCCCATAATGACAACATTATACGAGTAATATTGCGTAACATAATTCATATATATGCCGAAGTTGGTATTGATGAATGTTTTAGTCAAAAAATGCCATGTTGGAATATTATAATTAGGGATGGTAATTGATCGTACATGAGATAAATAGACTATTATTTATATCCGTTTGGTGCTCGTTGATAGGACACATGGAGTTAGATAAAAACTATAAAAAATATTTTTTATACAAATCAAATAAATAAAAATATGAAAATAAATATTAGTATTTTACATATTATGAAACAAAATAAGAATTAAAGATATAAAATATAATAAATTAAATTTTCAACAATAATAAAAGTAAAATAAATAAAAAATATTATTTTTAAGAAATCAAAATTTTCTTAAATTAAGAAAAACAGTCAACTAAAAGAAAATGAATAGCTAAATATTATGGCACGTAATGTTTCATATATTCAATTTTGAGTATTATCTTGTCCTCGAGATTTGGAGTAATTACAAATTCTCCACTAACATTTGAAAAATATACACCCCGTACTTAACTTTTGGCATATACATTACATGTAATCTTTTGGTGTTAACTTCAACTCTTTGATGTTAACTTTTTGTTAAATAAATTAACAGATTTTGCTGCGGTTAACTTTCTACTAAACAAACTAACAGAGGTAACGAGGCTATATTACAAGAGATATAGAAAAAGTGTAGAAAAATGCTCCTGAGAGCCAAAAAGCCAAGTACAAAAAAAATGCTTGGAAATCACTAGCCAAGGTTGCGAACGTTAGGGGTGTTGGGGGGAGCGAGATAATTTATTTGGCCATCCGGGTTGGAATGGAGAAAACGGAGGGAGTGGTTTTTTTAAAATAAAAATTGTAAGAAACAAGATCTATATTAATATAAGAAAAATAACGGTTGCGAAGAATAAGGAAGGAATCGAGAACCCCACGCTGAGGACCAAAAATGTAACCAGAGAAAAGTCAATGGAAAAGGTCTTAGGATAAAGCAAGTCATCCTAATTAAAGCTATGACGTTGATGTACAAAATAGTAGGCCAACAAAGAACAAGGAAACATTTTCTGTACGATGATTGATATTCATATGGAGTTGATGCATAGCATTAAAAAAAAAATTTTTGCTTGCGGGTCCACATGGGCCTCGCATGCATGCCGCACCGCAGTGTAAAAAGTATTGCCCAAGAACATACAAGATCATCCCAGAAAAGATAGCCCAAAAGTTGCAGGTTACTGGGGATGGACGGAAAAAAAATGTATGTAAGCTATTGATGCAAAAATTAATCATCATCGGATTCAGCTGAAGCGAAAGTGGATGAGGTCACCATCGAAGATCTACAAAATAAAATTTCATCCGAAGTCGATCGGGGTAGCTCCGACAAAATCCTCCGACGATCAAGTCAGCTCTGGAATGAAGTGCTCGAAAATGAGTTCGGAAGAGTTTAGAGAAGAAGAGGAGAGCTTAGAGCCTAAAGTTAGCGTATCTGGAGGATCCTTTTTATAGGCGGAGTTTGATGGTGACAGCTGTAGCCGCGTGGTGATGAGCCGCTCGAGATCCGGTGGAGTCAGTTCCAGGGGAAGGGGCCGTCTACAGTGCCGTCTGCAACAGATTGATGGTGATAGCCATCGCCATCTGGTAGCGGATCGCTGTCGCCTGCAGCGGACTGATGGTGATGGCTACAGTCGTCTTGATACTGAGCCACTCGGGGCCAAATGAAGGGTTGAAGAGCTTTGACGTGTGCCCATTTTGAAAGAGTTCGGACCCTCGAAGGGAATATGGCTAGAGAAGGTCGCCTGAGAGGAACAATAGCAGAAGGAGCCTGGAAGGAGTTTGGCTTCCGTAGGCATCCGTTTGAAGGAGGGATTTAGGAATCCGACCGGAGGAGGTGTCTGAGAGGAGTCCGACTCTTGAAGAAGTTTGGCTGAGGGGATGTTTGGGAGGAGTCCGACTGGAGTTCGGCTGCTGAGGAGTTCGACCGCTAAGAAGTTTGGCCGCGGAGGAGTTCGGCTCTTGAAGAAGTTCGACCGAGGGGACGTCTGAGAGGAGTCCGACCAAGGGACGACCGCTGAGGAGTTTGGCTAAGGTCTGTCCACTGAAGCTTGATCGTGGCTACCAGTTGCATTAGGCTGAGCATCAAATTGGACTTCGACAGGAGCGGAGTTTATTCCCAATAATAGTCGCCCCCACTTTCGAGTTCGAAACTCGAAGGAAGGGAGTGCAGAAAAGATGACTGCCGAAGTTCTCTTCTGATCTTTCGTGCTGGTTCAAGTTGAAGCTCGGAGGGGAGATCTCGTCTCCAGCTAAAGTTGATGTTGAAGTTGAAGCCCAGGGGAGATCTCATCTCCAGCCGAGGTTGAAGTAGATCTCGTCTCCTACGGTCGAGGTCGGAGGTCGAGCTCCTCGGGGGCGATATTGTCTCCAGTAGCCGAGGTTGCCTCGGGGGATCTTATCTCCGGCAGTCGAGGTTAATACGGGTGTTCGGGAGAGATCTGATCTCAGGGCGAGGTTGTCTCCAATCTTATCTCTGGCCGAGGTTGTCTCGAGCGCTCAGGAGAGATCTTATCTCTGGCCGAGGTTGGCTCAGTCGCTCGGAAGAGATTTTATCTCTAGCCGAGGTTGGCTCAGTCATTGGGAAAAGATCTTATCTCTAGCTGAGGTTGATGCGGTCGCTCGACGAGATCTTATCTTTAGCCGAGGTTGCTCGGTCGCTCGGAGAGATCTTATCTCTGGCCGAGGTTGTCGCGGTCGCTCGGGAGAGACCTTATCTCTGACCGAGGTTGGCTCGGTCACTCGGGAGAGATCTTATCTCTAGCCGAGGTTGTCGCGGTCATTCGAAAGAGATCTTATCTCTGATCGAGGTTGGCTCGGTCGCTCGGAAGAGATCTTATCTCTGACCAAGGTTGGCTCGGTCGCTCGGAGAGATCTTATCTCTAGTCGATGTTGTTGCGAGCGCTCGAGGAGATCTTATCTCCTACGACCGAGGTTGGTCTGGACCCTTGGGGGAAATCTTATCTTCTACAGCCGAGGTTGCCTCGGGGAGATCTTATCTCCTACGGTCGAGGTTGATGCGGACACTTGGGGGAGATCTTATCTTCTAAGCCGAGGTTGCCTCGGGGAGATCTTATCTCCTGCGGTCGAATTGATGTGGGCGCTCGAGGAAGATCTTATCTCCTACAGCCGAGGTTGTCTCAGGCGCTCGGAAGAGATCTTATCTCTAGCCGAGGTTGGCTTGGGCACTTGAGGGAGATCTTATCTCCTACAGTCGAGATTGTCGCGGTTGCTTAGGAGAGATCTTATCTCTGGCCGAGGTTGTCTCGGTCGCTCAGAAGAGATCTTATCTCTGATCGATGTTGTCGCAGTCGCTTGGAAGAGATCTTATCTCTGGCTGAGGTTGGCTCGGTCACTCGAAAGAGATCTTATCTCTAGTCGAGGTTGTCGCGGTCGCTCGAGAGAGATCTTATCTCTGACCGAGGTTGGCTCGGTCGCTCGGGAGTTTCTAGCCGAGGTTGTTGCGGGCGCTCGGAGGAGATCTTATCTCCTGCAGCCGATGTTGGCTTGGACCCTCGGGGGAGATCTTATCTCCTGCAGCCGAGGTTGCCTTGGGGGAGACTTATTCTCCTACAGTCGAGGTTGATGTGGATGCTCGGGGGAGATCTTATCTCCTACAGTCGAGGTTGCCTCGGGAGAGATCTTATCTCTCACAGCCGAGGTTGCCTTGGAGGAGATCTTATCTCCTATGACTGAGGTTGATGCAGACGCTCGGGGAGATCTTATCTCCTGCAGTTGAGGTTGCCTTGGGGGAGATCTTATCTCCTATGGTCGAGGTTGATGCGGATGCTCGGGGGAGATCTTATCTCCTACAGCCAAGGTTGTCTCAGGCGCTCGGAAGAGATCTTATCTCTAGCCGAGGTTGGCTCGGACGCTCGGGGAAATCTTATCTCCTACAGCCGAGGTTATCGTGGTCGCTCGGAGGAGATCTTATCTCTGACCGAGGTTGGCTCGATCGCTTGGAAGAGATCTTATCTCTGACCGAGGTTGTTGCGGTTGCTCGGGAGAGATCACGGTCTGCTCGAGAGAGATCTTACTCTGGCCGAGGTTGGCTCGATCACTCGAGAGAGATCTTATCTTTGGCCGAGGTTATCACGGTCGCTCGGGAGAGATCTTATCTCTGGCCGAGGTTGGCTCGATCGCTCGAAAGAGATCTTATCTTTGGCCGAGATTATTGCGAGCGCTCGGAGGAGATCTTATCTCCTACAGTCGAGGTTGGCCTGGACCCTTGGAGGAGATCTTATCTCCTGCAGTTGAGATTGCCTTGGGAGAGATCTTATCTCCTACGGTTGAGGTTGATGTAGACGCTCGGAGGAGATCTTATCTTCTGCAGTCGAGAATTGCCTTGGAGGAGGTCTTATCTCCTACAGTCGAGGTTGATGCGGACGCTCAAGGAAGATCTTATCTCCTGCAGTCGAGGTTATCTCAAGCCCTCGGAAGAGATTTTATCTCTAACCGAGGTTGGCTCGGACGCTCGGGGGAGATCTTATCTCCTACAGTCGAGGTTGTCACGGTCGCTCGGAAAGATCTTTATCTCTAGCCGAGGTTGTCGCGGTCGCTCGAAAGAGATCTTATCTCTAACCAAGGTTGGTTTCGGTCGCTCGGGAGAGATATTATCTCTTGCAGACTTCGAAGCTCGAACTTGGACTTTGCTCGTGTTAGGATGAGGCTCTCCTCCTATTCCTAATGGACTATGGGGGCACATACGGACCGCTGTTAAGGCCTCTCTCTTCATCTCGTCTAAGGTGAACGAGGCCTTCGACTTTGTTCGCATTGGGATGAGATTCTTCTCCTATTTCTAACGGGCTGTGGGGATACATACGGACCGTTGTCAGGGCCTCCCCCCATCTCGTCTAAGGTGAACGAGGCCTTCGACTTTGCTCGCATTGGGACGAGGTTCTCCTCCTATTCCTAACGAGCTGTGGGGGCACATACGGACCGTCGTCCGTTGCCTCTCCCCCCATCTCGTCTAAAGTGAACGAGTCCTTCGACTTTACTCGCATTAGGATGAGGTTCTCCTTCTATTCCTAATGGACTGTGGGGGTACATACGGACCATCGTCCGTGCCTTTCTCTCCATCTCGTCTAAGGTAAACGAGGCCTTCGACTTTGCTCGCGTTAGGACGAGGTTCTCCTCCTATTCCTAACGGGCTGTGGGGGCACATTCGGACCGTCGTCCGTGCTCTCCCCCATCTCGTCTAAGGTGAACGAGGCTTTTCGACTTTGCTCATGTTAGGACGAGTTTCTCCTCCTGTTCCTAACGGACTGTAGGGAGCACATAAAGGTCATTGTCTGGGCCTCTTCCTTCATCTCGTCTAAGGTGAACGAGGCCTTCGATTTTGCTCGCATTAGGATGAGGTTCTCCTCCTGTTCCTAACGGGCCATTTTCACTCATTTCTTTTCTATCATCACATAGTTTTTGCACCTAGAAATAATATTATTGAAAGAAAAAAAATTTACCGAGGGAAAGTTACTCGCAGCACATCCCCATTTCAGGATCGTGGGGGCGTTGTTCCTCTGAGTTTTCTCGGGCAGTAAGTCTCAGGTCGGACGACCTCCTCTATCTCATATTGGCCTCCTCAATTTGGAGCATGCTTCTCTTGGCTTTGACGCTGAGAGATGATGAATCGTCGATGTACCAAGCTCCTCCCATGGGTAACGTTGATGATGCCATGAGGCGGCCGACCTCCTTATCATTTTCGGTTATGACAGCACTCTTGGCCGATCTTCTCCTGCTTCGGACCAGCATCCAAGGAATTTACCCAGCCGCCCCTTTCTGACATGCTCTTCAATTTCGTCTCGGAGCTGAATGCATTCCTCAGTATCGTGGCCGTGCTCACGATGGTCGAGATAGTACTTGCTTTGATCGCGCTTGTTTGGGGGAGATCGTAATCCTTCTGGTCTTGGTAGCTGGTTCTTAACTTTCGTGAGAATTTAAGTTCAAAGAGCATTGCAGGGGGCGTAGTCGCGAAACCTTTTGGAAGGAGGACTTCTTCGCGCCCTTCTGTCGGGGCTTTCTTGGTGGCGAGCTTGGAAAGTTTGAGCCTTGCTTGTGCTGGGGAGGTCGTAAGCACGGTCGAACTTCATTCCATCCTCTTGTGAAACCTGCGGAAGAACTTCATGCCCCTTTGTCAGGGCTTCCTTGGTGTCGAGCTCGAGGGCGAGTTCGGTGGCCTCGCTCACGCCGAATTTCATTCCGCCCTCCAGTGAACCTTCTATGGGAGAACTTCATGCCCCTTTATCGGGGCTTCCTTGATGACGAGCTCGAGGGGGAGTTCGACGGCCTCGCTCATGCCGAACTTCATTCCACCCTCCTGGGAAACCTTCGTCGGAGCTTCTTTGATAGTGAGCTCGAAAGGGAGTTCGGCCTCGCTTGTGTTGGGGAGGTCGTAAGCGCGGCCGAGCTTTATTCCGTTCTCTTGTAAAACCTTCATTAGGAGAACTTTATGCCCCTTTGTCGGAGCTTCCTTGATGACGAGCTCGAGGGGGAGTTCGGCCTCGCTCACGTCGAACTTCATTCCGTCCTCCTGTAAAGCCTTCTGTGGAGAACTTCATGTCCCTTTGTCGAGGCTTCCTTAACAACGAGCTCGAGGAAAAGTTCGGCGGCCTCGCTCATGCCAAAACTTCATTCCGCCTTCCTAGAAAATCTTTGTTGGAGCTTCCTTGATGGTGAGCTCGAAGGGGAGTTCGGCCTCGCTTGCGCTGGGAAGGTCGTAAGCATAGCCGAACTTCATTTCGTCCTCTTGTAAAACCTTCGTCAGGAGAATTTTATGCCCCTTTGTTGGGGCTTCCTTGATGATGAGCTCGAGGGGGAGTTCAGCCTCGCTCACACCAAACTTCATTCCGCCCTCCTGTGAAGCCTTCTGCGGGAGAACTTCTGCTCTCTATTTCTCCTTCCTAAGGACGATTGGTATGCTAGGCCAAATGTTCTTTCTTAAGATCGATTTTTGGCATCCTCATGGTAGGTTTGCTAGCAAAGTTTCTGTCAGAAGCTGTCGCATGGCCTGCATCATCTCGATGAGGGCACGAATCTGCTGGACCAGCAGGTTGAACTGCTCCACATCTACGGTGGCTTCAGATGAAACCTGGGCTGCCGGGGCTAAAATGGAAGCAGATGGACCTGGCATGGAGGCCATCGATCGTCAAGTCGAAGCTCTCCTAGGGGGCATTTTCTCTTCGAGAAAGAACTTTAGAGAGAAAAAAGAGAGATCTTCGGAGAGGAAAGAAAGAAATCATCGCTGAACACTCCTTTAAGAACAAGAAAACCTCGGAGGTTCGGGGTCCTCCTTTTAGCGTCAATCTGTTGGTGCAAAAATTGATTGTCGTCGAATCCAGCTGAAGCAGAGGTGGACGAGATCGCCGTCGGGGACCTACAAAATAAAGTTTCATCCAAAGTCGGTGGAGGGGGTGGCTTCGATAGGACCCTCCAACGATCAAGTCAGCTCTGGCCAACAGGAATGGAGTGCTTGAAAATAAGTTCGACAGAGTTTAGAGAAGAAGAGAAGAGCTTAAAGCCTAGAGTTAGCATATCTGGAGGATCCTTTTTATAGATGGAGCTTGATGGTGATAGCTGTAGTCGCGTGATGGCGGACCGCTCGAGGTCCGATGGAGTCAGTCCCGGAGGAAGGCACCGTCTGCAAAGAATTGATGGTGACAGTCATCGTCGCTTGGTAGCAGATCGCTGTCGTCTGCAGCGGACTGATGGTGATGACTGCAGCCGTCTCGATACTGAGCCACTCGAGATCGAATGAAGGATTGAAGAGCTTTGACGTGTACCCATTTTGAAGAAGTTCGGACTCTCGAAAAAAATATGACTGGAGAGGATCGCCCGGGAGGAACAATAGTTGAAGGAGCTTGGAAGGAGTTCGGCTCTCATAGGCATCCATCTGAAGGAGGGATCTAGAAATCCAATCGAAGGAGGTATTTGGGAGGAGTCCGGCTCTTGAAGAAGTCCGACTGAGGGGATGTCTGGGAGGAGTTCGACTGGAGAGGAGTTTGGCTGCTAAGAAGTTTGGTCGCGGAGGAGTCCGGCTCTTGAAGAAGTCCGACCGAGGAGACGTCTAGAAGGAGTTCGACCGAGGGACAACCGCTAAGAAGTTCGGCTAAGATTCATTCGCTGAAGCTCATCCGTGGCTACCGGTTGCATTAGGCTGAGCATCGAACTAGACTTCGGCAGGAGTGGAGTTTATCCCCAACATAAGTAAAGCAAAACCATAATAGAAAGCGAGCAGCTTTTTTTGCATGCTTTGAGTTTCCATTCAAATTATCTCTCTTGTTTCCTCTGTTTCTTCCTAATAAAAATTGAGAGAACTTGAAATTAAAAAAAAAAATCATTTAGAGGATAAAAACATTAGACAACCGATTTAATCATATTCATAAGAAATCAAGTTAGAAAAGCCTTTGATAGGTATGAACTATTAAAAGAATGCTTATGAAGATTCATACACAAAATCTTGAAAAAAAACTTAAACTCAAACACCTCCATCTGAAACATTAATAATTTTCATCAAGGAATGATGAAGTAAAACCTAAAATCACAGATTTACCATGATTTCATCCAAAAGAAGTATATATTCCCTAAAATCCCACTCAAGAACAATCAAAAATCTAAAAATCATCAATTATATAACCAAAAAATATGAAAGTGTTGCCGTAGAATTTCAATCTTCACCGGAGTGGCTGGAGTGGGTGGCCCTGAATATCCTGATGGTGAGACCTGCAAAAAATTCTGACCGAAGGTGGTTTCGGTAGAGACCCATGCTTAAGTCAAATTTTTGTTTAACAGAAATGGAGTACGTGAGATGATAGAATTTTCGTATCTTAGGATTTCATTGAGATCTCTATTTATTGACAAGGGTTGGAGCCATTCATTGTGCATGATCTAGAAGTAGTCCCGATTGGATTGAGTGTAACGTACAGTGTTTGTGGTCAAAATTCATGGGATTGGATACTTATGGTTGCCTTATCTGAGTCATGGTTAGTTATTGCAAAGCAGTTGTGCAAATTTGAACATGAGATGCGAGATTTTCAGAGTAAGTCGGATTGAGTCGAGCTCACGACGATAGGGCTGAATTTGGTTATCAGTAAGGTTGGTTCAAGAAGGAGATTGACAGTCATCAAATTTGTAGAAGGGAGTCGCTGTATAGCAGGGTCAGATAGCATCAAACTCAAATAGGCTTGGAAGCTATTGGTGTTGAGATCAAATGAGTATTGAACTTGGAGGGCACCGAACTTGGGGGGAGCTGAATCTAGATAAGGTTCGGTGGTCTATGATCACTTGGGGGGAGCTGAATCTAGATAAAGTTCGGTGGTCTATGATCTCACCAAGATGGGGTTGGTAGTCATCAAACTTAGTTAAAACCAACTACAATAGAGTCGGATGTATATGTACTTGGGGCCGAAGTTGAATGGGGTTTGGTGGCTATCGATCTTAGTAATAAAATTTGATAGTTATCTGAAAAAAATAGGATCGAATTGTACCGAACTTACCAACAGGGTTTGGCGGTTAGTGGTAGTGAAAGAAGAGACTTGATTCAAAATTACTATCTTCGGTAGGGATGATTTTATCTCCAATAGAAAAAAATAAAAATTCTGATATTTACCTCTAAAATTAAAATGAAAAAGCATCAAATTCCACCATACCGATCTTGTCTATCCCTAGTTCGCCCCAATCCCTTCCATCCAAGTTGCAAGGAGCACCACCGGTTTTGTGCTTCCTCCCCTCACCCTCTCTGGTGGGTATCGTCTCTCTTTTTTTCATTTTTTTTTTCTTTTAGGGTAACTCTCTTTTTTAAAGAGGGATTATCACGGGTGTGAAAATCCAGCGTGGGAAGAAGATAACAAATATTTTACCATAATAGAAGAGGATAATGGCGCTTGATGGATTGGAAGATGATAATGGCCGTTTCAACAAATAAATTTAGATGGGATATTGCAGATTTTCCAAACATTGATGAAAAATCTATAATTACGCCGAACTTGAGGGGTTAGGATAATTTACTCTTCAATTTTTTTTATAAATGGAATGATAAGGGTAAAAGATGAGAAAAAAAATTATAAATAGTTATATATATCCATATCAGGCTTGAAGCTGATTCCATTATTACCTGTACTTGTCTCAGATTTCTTATTGATCCTGCAGAAAACCCATCTTACTAGAACAGAGGAACTTGCCACCCCTAACTATAATGTGGGCCATAGCCATCGGCTATGATGGAGTAACACGAAAAAGTTAGATATCGCATGGGATCCTGGCCCGATCGGGAGACCCATTTAAATGTTAGGCTTTGCCAAACCAAATGTCCTCGCCAGAATGGCTCTTGGCCCTGCCAACTTCCCCACCAAATCTCTACTGCCACGTGTCGACGGATTATCCCCACGGGACTCTGCCAATCAGAGACCAGGGACGGATCGGATCCCGTGAGCTTTCATCTCGGCCACGAGTCCAGGGCAGGCGGGTCCCCCAGTTAAAAAAAATTGGGAAAAAAAATTTATTTAAAAAAAAATAATTGACGCTGGGAAACGGGAGCCAACGGCAGTGGGAGGGGAAGGCTCTGGAGAAAGCAGGGCGGAGAGCGATTTCCTTCGCCCTTGAGGTCTACGGTTGGGGTTTCTCGCTCTCGGATCGATTGGGTGTGGTGTTCTTGGGTTGAAGCTGTGTGAGGAGCAGGTTGGGAGGTGGAGCTCTGAGGGTTTGAGGTGCTTCTTTTAAGGTTTTGTGTGGAGGATTTATGTTTGATTTCCCCTTCATGCGTCTTTGTGGGAAAAATTTCTATTTTTAGTTGAATTTCTGGTATTTAGTAGTGTTTTTTGTCATCTGTTTTTGCAGGAAATATGAGATCGGATTCGACGGCGTTTTACAGCTTTGGTCCGGGATAGAGTATCTGGAGGGATGTCAGATCATGAGGTATTATTTGCTTTACAATTTCGTGGATTCTAGAAAAAAAAGTCAAACTTGGACTTTTGTTATTTTCATGTTTACATATGAATCATATTTGAAGTTCAATTTGTTGCTGTTTCTAGAAGTAAAGAAGTTCTCACTACATCTAATTTATATTTTCTCTTGTGGATAGCATCCCAAAGATTATAATTCAGTAAACCTTGAAAAAAATTAATTAGATTGTGGGGATTTAGTTATTGTTTTCTTCGTGATTTTGATCACCCACTAGTCATGAGGTTATCCATATGTACACTATTGAGCTTCTGCAACTCGGTAATTTAACAATCAGACAAATTGTATGACATTTTACATGGTCTTCTCTAATTCTCCCCCTTAATTTGGTGTTTGTTGTTAGGAACATACTGATGGAAATTTTTCTCATAGATCTCATGCAGGAGATTAGAATCAAAAAATTATTCAAAAAAATCAAAATAAAAATCAATCATATCTTAAGATCCCTGAGCATCATACCAGCATACTATAGAAGAAGAAAAAAGAATATTGGGATAGATCTTTCTCTCCATCTTCACTTTATGCCTGTCTCCTTAATGGGATAGATCTACCCTAGGGTTGCATTGGATGCATCGCCAGGCAATCTTGAAAGGTAAGATAGGTTGCAATTATTAAATTGTCAGTAATACTGTATTTGGTACATACAGATAATATTATAGTAAAATTG
The DNA here is from genome assembly GCA_006176705.1 of Cocos nucifera. Classification (NCBI taxonomy): domain Eukaryota; kingdom Viridiplantae; phylum Streptophyta; class Magnoliopsida; order Arecales; family Arecaceae; genus Cocos; species Cocos nucifera. The sequence continues at coordinate 3,642,767 of QRFJ01000013.1, forward strand.
CTGAAAATCTTAATTGACATATTTGGTATGATAATTAGATTACCGGTAATATAAAATCAAAATTTTAAAATACTCGTAGTAATGTTGCTCTTCTTCTCCCTGGTGAGAAACAAAAATAATATATAAAATAATATATAAATATATAAATATATTTATATATAATTTTTTATAAATAAATAAATATATTTATATATTATTTATACATATAAATATATAATAATATATAAATATATACATATTATATATTATATAATAATATATAAATATATATAATATATTAATGTATATATATTTATATATATAATAATAATATATATAAATATATTTAGAGGAGCCATAGTTTTTATATATAATATATATAAATATATATATATATAAATAATATATAAATATATAAATACATATATTTATATTTATATATAAAAATATATATAGAGGAGCCACGATTTTATATAATAATAATAATATAAATATATTATAGAGGAGTTGCGAGCGGGGCTTGCATGTGGAGGAGCCACGGGTGGCATCGAGGGAGGGGGGAGGGTTGGGTGACGGGTTTTTTATGATTTTTTTTGAGAAAAAAATTTGTCTCAAATATTTATTACAACATTGCTAAAGAAGTGGCAATCTAGATAGACATCAATCACCTGTAGATTGCCTCCTGAAAGACAATGTAGATTGTCAAGACAATCTAGATTGCCATCCAAAAAGCATACCAAACACAGTAATCTGATGGGCCTATTTTAAATTGCCGATAATCTGAATAGATTGCTAGCTACCAAACGCAAGCTAGGAATGTAGAGATCTTGATGCCCTAGAGTTTCTCTACAAATGAATATATATAGGAGTAAAGTGGGAATCTAACCTAGTTAGTAATATTAATTGATCCATCTATTATAGAGTCTATTAACCGAGTCAGACCTATATCGATATCTACTATATTAGATGACTAAGACAATAGAGTCCAAAATAATAATATGATTATAGGTAATCTTGAACACCTTAATTATTTTTGTATTTTCATGATAAATCAGAATAAGAAATGAGTCTATAACCAATGAAAGTCCATTTTATGAGAATTTTCAACAAATACATCTTATTATTTAAATGATGAAATAGTTTCTTACACTTTGGTCTGGTGAAATCATCTAATGTGAGATTAAAACACTAGATTTTCTTAGTAGCAGAACATCACTATTGGTATGATGATTGAGTTCTATAGGTTTTGAGAGCTTACAAAAACCATGTTGGCCGCATTTTGTGATGTGATCATGATTTTCATGAAAGGAGGTTGGGCTGATTGATGATGAAGAAAATCTAAATTAAGAAGGAAATAGTTAGAGTGATCTCATGTCTTATGGAGGCCGGAGCACGGAATCCTATCTCCGCAAAGGAGTAAGAATCAGTTGTCATTCTTTTGAGAAACAGAATTCTAGTTATCTCTATTTCTTGATGAGGCTGGGAAGGGGCATAATTCAGTTGTACGTCATCACCTTGACATGGTGGAAGTAATCAGTTCAAGCCACTGGAGTAGGTCACAAGCACCATTCAATGGTGAATTTTCTTGTAAAGAAGCATGGATCAGTGCAAATCACAGAAGGCTGCATGTGATGAATCCTGGCATTCAAGAATAATTTTATGATGTCTATTTTTTTATTTGCTTATCAACTGATTGAAGATTTTGAGAATACTGTAAAATAAAACAGTCTGGCAGAGTAGTTTTACCAGCATGACAGCAACATTAAGTGTGGTCCAGACTGAAGTTTACTTTTCATCAAAGTCAATCTCAAGTGCTGTTTTGTAGGATGACGTGTCGCATGATTCAGTCATTCATAATCTCTAGTATTCATTCGCACTATAGGGGCAAATATGTGAGCAATCTTAATGCTATTATATACAGCAGTTCAAACATTTCATGTGGAACCGATGATGAAGTTCTCAAAGGCATTGACAGTATGAACATTGTTGCTGGTGCTATGCTTTAATCAATGCAACCAGTAACATAATAAACTTTGAATGGGCTTGGTGAATGAAGTCATACTTGTTTTCAACTTTGCTTGTTTGCAGAATAATATCCACAGTCAAGAAATCTACTGTAGAGCATAAATATATCTGTTTGGTTAATGGATACTTCTCCTCCCTTACCCAGAGAAACTTGGCTGGAGGAGGGATGAAACTCCTCATCTAATTGCTATAAAAGCAAGTGTATGTATTTAGATGATGCATATTCCAAGGGCATCCCTGCATGTTATTTTCATAAAAGGTCGCAGAATAGAAATTCTGTCCATTTGGTAGCGGTTAAGCTTTATCGCATCTGGTGGTGCCATCAAAATACCCATTTACATCCACAGGATTGTTGTGCATCAGCATGATGGTGAAAATAGGGTGAGAACATGGAACCTATTCTGCTAGATTTAGAGGCAAGGTAGAGTCACTCAATCTTCCAATTGTGCTCATGGCTCCTTTATTGAAATATCACTTCATAGCTTTGTCAATCCTTCTCCCTTTGAAAAAAAAATTGCGTCCCTACTTTCTCATTCTCCTTGTGATTTACATCACTCCACTTAAGGTCTTGCACCACTTGTGCAAAAAAGGTGGGTTCAAGAAAAAAAAGGAGGGTTCAACAAAATTAGAATAGATGAGCTATGAATAGTTGTCGTAGGAAATAAGTATGGCATCTACCTTTCGTGATCTCAATCATGGCATATAGGTATAACTTAGCAAAGTGTCTTGGGAGTGGTGGTAATTGCATGCAAGAAAGGAGGGGATTGGTACTACCAAGTTGCTCTTCCACTAGTGGCTACAATTTGGGTTTTAAGTAAACATTTTGATGCACTGAATGGTAGTATTGGTGTAGGACTAGAAAGTTAGGGAGCAAAAGTAGGGGCGTTTGTTGGTGTAACTTATGATTGCCAGGTCATTTTGCAATAGCGTTAAGGTATCTTGGTGCTTAGACACTCCATTTTTTGGGTTTTTTGATATATTACTCTTGGACATATTGGATAACTAAAGATACTTTGGACATTTCAAATCATCAAGTCATTGTATCTAGGGTGAAAATGGATTAGGTATGAATCAGATACTGGTATACCCATAATTGTATCCATATTTTTTAGGAGATACGAATATAGATATGGATATTAAATGTAAACCAAAATTAGTATCTATATTTGTTCTAAATATACATGGATATGAGTTGGATCCGTTTTTGTTCAAAACGGATATGGTTACAAGTCAGATATTAGTTATATATATATATTTCTCTATCTGAATATAGGTATAAGTTGGATATTATTTCAAATATAAATTGGATTTGGAGCATACCTTGGTAATGAGAATTGACATCAATGACATAATCATAAAGGATGGGATTGGGATTTGCTATCTAGATAGCATGCGACTAAGGTAACTATGTAAGGGTCTAAGGCATAGTTATTAAATTCAAATCAGAGATCCATGTAGCCAGTGGTCTGGGACACCGGCTACTGATGTAAAAACCAGGTCAATTGATCAGACTATATTTTGTATGAAAAGTATTTTTAAAATAAAAATATTCACATATTATAATATTCAGTTAGAAACCTAGTAATGGCAGTCACAATAATAGAACTACACTTTCAAAGTACTTTAGCTAACTGATGCTTTCAATCACTTAATTTTGAGCAAGGATGCTATTGATTACATATTGAAATGGTATTTCAACAAATATACTTTCTGTCTTTAGCATGAAGATAAAGGGCATGATGACATCTTGTTATGAATTAATTACTATATAATCTTTTTTTTTAATATCTTCAAAAATATTCAATGTGGTAAAAGAATGCTGTATGTGCTTCCACTCAACAGAAAAAAAATACAAACAAAAAAAAATACAAATAGAAAAAAAAAAGAGATTATGTCGTTGCAGACTATCTTTTGTTTGATAATGGCACAATGCTCATCGATTTTTTCATGTCTTCTGTCCATTTCAAATTGAACATAAATGTCACTCTTTCCTTTCTGTGTGCTATGTAAGCATTGGGCAATTAATATCGGATGCTGTCATATTTAAATCTTTTTATAATTAAATAATTATAAGTTCATTGCTTTGAAGCAGGATTGTACAACATTTTTTTTTTTTCAAAGGAAAAAGGAAGGCAATAGAGAGTTACCCCCAAATTTATTTCATAAAAAGAAACTGATACAGATTACATAATATATATAAATAGGTACAAATAAAAGAAAGGATCAAGTTCTGGAAGGTGATGCCAAGCTTTCAAGTCTCTTCCAAAGGCTCTGTATATGAGAATTAATCTTAGGTGAATAGAGATTGCTCCAGCTTCTCAAAAATTGGAGTATGTTTTGCAAAACAGAGTCAATAGATCTTTTCTTAGTTAAGAAAATACGTGCATTTCTCTCCCTTCATATCTTCAAGTAAACTGCATCTATAAGCATATCTCCTGCTTTATTGTTTAAATAACTTTTATTCTTCTTCCTCCAACTTGTCTAAAGGTCAAGGAATGAAGATGGTCTTCCTTTCAATCTCAACTGCAGCTTAAGAGTAGTCCATAAACTCCGAATGAATGTACATCTAAAGAAAAGATGATTAGTTGTTTTAACATTTGAGCCACAAAGAGCATAGTCATTGCTAACATTCCAACCCTTCTTGGCCAGCACCTCACCTATGTGTATCTTATTCCTTGTTGCTAACCATAAGAAGATCTTGACCTTTTCGGGAGCATAGATCCTTCAAAGCACTTTAGCAAATGGATATTTTAGGCCACCATAATTGAGGAATTTATAGAAAGAGCTAATAGAGAACAATCCATTTTGAGTTAGTTTCCACACTGGCATATCCGCAATATGGGAAGGTCTGAGAGGAGCAAGAGAGGCAAGCAAAGAAGTTAATTGATTAGCTTGAAGTTCAGTTAATGGTCCTCACACTCTAATGCACCAATTCAGCTTTCTCTAACTCCAAAATGATGTGATAGGCATATTCGTCTTCATCACTTGAGAGTAAAGAGCATCAAAACGAGAAGAAAGAGGGATCACGTCCATCTAACCATCCTCTCAAAATCTAATGGAATCTCTATTTTCAGTTTTGAATACCACATAATTCTAGAATGCTGAATTTTTTGAACACACATCCTTCCAAATAGGAGAAAATTCGAATGTACTTTTTTTTGACTTCATGCCGAATCTTCTTCTCGAGTAGTAAGCGCATGCAATCTGCCGCCATCAAGGGTTAGGAGACCCTTGCAGAAACTTTTAAGCCTATCTGGCCAAGAGAGACTGGTTCATCTGAGTTAAATTCATCACTCCCAAGCCTTCTTGCTCCTTAGATTTACAAACAGTATTTCAATTTGCCAGACAATGAAATCCACCCATAGTATCGGAGCCTCTCTAAAGAAATGCTCTGTACATCTCATCTAGCCTATTTATAACCCACCTTGGTAATTTAATGACAGACATAAAATAGGAAGGAAGCACAGACAGTACCGAGTTAAGTAGAGTTAGCCTCCCATTTCATGAAAGCAACATTCCTTTCCAAGTAGCTAGTTTTAAGCTCATCTTATCAATCAAAGGCATTCAACAATCTTTAGGCAATTTTTTAAGATGAAGAAGCAAGCCTAGATATTGAAAAGGTAGAGAATCCAGCTTACAGTTCATCCAAGATGCGAAGTAGGATTGTGTAACTTAGTTGTTAATTTGCTTGTCCAGATTCAAACTATTGTTTGGGATGAATTTGATGAGAGTAGTCATCATGCAGTGCCTCATCAAGGTGGTAGCAGTGTTAATGAAGCTGTAGCATTAGGTGATTTTCTTAAGAAGCCACAGTATGAAGTAGGGAATGATTCTGGAAAGAGCACAAGCAGCATAGGATGTAAGAATAAAAATGTTCTTCTGGGAAAAGAAGAAATAGCCTCTTGCCTTTCTCCAAAGTGTGGAAGCTCCACGCTGCCAGAGGGTTCACGGACTCATGTATCTAGAAAAGTAGTTCCAGCATTTTATGATCCTAATTCCTTCAATAGTTTCACTTCTCTAACTCCCTAAGATGGTAAATTCCTTGAAAATTGCTTCAATAATGCTGTATGTATATGGAAAAGAATATTTTGCATCGGAATCCTATTGGTGAATTTCTCACTTGTTGATAATTCCACTGCAGATGCTGGACTTGCTTTGGTGGAAAATGAAGAAACGAATAGAGAAAATGATCTTCTGTATCATTATTTGCCTGATATTGGCAATTTCGAGGATATTGACAGACTGCTTAGGTAGTTTATGTAGCTCTTATTCCAGATCTGACTTCTTATTTCTACAGTAATTTCTAATATTTTCTTCCATGATGATTGTTTTCATTAGTTTTCTTTTTTCTTTTTTTCTTTTTTTTTTTTTTAAATTTGGGCAAGGAAGCAGCATTGCAGAAGAGCCATCATGGTTTTCATCTTCTTCACAAAGCACCATGGGATAGGAGATATTTCCAAGTCACACTCACAATCTTTAGTTTTATACCCAGCATCTTTAAATGGTACCTCAGCAAATCGTAGCTCAATAACCAACATTTTGCCTGAAAAAGATCTATTGGCTGCTGTCGGTGATAAGATCTCGAGTCATGGTCACCAATCTTTTGCATTGGTTACTGATAGTAAAAAGAAGGGTGACTGTCCACTACAAGAAAAGGTTAGTGAAAATATCTTCATTGTGTGCAATCATTTTTATGTGTCGTAGATAAGAGAAAGTAGAATATTTACATAAAGTTAAATTCTTAGAGTACTTGCTTCTGCATATGCAGACATATGATGAGGGTGGAGGTACTGACATTAAATCAACACTTACGCAAGTTAGCAATGAAAGTAGCTTGAATGAATGTGAGAATCTTAATACAGTAACCAGCACAAATTCACAAATTTATTTTTTTTCTTTTTCCAATTGATTATACACTGAGAATAGCTTGAATGAATGTGAGGTCCTAGATACCGTAATTAGCATATTATCAATTTTAAGTTCTTATTAAATTGCCACAAATCTTGCTGACTGCCATTCACTTAGAAAAATGTTTCAGAATTTGCTAGCCAGCTCATTAAATTATGATCTCAACACAGTTTTGGAACTATGCATCTGGTGGAATTTGGATCTATATTAAATTGTCTGATAAGACAAGTTATATGGATAGCAAGTGAAACTAATACTAAGTGAATTTCTACACATTATTTAGGTAAATCTACATTGATTATCAATTTGGAGCAAGGATTGTGGAAGCTTAAGGCTAAAAATTAACAGTGAAATGCATGAAAAGATAGTAGACCTGAACCAAGATGGTGCAAGATAGGAGCATATGCTGATCGTTTTCCAATTGAAGTCCTGTCGAAGTCCCTCGGATTGGCCTGAAGTCTAGTGCTTTAAGTTTGCAAAGAAACCAGCTAGAAGGTGAGTTTCACTAGAGGTGGAAAAAGGGGAGCCTAGTGCTTTGAGATGCTGCAACATGTATATTCTAATTAAAATGACCCACACCTCAAAATTCCAAAACCCTAAACTAAATTGAACTTTGTAAATGAGAACCAGAAATACAGCATAATCTATGACATCTCAATCTGAGGAAAACAAGATGGTGACATGGCAATCTGTACATATCAAACTAGAAAGGGAAACATATTCCTATGATAATGCTCTTGCACAATTTCTTATTGATGCGATATTTTTCAGTACACTGGGAACAGAGTACATGGAGAGGGGCTGGAAGGGATATTTGGAAGAGTTTCTTGGTCAAGGTAGAGGAGTTCCCACCTACTAGCTCAAGCAGCATCATCGATGTGTCTGAAGAAGGCCATCTAATTTCTTTTCAAGTGGTCCCTGTTCTAGATTTTTTTTTTTGAGTCAAGTAATAGGCTTAATTGGTCAAGGACAGTAGCATCTAAAAAAGTCTTCACCAGTATTTTCCATATGAAATTAGAAAATTAAACTAATTTAATCATACCAAATCAGCTTTGTAAGACACTGAATCAAACTTTTGTGGAGTTTAGATGAAGAGTTATGCCCTTTTATGTGAAGAACTTTCTGCTCAAAGATGTTGCAGGTGCAGCTATTCACAAGTTTGATTGTGTAGCTTCTGTAAACCAAACCCGAGCCTTAACTAATTTCTAGACTTTTGCCTTGTAGTTTTCTTCATTTGGAAAAGTTTTTGCTGAAAATAGGAGTTCTATTAATTTCACTGGGAGGAACTTTATTATTTGTTTCCTTTCCTTTCTCATTGTAGTTCAAGTTCTAAGCAGTCATGCAACTCTATAACTAGCCATTTAGTCCTTTCTTCTCAAATAGTTGAGATTGGTTGGTTGCAGCTGTATGTATTTTTCTAAATGATGTGGCTCTGTCATTGCTTTGGTGTGACTCCACAATGTTTGTGATGCAACTTCAAGGTTTCTTATCTTTATTATAATATTTGAAAAGCTATTGAAATATCAAAGGCTTTCATTCATCATTCAAGCATATTAACTTTGTTATTGATAACTTAGAGCATCTTTTTTGTAGTGAGGTTACTCAACTAGAAGGATATACTGAAATAATACAGCTAATTTGATATTTTTTTATACTCATAAGATAGTTTAGCAATGAAAGAAAAGAAACTAATGGAGATGAGGTGATGCAGTGCAAGACACATTTAGGAGAAGCTGCTGATCCAGTCCATTGAATATTGTTTGTGGTGAACCTAAATTATCAAGCATCCTGGAAAGTAAGATACTTGGACATCACTGAACTAAAAGGACCTTACCTGTGCACCATACTGAAAAATAATTGAGGACCCTTCTTTTCTGAACCTAGAGAGGTCTTTTATCTTTCCAATCCTTGCTTTTTTGGGGTTTCATCATGCTTTTAACCAACTTTTAATTCGTTTTCTAGAGCACCTATACTTTGCACCTGCACCTTACATTTGTAGAAAGATTCAAATAGCATAGAAACCTAAGCTAATGAAGCATAGATTCACAGTTTGTTAATCAATAAATAAACATGTCACTAGACCATGGAGAACATCTAGGACAATCAGACAATAGAATTGCTGCTAAATTTTAATCGGCTTTAATCCAAACCACATAATGCTTCACTATGCATTGCATAAGTTGATTCATATATTTTTTGTCTTTTTCATCAGCTAGGGTTTTAATAAAAACAAATGCATGAATAAAAAGAGGGAATCAAGGATGATACAGCTACCTCTTATGAAGTTATCCCTCCATGTCATTGTATGGCTGCTGAGTAATTAGAAACATATGCTGGCCATAGATAGACTGCTTGCATTATGAAGCGAACACTGTTCATCAATAACAAGGCTGGAAACTCCCCACTTAATTCCCCAGCAATGTCTTGTTACACGCAAACTGAAGGAAGAAACTAGTTAAATATTGCAAGAATAGAAGTATAACTAGGATAGAAAGATAAAGATAATTTGGCATGATGCAGACACTCATGGAGTACAAATAAAATTTACCAGATACAAACCCATTTTTTCTGCTAACAATGTCTTTGAGAAGAAATGGAAAGATCAGTTCATAATTCTTAAGCATCTTCAGATAGCAGATTTTAGTTTCACTTTCCTTGTACGCATATGAAATCTTGCCAAACTACCCACATCCCTGTATCCTATTTTATCCTTGCATTTCTCCTTACATTGGATGTTTTCCACCTACCAAGAGCACTGCATCAACGAATCATGTAAGATGGACACACTGGCCTAAAAGAGAGCATGGCGACATATGTTATATGACCAAGCCTTCAAAATATGGGTGGCGCAAACCATGGATTCCTACTAGGGATATTAAAGTAGTGGTCTTGATTAAGCAATCCATTTGACTTTGCTTGGACTTAAATTGGAGAAAAAAGGTGGTGAGTGGAGGAATGATAATGTGAGGGCTCCTGCATTACATGCTGACTGCTTGCCTCTCATTAGTAGCTGCTATCTCACAAAAGTGATAGGAGCCTCACTAGTTTATCTACAATCTTTTTTTATAAATATTTACATGCATAGTAGTACTCCAAATTTAAAATTTCAGCCTTCTTTAAAGTGAAGATTGAGTGCTTTTGATTATTGAGATTGCAGTTTTGGGGGCTGTATAGGACCATGAAATCTCATGTATAGAAAATTTCTTGAATATATGTTTTCAAATTTCCATGGAAATACAATGATAGAGGAGGGAGATACACCAATACACTGGATATGCTAGACTTAGCTTTGGTATAAGATTACCAATTTCCGTGGAACAAGGTGATCAAAAGAAAAGGGGGACCTTTGTTAGTAGAATGAAATTTGACAGCTACTATTTACCAGTTGTTCATTTCATCATTTACTTTATGTTGACTATGTTCTGGAGCCATTTCATTATTGGATGAAATACCTACAACAAGATATATAATCCACTTAAACAATAGTGCTGTGTATTGAAGGATGAACTTGAAATGGCATGCCTGATAAAAATATATTTTATTATATCAATATTGTTTTATACCTTTGGATGTTTTACTTTCTTAAATCAAGGGATATAGTGGACTAAAGCAGATCACGAGAAGTCATGTTTTGGATTCTTAAAGAAAGTAATGTTTATTGATTACACAGCTAGCATTTGAATTGTACATACTTTTTTTTAAAAAAAAAAAAATCTTTTGAAATTTCTATGTTATGCAGTCAGCGTCTATTGCAATCATGTTAGTTAGACTTGCAAGCATTCTATTTACAGATGAATAGTCACCAACTGTAACCCTTAAATGTCAGTGCAGACCTATTATTGCAATTTTCTTTCAATGATTTATGATTGAACAGACAATCTTAGAGGTTTTTCTTAATGGATTGCCTAGTACACATCATTTTATAATCTTCAGTTTCTTCATGTGAGCTTCTACAGATTAATATGCACTCAAAGCAGCTGGGAAGACAATACTTATTTGAAGGAAATGAAAACAATCGGTGTTCAGAATCTACAAGTAACAATTCATGCTCTGTCCCTGGTCAAATGCAAAAATTTGCAGATCAGGGTAATCTCTCTTCAGTTTTCTTAGCTCAGGAAAATTTTCCAAAGCAAAATCATTTCTGGGGTTCTGATTCTTCGAGCTACATGCACACCTTCAGTCCTCATGCACGGCTGGAGGGCAGCCTTACTTTGCATCAAGATCTGTTTACTCAGACAACATCGAGTATTTTATATGGAAATGAATATAATTCTTCCTCTTCTTATAAAATCCCAGCACATGTTGGAAATTATTTTCCACAGTGCATGGAGAACTTGCCTGTTCCTTTGTCCGAACCTCCAGCTATGACGTCTGAGGAAATCGATGAAAAACCATGCCTTGGACAGAACTTATGTTCTTCATTGACTGTTAAGCATCTAACTCACCTGGATCCTTTGACAAGTATAACTTCATGTCAGGAACAACACCATAGATTTCAGCAAGAAACTAGAGGTGACAGCGTACAAAAGGACAAAAGCCTTAAATTTCCAGCAACTGATATAGATTCTTCAGCAGTAAAGAAAGCCCTTACATGATATCTGCTTTTTCTGATGATATCTCACTGAAAGCAACTAGCTTTCAACAGCTTCACGATGTCATGATTCAGGTATGGCTCAACTCATTTTATCTATTGTTGATCAATTGTATACATTGCCAGGCAAATAATGCACGTGCATATGGATGTATGTGTATAGATGTGTTTGTGCACTTTCCTTGTGTGGATATTTGTTCCCCTACGGTAAATAGGAGCTTGCGTTCTGAATGCATGAATTGCATCTGTTCACAATTATTACTGGATGATATTCTTTAATGCAATTCTTTGCTCGTGTGGATGCTTGAAACCAGTGCACAATTTCATCAGTTCTATTGCCTACTATTTTATCATCTGCCAGCATTATGCACCATGAGTAAGTCTAATACATGCCGCTTGATGGACATTTCCAATAAAATGCTGTCCATTGCATACTCAGAAATCACTTCCTTATATTGAATTAGATATTTGTTACTTAAAATATAGAGGTATAATTCTAATGAATGCATGCAGTTTTTATGTTTTTGTACCAGATTGCTACCCTTTTATCTATGTTTTCAGGGGTAGGGTCAATCAAGTATTTAGTAGGATTGCAAGTATTGCTTTTGCAGTGACTGAGCATTACTCACTTTTTTCCTTTTTTCTTTTTAAATTTCAGTTGGATGTTAGAACAAGACTATGCATAAGAGATAGCTTGTACCGTTTGGCAAGGAGTGCTGTGAAAAGGCATAATTTTGCTTGTGCAAACAATTCCAACAGAGAGACTAGAGGAGGAATTTTGGATACAGAGGAACCAAACAGGTCTTCCCAATCCAGCTATAGTTTTTGAATATATAATTCTCACATGCAATGGATTTTAGTCCTTTGAGTTTAGAACTTATGAAATGCTGGGTTGTCATGCTGAAATCTTAATGTGCCCATTTTGCTGAAAGTTTTCTATAGTATTTTCAGTTTTCTTTCTAAGCTATTGCTATTACTTGGCATTATCTTGACCAATGCCACCAAAAACAATCCAGAAGTTACTATAATAAGTTTGGTTTAATGTCTTGTTGACCAAATAATACAATTTTTTAAATAAATAAGAAGCCTTTTCAAGTTCAATCAGTAAAAAATCTGGCATGCTTGTGTTTTCATGAGGGAAACCCATAGAAGACACACACCAACAATCTCCAGTGCATGGGAGCATTGTCCCAAGCTGCATAGGCCTGCCCCAATGGAATGCTCACTTGGTATATCTATTTATTGTTCTAGTAAGCTGATCTACAGTTATCATCACATCCCTTATTAATTCACCATTCTGAAAGCTAACCAAATAACCTTCATGGCACTCCATATAAACTTTCTTCAAGTAATTTAAGATTAACACTAATTCCTTTTCTTCTATTTGTATTTCTCCATCTATTATTACTTGTTAGAGCAAGAAGCCAGCTAGATTGTTTCTTTGGATATGTTGGCACTTTAGTAATACTCATTCACCCATCATACTCTTATAGCTCCTTAATTATATATGCTTATTATCTTCAAGATAGGAGCAAAAATATTTGTTTGATCATTATTTTTTTTTAGATTTTTCAAAACTTCTATATTTTCTTGTTTGTCCTTGACATCCTGCCAATTGACTTTTCAAATTTTTCTGTGAACATTTGAATTGAATGTAGCAAGGGTTTAAATACTGGTACCGAGACATGGGTTTTGTCGTAGAATGGTATGAAACTGGTATGATACCAGTACATGCAGTTGAGACAGACCAAGATAGTATCACCAAGAATAAAAATCAACTAGTATGCAACTGGTACAGTTAACATGGACCATCTGTACACAACTGGTACAGACTATTTCAAGAGAGAATTGGTGTCCCACACTCATGCCAGTACTATGTTTACATCGGAGTTATGGCAGTACCTTACTGAACAGGCAGTATTTAAATCCTTGGAATGCATTACCTATGCATTCTCTCTCATCTGATCCTTTAGAAAATGTTCCTTTAGCTATTATTCAAAGAACATTTAAGAATATCATCTCCATCTTTTCTTAATCTCACCATTCACCAAGATTATATTGTAATTAATTCATCTATTTGTTATACCTTAGATTTTCTGGTAATTCATCTTAAGTAATTTGCCAAACAATCATCTTGAAAGAAACAAACCCAAGTTTCTTATAATCAGTTGTGCTTTGTTACTTGATGCATGATTGGTGAACCTTGATCACAACTATAGTTTATCAAAAAATAAAAAATAAATTATATTACTGAATTAAATTAATTTGGTATAAAAAATATCGAAAGGAAAAAAGAGTTGATAAGCTACCATCATCAAATTCTCAATCTCTTCTTACGATTTTTCAGCTACTTTCTTTAATGTCTTTTAAAATATCTTTTAAAAAAAAGGACATTTCATGCTGCTTCCTTTTTTCATCCAAAGAATTATCAATTAATAAACAAGCTGCTTTCATACTGAATTTTTTTGTTGAGAGGTATCTAATGTAGTGGGCAGAAAAACAGTTAGCTAACTCTCAATTATCAAGAAAAAAAAATACTTCTATTAGATGCCACATATAAATAAATTAAATCTAGACATCGTTATTATCACCATAGGATTAGGACAAGAAATATTGACGAGTAGTAAAAAAGAAAGAATATTCATAAGATAGAGAATGAAGTAGCTTGGATAAGTGGTCGTCAGCTGTTGTGGGGGTGGGGGGAGGGAGGACGGTGCTAGCTGTGACCACTTGGGAGAGGGATAGACCTAGAGAGAGCCATAGCGGTAGCCTTGTTGGAGGGCAGCTGCTTCAAGGAGAGTGAGAGACACAGAGAGAGAGGTAGAAAGAGGCTTGGTCCACCTTTAAATTCTACAGAACTTTCAACTCTTCCACCCATTGGATACCCTTATGCTCCCACTCATATATGAAACATCATTTACTTTCACCTTCCCACATTCAGCCATTATTTCCTAATGAACGTTGTGCACAATTCATTCTTATGTTCTCTTTGCTAGTCTTTTGGTCCCAATCCTTTACTTCTTGCTCATATTTTTGACAACCTGTGAGAACAATGCTTGTATCAGAATAGAAAATGTTTTATGCAGATCTGTTTACAATGGACACAATCGCTGAAAACATCTAAAAAGGTAAAAAAAAAACTTGTTCAAAATTATGATGTTGCTTTTTCAAGGTAGGAAATATATGTGAATGAATGACAATGAAATTATGGCTTCTTTTTACTTTTCCATGTGTATGTGTTTAAATTGATTTATGTAAGTTATTTATTTATGGTGTGTGCCTGTGTGCCTGTGTGCATGTCTGTGTGTCTTGGGTTGGGGGATCTCTTGCTTTCACAAAGCTTTTTCCAATTGAGACATCGGGAATGCTAATAAAAAATCTTGGTGAAAATGGATTGAATTGCTAGTAATCAGAATGGCATGTCTTCCTGCTCTCAGTTTGTTAGCATCTGTATGTGCACATGTGCTATTGTCTCTCTTTCACCAACTGCTATTTATTATCATAAATTTTACGATGAAGCATGTTTAAAGGATTCTATCCCTGGAGTATAATAAATTATATAAATAGGAAAAGAACATGTTAAACATTGTGTGCTGGTCTATTATTGACTTTGATTTAATACCTTATGATTGTAACAAGAGTCTGAATGCAAAGAATATTGTCCGTTGTAGAAAGATCTGAAAATGCATCGAGCATTTTTTTTTCTCTGGATTGTTAACAGTTTATTCCTTTCTGTTTACCATCAAATTTATTCTTCATGTTGGTCTTTATCAGGTCTGCAGAATATATAACTATGGAAACTGAGACCAATCCTATAGATCGCTCAATTGCACATTTACTTTTCCACAGATGGTCAGAGACTGCGACAAGGTCAACTGAAAGTGCTATATCACTTGAATCACATATGATTGTAAGTTTCTGATTGTAAATGTTGACCATGCCATATTTTTTTGTGCTATTGAAATCCTTTTTTCTCCCTTCTTATCTATCATGTAACAGGATGAACAGATTCATGGTCACATTACAGCTTCCTGGAAGTAACACCTCATTGTTATGGTCTATCAACAAGTATTCGGTTGTACCAATACAGTTCTGCAGGGGTGCATATCAGCAATGTGACATTTGGTGCTTCAGCAGCCACTGCTCGGTGGGGTCATTTGAGTGGTATCAGAGGGATGGACAGGTTTTTATGCTGTAATTTATAAGTTCTCGAATGGTTGTGTATCATATCTGAGTTACAGTAACATGTGTACCTTAGTTCCATTGGAGTACATGGTTTATTTATTTATCTATGTACCACGTATCGTTTTGGCTCCACAGGAACTAACTAAAAAGATTTTGCTGTCCAAGGTTGTTCTGTGTAAGAGAAAATGGGAACAGCAAGGTCAGCTATTGTGTAAACTCACTAGTTCTTTAAATGCGTATAAATTTAGGTCAGTGCTCTGTATCCATGTGGAAGAACATGGTGCATCTCTTGGAAAGCAGTAGAGATGTGCATTATATTGTGGTTCTTATCCATTAGTTATCATCATTTATTTGGTTTTGTATGGTTTCATTATTTATCCTCCGGTATAGCTCTTAGCAACAATTTCCGGATGTGACTTGGCGACTCCATGGATCACATTCTTGAGTCATTTATCTTGTTCAAATCGCTCTTTGGTTGATGTACTGGGAAAAGGTGGTTGTGTGAACATTTGAGAATGTCAGTTTACATCTATAGTGTTTCTTTTTGGCTTAGCCGGAAAATTATTTTACTTGTTGGGCTACACTCTTGGATAATTTAGGATATGTGTAGCCCGTCCAAAGTAATCCAGTTGTTCATCTTCCCTGTTGATTCCCAAGTCAAACATATACATCTGTAATTGTTCATAAGAAATCAGAAAAACTTCATATTATTGACTAGTTTCTTCCTGCAACATACACAGTCATGAGGTAACTATAGTGATCTGCCATCAAACTATCATAGGACTTTGGTAGTGATTGGTTCTTCAGTGGAGTTATTGTTGAGTGATACTATTTGACATCTGGTGTGAGATTTCCTTAGAGTGTTTACAGACTTAATTTGACTATCTTGGTAGTTATGCATCAAGCAGCATCTTGCAAAGAGTTGTACAAAGATTCATGACTCATAGATCTAAGATGCCAAAATTGGAGGAAAATAAGATTTACGATAGGTCATGGTATAAGTAAAATGCAATTTGTTCATCATAACAAGATGCTTGGTTGCACTGTTTTATGGGGAAGAAAAGCTTAATAATAATGTAAAATTTTGGTAGAAAAATGTGAAAAGAGTTCAGCAGTCACAATGTCCATCCCCATTGACTATTTAATGTATTAAAATAATAAAAGAGCATAACTACAGAAAAAAAGTAATAAAAGAGCACTGTTAACCATACTAAAAAGGGAGTGCCAAAATGTATGAATTACCTCCGAGTGATTATATTTGTAACATACGATGACTGATTCTTTTTTATGAATACCAGAACTTGAGGAAGAAATGTTGGGGTGATTTTAGTTTTTTTGATAAGGTTATTGACATAATTGTTTTAAGAATAGGGTCTGCATATAAATAGAAGAGTTATCATTTGAGGAACAAGAACCCACAGGAGAACTATTGCCTTAGGATCATTTGTACAACCCACTGGAGGATTGGGTTAGCAAGGACTCCAGGCTCATCTTTATCCAGCAGATGGCCCAGTACAGTAGATTGTTCATTTAAATAAGTCTTGTATGAATATAATCAAAAAAATTAAAAAATAAAATATCCCAAAAATAGAGATGTCAATGGATATGGTAGGGTACGAATTTAGCAAAATTCATATCCTATCCACCGTCCTACCTCCCTACCCACCACCCGATCCTACCCACCATGGCGGATTGGGATTTTAAATCTTTACCCTACCCATGTAGGTGGTGGATAGTACTACTCATAGCTTACTAAAGTAAATACAATAATGCAGTGGCTATTATGGTGGCTGAGAGAGGCTTGTAGTGGTTTGATTGGTTTGGAAGAGAGAGAGAGACGTAGCTCTTGCAGGTGGCTTGCATGGTGGTAATGATTGATGATGAGTTATGGTCGCAGCGGCTACTTGAGATCAAGGAGGGAGAGAGATTAAAGAGTAGAAAAATCAAAAGAAACCCTAAGTCCCTAAAAGATTTGGTATATATATGTAGGTATGTTTATAAATATGCTATTATGGATGAGGGTATTTTAGTAAATACATATACATAATGGATTAGGTAGGATAGGATTTAGGGATAAATTCACAATCCGATCCTATCTATTGTGAGTTTTCAAAATCAATATTCTAACTCGACCGTGATGGGTTTTTCCAAAAAAAAAAAAAAAAATCCAATCCTATCTGACGGGTAGGAGCGGGAATCCGTCGGGAAGGATACCCATCGACATCCCTACTCAGAAGTGCCTAAGAATGACCCCATCTAAATTTATAAAGTTTCTCCAATAGCAGCAGTATTCATTTCACTTCACGGAAGGCATGTATAATATCAATGCAGTGCATCCTTCCAGCAACATTGAGGTGTCATGCAGAAGGGGATGAGTGGCTTCTTTGTGGGTGCATCTTTAGAGTCAAGATACTCATGGCAGAGTCACCCTCCATGATATGCTGAGTCACCCCCAATATGTGAGGCCTTTGCATGATGCATGTGCGCACTCTCCCAAAAATAAGAGCGTACGTATCTACCATCTCACAAGTATGCAAAATCTTAGAACTGAAAGTAAATAGGAACACCACATCTGGTATTCTGACCTTTTTAATATTCATGGGCATCTTACTTAGTGATTGAGTAGCAGCACAAAGAATAAACGAATGCATTAACTAGAAGCATTCGAAACATATCTCATCATAATTTAGGGCCACTGCAATAATATGATAAGCTACTCCACCAGATAACTGATACATGTACTTAAACTTCAGGTGGGTACTTATGGATCGAGGAAGACTGCCGGACTATGTGATGAATACGGTATTTCTAAATGAAAAATCTAGTAATCAACATGTGAGGATCTAAAACACTTGGTTTGCAGCTTGTAAGAAAGAGATCGAGGGGAAGAAATAAAATGCCTCGTGGAGATTGAGATTCCATACATAGGATTAGGGAAGTATGGCCCCAGAAGTTGGTTGTTGGTGATGATATTTGAATAACTAAAATATATAAAGTGAGAGCAAGTGAAATAGTATAGTTAGGTTAGCAATCTAATAGGCAAATTGTTATTTCTTTGCCTTTTTTTTCTTCATAGAGGGGGGGAGAGAGAGAAAGACCTATCCATGCTAGAATTATCCAAGACTCGGAGATGTATTATCTATAATTCGTTAAATTATTGCTTCAAAGTGTTAATTTGTGCAATTAGTTCTTGATGCGATGGTGAATAATCCAAAAAAAACTAGAGATAGAAAGAAATATAAGTGGAAGCAAAATTTACACATTATCACCTTGTAGGACTAATTCACCAGGTCTTCATTAGTAAAATTGCCTTACACCGATATAATTTTATTATAATAAGTATATCAACTTTATCCCCACATATTCCAACCTGAGGAATTAAAATTCATGTGAATATTTTTAGTTGTATTTCTACGATCAATGGAAATACATAAATCTTAGCATTCTTCTCCTTGGTCATAAAAGAAGTAAATATTACAATAATTGCATGATGCTATCATTAAAATTATTAATATTTTTCCTTTACCATCATGCATTTTGCAAGCTAATCAGCCAAGAGATTTTTTTTTTAAAATAAAGTTTTTATCCTTTATATTTTTTTATATGAGAATGGGCCGCAAGATGCATGTAGACATGAGTTTTCCGCTCTTCATCAAGCCACATTCAACTAAAATAAGCCCATCAATACAACACGAAGCCCGTAAAAGGAAAGCAGCAAACACACGATCAAAAGGAAGCAAAATAACCAGAGAAATGCTTTCTACACCGTGACTAATCCAACTCAATAATGGACTAATCCAACCGGGGAGCGAGTGATACGGATAAATGTGGCAAAGAAAAAAAGAAGAGGGAGAGAGAGAGAGAACCTTGGAAGCCTCTGCTTCCTAATTGAACTGGTCTATCATTGAGTAGAATAAATTATATATTATGCTGTACTATATGCACCACGTAACTGTGAATCATACCAATTATCTCGTCCTGAGCGATCATTTGCTCATCCCTGTGGTTGGGCGAGGTGCACCAGGCGTAGGGTACAAGTTTACCCCAAAAGAGTGAGGTCCGTGCTCCGTGGGCCCAGCGGCCCACGTAAGCAGGGACCGCCCTAGCAGGCAACGTCAGATGGGGCGTTGGGGTTCCGATGACACACCGTACGGAGGGGCGCAGGTTCGCGCACCGCCCACGGCCGTCCGATGCCGACCTCCCGTCGCGATCACGGGAACGGAAACCCATTGCACCACCCACCCCATCATAAATGCACGTTGCAGCTTTCGGCCGCAATTCCCGGGCCCCCAAGCGGGCCCCACTGGAATTTCGTGAACAGAGGTGGCCCCACCGGGACCAACTTCCTCCTGTTGGGCCCGTGCGTAAGCATCACGCACCGCTGACGTGAGGTCGATGAGATGGGCCTTCACGGCCTGGACCCGTCCACTCGAGGAGGCTACCGGGTCCCTCTTGGATGGGCTTTGGATCGTCTATTTGCCGGTCTCGGCCTGTGTTGCATTAGTCCAGATCAACGACATTAAAATTGAAGCCGAAATTGAAGCTAACGGGCGTTAAAGTGCATCAAGATTATGTTATCCGATCTATTTACACTCCTGGATGCACACTCTCAAATTAAGTTTCACCCCTTTTTTTTCTCTCCTGAAGGGAAAATAGTGATTGCATCATTCTTTCAAAACCGGCTACACTTCCATCTGAGTAAAAAGAAAGGCCATGCAACCAAGAAAGGAAGCCACTATGATTAGCATCATGGCTTAGTCGCTAGCCTGTTGCCCGATTTCGTTCTCCAATTAAAAGATTAATTTTTGTTCGCGATGACAGCCAGACATATCCAACATATTTGTAATTTGTGCTTCATTCATAAAAATTTAGCGATCTATGAATTGCGAGTCCTCAATCGTTGCATTATTGTTGTTGTTATAAACCGTGTCCTAGATCGTTTCATTATTTGTTTTGTTATAAATTGAGTGCAACGCTTCAAGACTTACCCTTTCCCAGAAATATTTTACATTATCGAATTTTCCACTAATGTGACCACATGAAATTTTGATTGATTTTGGGATGAATATTGTATATTATTCAGGGATAGCTGGTATCTTTAGATGATAAGGCACCACAAGGACTATGAATAATTTTGATGCTACAAATTAAAAAAAAAACATGGAAATTTATATTTTGTAGATGAAATCAACCAACTGATTAGCTAGCAAGGAGAAATCTGCAAAAGATGGTGGAATTATTGAGCCAACGAGCACAAGTCTATCCCCCATTATTTTTTTGGTTCATAAACTCGTTTGCTTTACCAAAACTAGTATATAAATATAATACTAAAATTTTGCGTCAAACATTTGTTTTCTATATTTGCAAAAGATGGTGTCCCCTTTAGGATTGGTTGATATTCTTAGCTCACTTTATGCAGAGACATTTAAATATCACATCAAAGTCTACAATATAGGTGGCCTCATTAATAGAACATGGCTTATCACACTAGGAGACAAGAACTTAATGATCCTAGAGCGGGGGCAAATATGATAGATGATAGTATAGGTAACGGATATAGGATTTGCCTTAGAATAGGGTTAGAACGAAGCAACGGCTGCTTGTTCCCGCCACAATCCAACATCAAAATTAATGCAACTTTGCTTAGGGGGGCACCATGAAACTAGAGAAAGATATTGAGAAGACAAATGTCCCCAGTGAGGAATGAGTAGGCCGAGAAAGATTAGAAGAAAGGTGGAGCTGCTCCTTAGCTGCCAAGAGAGCTTGTCACATGAGAACATCATCTACTGATAGAGCCCTCAAATCGTTTAGAGTTCCTAGCCATCCACAGATAACAAACCATGCTATATAAGAACATGATGATGAAGTCCTCCCATTGATGCCAATAGAAAAACGGATAATGCAGTAATGGCATCCCCTTAGAACTCCTATAGCTAAGGCTGCAAATGGATCGGATTGATTTATGATCCGATCTAGTCCGACTCATTTAGATCTTATCTTATCCATTTTTAAAAAGTCGGATGCTAAAATTGAACCCGTTCAATATTCTGAGTTGGGTCTGGATTTATAAGAATTTAGATCTGATTTGATCTGAATTCGGTATTAAATTCAATATATAAATTATAAAGTAAATAGAGTGGAGTTGGAATCCCAAATGCTCTTATAGCATTGTTATTTTTTAAAAATTTTATTCAATTTGACCGTGAGATTTTGAAAAATTATTTATAAATTAAGAATCAAGATAAAATAATATTTATTTTTTTATTTTTACCATAAACTTCGCATATGTTAGTTTATCATATGAAATGAATTCGATCAAAATTTGGGTTCGAATCACATCTAAAATTTTTAGATTGAAATCAAGTTATACATGGATTCGATCTGATCCAAATGATTTAATGGGATGAATTTTTTGATCATGAACCCAACCTGATCCGATCCGACTTTAAACTAGGTTGGATCTGGGTCGAACATTAGGATCCGATTAAGAAATCAGATCGGATCGGGATTGCTCATGATTCAGTTCGATCCAACACATTTGCACTCTTACGGGCGTACTCCCCACCAAATTAAGCTTATTCCGGGCAAAAACCCATGGTAATGGATATAATAAAAAAATACAATCCACAAGCAGTTGGGGGCAAAAATTGGTCAGTTTCATATGTTAGTTTATCCCGAACATATATTTAAGGAATCAAGAGTAGTAAAGCACACCTCCATTCAATCCAAAAATTGGTTGTGTTAATGCTACTCTAAAGTTCTGGCTGGTGCATTTCTTTAACAAAGAGCGCTTAAGTTCTTCCATTCAATCAAAACGTTTTATTTCCTTCATCATAAGAAAGACTTGCAGCATCTAATCTCATAACAGTAACACACACAACATGGAGTTTCAGAATAGGTAAGCATGTCCAGAACCCTGGTAGTTTGTGATCATAGCTCTAAAATCTCTGAAATTACGTACTGCATGTAAGCATGCAACAGTATTTTCTTGTTCTTTTTTTCTTTGTTTACAGACCACATCCCAGTATTTTGATATACTACTTCAGCTAACAAGTTTATTTACTAAAACCAGACCTGTCAGATCTGATATCATTCATCCGGTAGTGATTTTTGGCGACAATTTGTGTGGTGTTGTGATCCACTACTAAAGAGACGTACTCCCATCTCCTCATCCAAGCCCCAACTTAGCATCATCCTTCATCAACAAACATCATGCCCTTTGGAAAAGGTAAGAAGACTATATAATATGGCCATGATACGATTATGGGTTGTATCGTTGGGCGATAGACCATGGGCCCCAAGCTGAGCCTCCAGCTAGCCCTTCTCGTGATGGAAGCAATATGGTAACATGCTATTTGTGGGAGATGGCATCATTGGAGTGAGGGCAAAGGTGAGGTTTGGGAACAGCATAATGAGGTGAGACAGGGAGGCCCCCTAGCCATTGGCATAGCAGTTTCTTGTCCTTAGCTGGTGCAAGTCCCGTGGGAAAGGCATCTAGCTTTCCATGGTGTATTGAAGTAGACATGGTAGCTGCTGCATGCTTTTAAAAATTAACAACAGCTTCCTCTCAAAAATAATTAATAATCATTGGATTATATTTAGATTACCATAAAAAAGCAGCGTAATTTGTGATGTTAGTCTCATTCTTGACATTCCATATTTTAGACATAAAAATAGCATTGAATCATGATACTGGAATCAAAGACTTCCAAAGGCAGCCTAACTTTTCAGACCACACATCTGCAAGGCAGCCAGTGGGTTGAAGCCAAGCAACACATTTGAAGTTTGACCGGTTCCCAAAAAAAAAAAAAAGGACAAAACTCGAGTTAATCCCAATCGATTTGGTTGGGTTTGGGTCCACAAGTTTGACTTATTCATCAAATTTGAGGGAAATTTTTTGGCTCGTTATGTGCGCTAGAAATATGGGCCAGTGCTCGAGCTTGGCTCAATTTCGAAACAAATTGTTCGAGCTTGGCTTAAGTTCAACAAATCATACATGAGCTCGGCTCGACTAAGTTTTGCCGAGCTTTAGCCATTCTTATCATATTGGAACCGGACAAATGTTCAAGCTTGGCTTACATAGGAACCTAGTTCTGAAATGCATTTGACCCTGGCTCGAAGAGCAGCTTATTCAAAGAAGCTCTTGGCAAGCCAAGCCCGGGCTGCTCCTCCGCAATTTAGTTTATTTGTGTCCGTGTCCCTGGCTAAAAGACGGGAGGAAAACACTGTATTTAGCGAAAGATATTGCAGCTTAGCACAAAGCAAGATGCTAGCTTAATCAGCAATCGATCATGTTTAGCTTGACACAGCAATAGAATTATAATTCAACCCGTAGGCAAGGCGTAGGTAATGCTATTACTCACCGTCATAGCAGGCTGTTACCTTCTTCTTTTTTGGTGCAAAAGTACGGGCTGCTGCTTGCCCAATCAAGCCTTTGGTGGAATGGGTCCAAGAAATATTGAAATTAGCTTTGTAGCACAAAGTTTATGGTAAAATAATTATAGAAGAACAATAATTAATCGGTTGGACGTCAAATCAGCACGAGTGGAATCCAGGTGAGATCATTCTTTTATATTCAAGTGAAAAGGATACGAATCCATTCGCATTCCATATTTATAGAGATTCTTGCGCAATCCTCCAAACTAATTAAAGTTTCAGTTAGTTATGCATCTTCAAATAAAAAGGAAAATATAATGCCAAAAAATGGGATTAGAGTTGGACATGCAATTAAAGTGAGGGAGCGGAGAAGTAAAATTGAGAATAAATATTATAGATTTTGAACACATTGTCACTCCATTTTGGCTGCGGTATTTTATTTTCTTTTCTTAAGAATTAGTTATATACATTTTAATTATTCAAATCTAGCTTTCAATATGTTCATGACATATCGCTATTCCTGAGGCCTAGAGTTGAAATTAAATTTTTCTACGAGCTATTGTAACTCATTGGGTTTGGGATCCAATTACCAAACAAATTCATCTATAATCGAGTCATTGTCACGAAAAATTTGAATCTGGCCAGAATATGGTAACACTTAACCCACTTAATTATTTGTTTTGGACAGGTATTAGCAAATCGGTAGGTCTGCCATCTGGATCAAAAACTAGAGCCTGGAAAAAAAAAAAAAAAGAAGAATATTGAAGTTAAAATATAGTATAAATAGGATGAATGGTAAAAAGAGATTTAAAAAAAATCAAAGACTGCAATGACTGTCGTACCAGTAATGCCATTTTTTTTTCCCCTTAGAAGAATAATGCCATTCTCTTTTTTTCTTAGAAAAAAAGGTTCATTCCAACATATGCAATACAAGGCTGAAGCCATTGTAAAAAATGGTATTTCAAACCACGATCACCAACTCCAGAATGTAGAAGAATCATTTCCTTTGCTTTTTTTAATATGATAAATTAATAATTAAAAAATCTTGATTAGGCCGGTGACAATAAAAAAACTGCCTCATCAACATTTGACGGTCCTTGATCCAATGTATCATACTAGTCATCTCTAATTATTTGAATAATCCAAAGAGTCTGAAACACAAAATAAACTAAACTAGCAAGATATGCGTGAGTACCACATCTATGCATTTCTTTAATCGTTTGTAGACCGGCTTATGTTTGGTTGACAATCACTTTCCTAAAAATACCATGTGAAATATCTATTATACTCTCCATAGATATAAGTTACCAAACTTTATATAAATAATAATATTATATTATATTAATATAAATATAAATTTAAAATATTATAATATAATATATATTATAATAATTTATTATATTTATATAATATTAATTTATATATTAATATTTTAATATAATAAATTTAGTGGTATTAATATAAATATAATATTATATTAATATAAATAATATATTAATATCACTATTTAGTATCTCATCTTAACCATCCGTTAATATTTTATAAAATTTCAGTCGTGGATCTTAAAAAATATTTTTGACAAGAAAAAAGATCATAATTTTTCATCTCATGCAAAATCCTAAAATCCATCTACCCCATGGATTTCTATTTCTCATAAAATAAGAAAAATATCTTTCCATAAAATTTTTTTTTTTCATTCTCTTCTCTTAAAACTGTAACTAAATAAGAGGACTCCTCTCCGCTTCCCATGAATTATCTCTTTCCTTACTTGTCGTGAACCAAATGAGTCTTGAGATGTTCATACGGAGTTCAAGATATTGGAAAGAGTGCTCATGTTTATAACTTTGGAACAAACTTAGGATATGCTTGGCCTCGTTTTTATTTTTTTTTAATTTTTTGTAAAAAAATGTAGGATCTAAGATAAAAAAAATATTTTTGACGTCATTTTTATATTCAAAATTATTTTTATTTAAAAATAAAATATTTTTTTAAATAGAAATTAGTGTTTTTTTACTACTACCATCAATAATATTGTGTTCATTGTTGTCATCTCTATCACTAATATGGTCATCTTTTTTTCATAATCACAACTACACTATCATCATTATCATTGCAATCTCTATCATATTATCGATGCCCTAATGCTAACAATGCTTGCACCGCTCCCACCACTCAAACCTCGTTACCTATAATATATCACAACTACTACCATCATCGATCCTAGCTGCTATTATTGCTACATAATCTAAGTCGACGGCGTTACTCGATCTGCTATGCCCTTCCACACCTAATACCAACACCATAATTACCTTAATTGCCTCCACTGCTACAAGCGCATCACATTATATTTTCAAAAATAATTAATTATAATAAAATATTTATATTTTTTAAAAAAAAATTAAAAAAGAAAACATCCTATTTTTGATTTTAAGAATACAAAAATAAGAGTGATATCAAATGATGCCTTAGTTTTAAAATGATGAGTAGCATAGTTTTTGTGTGATGTATTTTATTTTTTTAAAAAAATACAAGTTTTTGACTAAAAAAAATAATTATATACATATATATTATGACATCTCGATGTGTTCTCAGTGGATTGCAATGCGTGAGAGGGGAGTCATGAAATGTATTGATGTATTTGAAAAGCAATAATTATTATTCAACTTAAAAATGCCATTTTTATTTTTTAAAAGTTGCTTTGTGCCGGCATTCTTCTCTGTTTCCTTATCCTAAATGGCCATGCTAAAAAATTGATATGAAACAATGGGGGTACATTTTGGTACCTCCTATTTTTCCTGAGCCATCCACGCATGGTGATGGACCATTGAGTTCCAAACTTTCCAACCGCTCTGTACCTTAATGCGAGGCTATGAAGGTACTACAAAAAAAAAGACTTGATTAATTGGTAATTTATTTAAAAATTAGTGGTGAGTTCACCTCCAAATCATAAGTTATTTCTGGATCCTCCCGCCGAGGCATAACTAAGTTATGGTCACCATCCTCTCAGCATCTTGGATTTCTTAGGGTGTGCTGGCGGAGAACATGGGTAGGCAAATGCATGCTATCAAGTGCAAAGATATGCAAATGAGCAAACATGCCATGTACATTGATTCTCGGAAGATCATAGCAATTTAAATACTGATGTTCTAGACATGGTCGTAAGTCTGATATTCCAGAATAATTTATATTAATTTGTTCAAAAAGAGAATAATTTGTCTTAAAGACCAGGATCTGGAATTCAGTAAAAATCAAGAAAAAATAATCAAAAGTTCCTCCCCCCCCCCACCCCCCAAAAAAAGTTCGGATTATGAAAATATAAAAACCTCAACAAAAATAAAAAATTTAATATCTTAAAATATTTATATATTTATTCACATGAAGAAGAAACATATCAAAGTTAAATGCAATAAATAATAGTAAAGGCGTAGGTACTGGTAACGATATATAGCATAATTAATTGGTAATTTAGGAACTATCTTGAAGTAGCCATGAACAATTCATGAATTAGTTGCATGCACGAACGAATAATGAGCAATCAAATTATTTTAATAAAAAATCTAAGAAAAAAATTAATTTTTTTTTAAATAATTCAGAGATTCTTGTTAATATGATTGATGAAAATCATAAATTATTATTATTATTATTTTTAATAATTCTCTAGATGTGGGTAGTTATGTTGAAAATCATATGTTGATTCTCTTGATATCGGATTAGGCGGATATGAGCAGTTACATGATCTCATGTGATGGGAATTATTTGTTGACATGTAATCAAAATTTTTTCTTGATTCTCTCAACCTAATTTGGCGGATATGATCAGCTATGATACCACCGGATATACGATCAAGACACATTCAATTTTTCCCCCTAACACATAGGATCATATATTTGTTTAATTAGGTGATAGTTAATCCAATATGTGCGGGGGAACTCTCATGGCATCAAATAAAGATTAGAGGGCTATTCCAGTTGTTGGACAAACCACCTAATCATTAACCGATCAAAAAGTTCTAACCTTCCTATTTGTCATATTTCTGTGGTTATTAAAAGTAGTTTATCCCTTTATAATAACTCTAATGCCACAGGATGATTTCATGTTTTTATCGTAGAAATGGCATATTGTTCATAGGCCGGGCAAAGGACATAAAAATAAGCAAGGAGTCGTTCCTCGCCTGAGAAATAAATTATTTTAAAAAAAAATTATCTATAAGTTTCTTGATTGATGTAGACTTAATTTTAAGTTCCTGAACCTCATGAATAGAATAAAATCTTAAAGTTATTTTTAGATCCCTACCATTTTAATGTTTGGTTATATACCTTTCATCTTTGATTATACGTTTGTCATTTTGGTTATAGATTTTCAAATCTAATTATGAATTTATGAATTTTGGTTGCACAATTTTCATTTTGGATTGTATATTTATGATTTTTGATTACATATTTTTTTATCTCTGGTTACATGATTTTTGGTTACATGGATTTCATCTTTAATTATATGAATAAAATCATAAATAGCAGGGATCTAAAATTAATTTTCTGTATAGTTCAGGAAGATTATATTCTATCCATGAGGTCCAAAAATTTATAAGTAAGTCCAAGTCAATCGAGAGACTTATAGA
>QRFJ01000013.1:3676448-3881751 GCA_006176705.1 Cocos nucifera
TTAAAAATACATGGTTTCTCCTCTTTTTTGATGAAACTAAATAATTTGATCACATCATTAAAATGAGTATTTCAGCTCCGAGATGCTTGCTTGAGTCTATATATGGAGCAGCTTGCATACTTTGTGATTAGTATCACTAGATGTGAAACTTAGCGGCTGTTCCATATAGATATCTTCCTCAAGGTATCCATTTAAGAATATCATTTTCACGTTCATTTGCCATATTTCATAATCGAAATAAGTTACAATAGCAAGCAATATGCGGATGGATTTTAGCATAGCTACTAATGAAAAGATATCTTGATAGTCAATGCCTTCACGTTGACTATACCCTTTTGCCACTAATCTAGTTTTGAATGTCTCCACATTTTCATCTACACCAATCTTTCTCTTATAGATCCATTTACACCCAATAGGTACTATACCTTCTAGTGGATCTACCAAGGTTCAGACTTGATTTGAGTGCATTGAGTCAATTTCTGACTTCATTGCCTCTAACCATTTCTCAAAGTCGATATCTGATATCACCTCATCATAGATTTTGGGATCATCACCATGAACCCCATTACCTACGAGAAACATTTTCTTTACTTCCTTTGAAATAGTACCTAAGTATCTCTCAGAGGGATAAAAAATCTTTTTCGATCTACGAGATGGAGGAGGTAGTAATTGTATTGGCTCAACCTGATTTGGTTCCATGGGGTCCTTAACTCGTTGCTCTTGTGAGACTTTCTTCTCGAGCTTGATCTGCTTTCCAATGCCGCTATCTTGAATAAACTATTTTTCAAGAAAAATGGCATGCCGACTCACAATCATATTGTGGTCTTCTGAAATATAGAAATAATATTCTAATGATTCTTTAGGATATCTTATAAATCGAGCTCTAAAGGATCTATAGTCTAACTTGTCCGCTTGTTGTCTTTTGACATGAGTCGAACAACCCTAAATTCTGAGAAGACTCATACTTGATTTCTTACCATGCCATATCTCATACGGTGTCGTAGGAATGGTTTTAGAGGCAATTCTATTCAGTAAATATATAGCAGTTAACAGACTATATCCCCAAAAAAAATTAAGAAGGTCTGTGAAGCTCATCATGGATTGGACTATATCTAGTAGGGTTCGATTTCTCCATTCTGAAACTCCGTTGAGTTAAGATATTTCAGATGGAGTCCATTGAGAGACTATACCATTTTGTTTGAGATAGTCCAGAAATTCTCGATTAAGGTATTCACCTCCTCAATCTGATCGAAGAATCTTAATGAATTTTTCAGTTTGCTTTTTGACTTCATGTCTGAATTTCTTGAACTTTTCAAAGCTTTCAGACTTGTGTCTCATAAGATACACGTACCCATACCGAGATAAATCATCGGTAAAGATTATGAAGTAATCAAAGTTGTCTCTAACCGGTACATCAAATAGGCTGCACACATCAGTATGTACTAGGGCTAGTATATCTGTGGCCCTTTTTCCATGTCTTACAAAAGAGAGCTTAGTCATTTTGCCGTGAAAATATGATTCACAAATTAGATATGACTCGGAAGTCAACGGACTCAATAGTCTGACTTTCTTCAATTTGTTAATCCTATCTTCTGCTATATGACCTAGCCTTAGGTGCCATAGATACCTATCGTTTGGATTATCCTTGGGTTGTTTTGATCTTATGGCATTCACATTTTGCTCGATATTAAAGATAGATACATCAATATGTAACTGGTAGAGACCGTTAATGAGGAAACCACTTGCAATTTTATTTCTT
Organism: Cocos nucifera; assembly: GCA_006176705.1. NCBI lineage: Eukaryota > Viridiplantae > Streptophyta > Magnoliopsida > Arecales > Arecaceae > Cocos > Cocos nucifera. Next base: position 3,678,208 of record QRFJ01000013.1, read on the forward strand.
TCATAAAGAATATTATAATGATCCTTAAGAAAACTAATTACATAGCCTTCTTGTGCTAAACATGAAATAGAAATCAAATTCCAACTTGTAGCAGACACATAATAACAATCTCTAAATACTAAATCTAAGCCAGATGGTAGTCGAAGAGGATAGGTTTCCATAGCCATAGCAGCAATCCTTGCTCCATTTTTGATACGTAGGATCATCTCACTATCCCTCAGCCTCCTGCTATTCTCAAGATCCTGCATGAAAGTGTACAAATGAGCACTAGAACTAGAGTCAAGCATCCAACTAAATGCAGAAGAAATCCTAAGATTAAATTCAATAACAAGCATACCTTCAGAAGGACCTGTCTCCTTCTTATTCTTCAGGGTGGCTAGGTATGTAGGGCAGTTCTACTTTCAGTGGAGGTCAATATTATAATGAAAATAATTTTCTTTATCAGCGGCCTTTTTCTTCAGCTCTGTCTTTCTTTTTTTTCCACCTTCCACCTTCTATCTTTTCATAGACTTTTCTTCTTTCTAAAAGATTTTCTCTTGGAAGAAGTCTGTTCCATAGCAAGTACTGAGCTTTTAGAATCTTTCATAGAAAGCTCAGCAGTAACCAGCATATTCATAAGCTCGATCAGAGTATTCTGAAGTTTATGTCTATGATAGTTCATGATGAATTATCCATATGCATCAATCAAGAATTGCAGAATTATATCACTCTGCAGATCCTGATCTAACTTCACTCCGAGCTTCTCAAGCTCTTTCAAGTCCTTGATCATTATCAGACAATGATCTTGGACTGACCGTCCATCATGCATTTTAGTTTTAAACAGTCATTTAGTGATCTAATATTTGGCTGTATGACTCTGTTCATCAAACAACTCTTGCAGGTGAGCCAACATTTGATGGATAGTTTTGATATCTTCATGTTGACATTGAAGCTCATCAGACATCGAGCCCAATATGTAGTATCTGATCTTGTTATCTTCATCCATCCATTTATCAAGAGATGCTCTCTGTTCAGCAGATGGATGAGCTGGTAAGGTGGGAGAATCTTGATCTGATACCTGAGTCAACTTCTTAGAATCCAAAATAATTTTGAAGTTCTAGAGTCAATACTTGTAATTGGATCTGGTTAGTCTATGGATGTCCAGGATACGGGCTAGTGGATTGGATACAGATATTTTTCTTTTTTCTGTAGAGAGTCAAAATTTTTAGTTAGATTTTTGTAATTAAGACTTGATCAATTTATTTAAAAATTTAATTTTTAAATAAATCAGCTCTCACTATTTTCTCAGATTCCTATATTTTCTCTGTAAAGATATGAAAATCTTCACGATTACTAATTTATAGAAGGAGGTGCAGTCCCACCAACTGACTCATCATCTCACCTAATAGTTATTGGTGATGGGTTAGTCAATGAGTGAACAACTCTTGTTTAATGATTCTCTAATCATGATGCACCCAAGCTCGGTCTCTAATTCATAAATCTCACCGTACTCAGAATATTGATTTACTCCTTAGTTAAGTCAGACCTACCATTTGCACAGATTGAATTTTCAATTGGATCTCTCACCGTATCCAAAATATTGAGTCCAATCCATCCTTCAGCTCGTAGCATCCAATGCCTAATAGACATGGTTGCATCTTTTTGATGCAACTAAACCACTATGACTAGCCAAGAACAATCAACCTCGGATAGAGCCCGCATATCTACAATAGTGGAAGACCTTAGACTTAATCTTTTCTTAGAAAGATTTGATTTAGATCTCTTTAAACTTGACTAGACATAGCCATAACCATTATGACTAACCTAGTGGCATGAGTTAGCTCGGATTATTAGCCACCTTCATTACTACAAAAAAGGGCTACGATAGCGGTTAACCCTGTCGTAGTCCAAAAAATCGCTGCCATAGGCTATGGTAGTAATTTTCTAACCACTGCTACTGCGGCCATTATCGTAGCTCTATGGCAGTGGTTGTTGCAATGGTTGTTAGAACCGCTGTCATAGATGGCCTATTGCAGCGGTTTATAAATCGTTGTAAGAGATTGACCTATCGCAGTGATTATGTAATCGTTGCTATAGATATCCTATGGCAGTGGTTACATAATCACTGCCATAGGTAATCTATAGCAGCGATTTCTTAACCATTGCCATAGGTCTAGTGTAGCGGTTTGCACCAGACCTATGACAGCGGTTGGCACGGATATAACAACGATTATAAAATCGCTATCGTAGATCTTGAGTAATTAAAAAAAATAAAATTTTTATTTTTTATATATTTTATCTAATAAATATAGATATATAACATAAAAAAATATAATAAATATAAAAATTATTCTAAAATACTAAAATTTTATTATCAAATAAAATTTATTATAATATTTTTTTTAAAAAAATAAAATACATAAAAAATCTTCTAAATCTACATCATTGTCGTCGTCGTTGTCACCGAAAGTCGAAGCCAACGCTGGAGCTGGAGTCGAAGCTGAAGCTGGAATGCGAGCCAACATATCCTCGAAGTCCGTGACTCCAAAATGCATGCTGAGCCTCGACATTATGTCTCTCACGATGCCCTTCAGATGAGATGCGTACTTCTCAGCCCGATCTACCCCCGTCGTAGTATGATCTGCCCATGCCAATGCCTTCTCAAGCTATTTTTGATTGATAACACCGAAAGTCTATGAGGAGATGCTCGCCTCGGACCAGTAGCTCATCGGCGTGTGTCCGGGCTTGCATCGGATCCTCCCAGAGTGCTCAGGCCCCAAGATCTGAGACAGATGGTCATGGGGCCCAGAGGTATCCGGGCCCTCACTCGCGAGCGCATTTAACTAATCCTATAATTATAAATTAAAATAAAAGTTTATAAGAAATACTATAATACTAATCATATATTCTAATATATTTAATACTTACAAAAATACGTCTGATCGCAGCGTTCATTGGCCTGTCCGTCTTGTCCGTGCAGCTGGGCATCACTCCATCTCTCAACAACTATAATAAAGAATAAATTTATTAGAAAGATGATAAAAAATATAAATTTAATTTATCTAGTAAGATTTAAAATTAATTACTTCTCTATGCACATGACTGGCCATAGATTCGTGGCCTAGAGTGTGCGTATACTCCTATGCTGCACGATTCTTCCGATTCTGATGAAAGATAGCCTAAAAAGTATTCAAATAAATAATAAATATTTAAAAAATATTTAAATAAAATTTTAAGCATATTGAAAAATTTAAAAGTTAAAAATTTTATTTCGAACTCCTGGCTCCTCTCGTGTCTAACCATCCTCTCCCACTGACTCGGCGGATAGTCCTGTATCCAAGGAACAAGCTCCTCCAGAGTATCTCGTTGGTGCTTGAGTCATTCTCTATAGAGCTTGACCTTATAACTCTGGTACAATTCTTCGATCTTCTTCAGTCGAGCATCTCGAGTCCTCTTGTGATTGAAGAAGTCGTACCTCCTCTATACAAATTTATCAAAAATTAGTTACAAAATTATTCTAATCAAACATATATAGTGTAAACATATAAAATACATAAATATAACTAAGATGCACGTACTTACCCATATCTTCTCTCATATCCGAGCCCTGTCGGTAGCATCCATCAAATGCTAGTCCCTGTACTCTATAGGAATGATGTCCGACCGCCTCACATGCACTCCAAAAAAGAAATGCATCTTCCATGCGGTCTTTCCTACGGGCGTCTTCTCTGCATCATACTGCACCATCACCTGATGCTGGTGGTTTCACACGTGTGCCATATGTGTGGGACCGCAAAATATCTGATTGGATGATGCACCTGCAATGCAAATAAGTTATGCAAATATATGTGTACAAATACTATATAAAAAATAAAGTTGTGCTAATATAATAAAAATGTACATTCAGATGCCTACGATGGTAGAAGCTCAGCTATCGATGAAGTAGATGCCGTTGGTGGAGTAGATACCGATAGTGAAGGTTCTTGAGCAGCCGATGCTGAGGTAGACGGAGTATGCTCCGACTGCTCCTCAGATGCTGAACTATGCGTAATCCGCTAAGAGGCAAGGGTGAAAGCTAGATGGCATTTCGATGCCATCATGACCTACAATATTAATGAACATTAATCAATATAACATCATGATATATCAAATTCTATTCGCTCAAAAGCTGAGCCGACTCCATGCCTGAGACAGTCGGCTCTATGCCCGAGACATCCAACTAGGGTCCTCCTCCAGTTGGCTCGATCACGGTCCGAGCCGACTTGGCTCTATATCCGAGCTGGCTCGAATATGTGCCATCCCCTCAATCACTCCCTCTCTCCCTCTCTTGATCTCTCTCATCGACGACGGCGGCGAGGCCGAACCCCTCCCTCCTAGCTTTTCCATCTCTCGATCTTTCTCTCTCCCTCTCTCGATTTTTCTTGTCGGTGAGGCCGAATCCCATCCCTCCCTCTCTCTCTCTCTCAATCTCTCTCATCGGCAAGGCCAGACCCCATCCCTCCCAGTGATGCCGGTGAGGTCGGACCCCCTCCCTTCCTTTCTCGCTCTCTTGATCTCCCACTCTCTCTCTCTCTCGATCTTCCTCGTCGACGAGGCCAGACCCCCTCCATCCCAATGATGGCGGCAAGGTCGGACCCCCTCCCTCCTAATGATGGCGGCGAGGTCGGATCCCTTCCTTTCTCTCTCAAGTATAGACCTATTGGGTATTCGAGTTCAGATCCGGTACCAGTAATTAAAATTGGGTTTGGATCTGAATATCTAGGTTTCGATCCGAATCTAACCCATTGATAGATCTAGTCCACAACCGTCAATATGGCATGGCCCAAGGCTACCGCTATAGCACGGCCTAAAAACTATGGCATGCAGATAATTATAATATTTATAATATTTATTATAAATATTTTATAAATTATTATAAATATATATGATTAATAAATAATACTATAAAATAAAAAAAATTATACCTGTGACTATAGAGAGCGGTTCGCACCAAAAGCTCTGAGGGTCGCCGATGATAACGCTAGAGGAGGACGATGGCACTAGAGTTAACCTACAAAAAAAAGCAAGAATAGTAAGATAGAGAAAGAGAGAAAAAGAGAAAGAGAGAGAGAGCAGGGACGTCGGTAGGAGGAGCATAGTGACAAGGAGGTCGAAGGAGGCTTCGCACTCGATCGGGGGAGGGTCAAAATAGTGATGGTGATGGGGGGGTGGATTGCGTGGCGGCTAAAGGAGGGTCGCATGGGAGTTCGCTGGAGGGGGTTTCACGGGGATCGAGCGAGGTGGAGGGGGGTTCGTCGGAAGGGAGGTTTCGTGGGGTCGAGGGAGGATCGGATGGGGGTTCGCTAGAGGGAGGTTTCGCTGGGGGCTGAGGGAGGGTCGAGATGGAGGGGTGGGGTTGGGTGGGGGTGGCGGGAGGGATGGTCGGAGATGGGGGTCGGAGAGGGAGGGGAAGAGGGCGGCGTCGATCGGGGGCGAAGGAGGGGCGACGCCGATCGGGTGAGGAGGGACGACATCGGTCGGGGGGGAGGAGCCTCATCGGTGACGAAGAGGAGGTGGAGAGAGAGAGAGAGCGAGAGAGATTGAGTGCGCATGGAAGGAAAGAAAAAATTTAAAAATTTTTAACCTAACCTATGGCAGTGGTTATCGAACTACTGTTATAAATCTATGATAGCGGTTACCCAAAATCGCTGCCATAGATCCCGATCTATGGCAGCGATTTTTGATAACTGCTACCATAGGTGAAAAATAAATTTTTTTTATTTTTTTTAAATATTATATAATTTTAAAATTTAATATCCATCTTCATCATTCATTATCTAAATAATTATTATTAGAGTATCGTCGCAAAAGATCGCCTCGATCCGATGGCCCTAGCTTCATCGATCAGAAAAATTTGATTTCAACGATCACGAACGATGATGCGATGATCTGATAGATGAAGATCTTTGATAGATCCAAAAATCTATAATGATGATCTCAATGATATTTGTAGCATACTATCAAAGTTATACTTCAATCGGATATCGTTATCATGGTCAATTTAGTATAGAATGATTTCAACCGTTAAATTAGAAATAAGCGATCAAAGGGTTAAACGATGTTCGATTATGAGATAATTTTTAGTTAAATAATTTTTATTATAATTTTAAATATTTTATATGGTGATGATAGTAAAATTTAAATCATTTTTGCATAAACTATTCTTATTAAGCAGATATTGTAAAAGCACGAGCATAACGATCGGTGAAGTTTCAAAATGGTTATCAAGAGACGTATAGTTTTAGATCATTCTTCATCTCGTGAGTTAAATTTTATAATCATCATCATAAAAAATGATTAAAGTAGTAGCCAAAATTATTTATAAAAAAAATTATCTCATAATCGGACACCTTTTGGTCCTTTGATCAATCATTTATTATTTAACGGTCGAAACTAATCTATACGAAATTGACGAAGATAACAATATCCGATTGAAATAAAACTTTGACAGTATGCTACAAACATCACCGAGATCATCATTACTAATTTTTGGATCCATCAGAAGTCTTCATCTATTAGATCATCGCATCGTTGTTCGTGATCATCCAAATCAAATTTTTCTAGTTGACAAAGCTAGGGCCATCGGATCGAGGTGATCTTTTGTGATGACACTCTAATGATAATTATTTAGATAATGAATGATGAAGATGAATATTAAATTTTAAAATTATATAATATTTATAAAAAAATATGGCAGCGGTTATAATTAATTACTGTCATAAATCAGATTATAGTAGTGGTTCTTACTAACCACTGCTATAGATCCGACCTACGGCATCGGTTTTCATTAACCGTTGCTATATATCGGACCTATAGCAGCAGTTATAAAAATCGTTGCCATAGGTTCGACCTATAGTAGCGGTTAACGAAGATCGCTGCCATAGGTGCTGTTGGTGCAGAAATCCGTCGCCGCCGGAGGTCGCCGCAATCGAGGCCGCTGGGTGCCGTCGGGGACCTGCAAAACGAAGTCCCGTCCGGAACCGGTGGGGTGGTGGCTCCGGCAGGACCCTCCGACGGTCAAGTTAGCTTCCGGCCAACAGTAATGGAGTGCTCGGAATGAGTTCCGGAGCTTAGAGATGCGGAGGAGAGCTTAGAGAGTCGAGAGTTCAGAGAGCTTAGCCTTAGTATGTCGGGAGGGGTCCTTTTATAGCGGAGCTTAGTTGATGGTGACGGCTGTGCCGTCTGGCAGAGAGTCGTCGAGCAGCATGCAGAGTTTGGTACGGAGAGGAAGGCGTCGTCTGGTAGATCGTGGGAGCCATACCGGCGAGCCGTGGGCCGCATGGAAGTCCGGTACGGAGAGGAAGGCGTCGTCCGGTAGATCGTGGGAGCCATACCGGCGAGCCGTGGGCCGCATGGAGTCCGGTACGGAGAGGAAGGCGTCGTCCGGTTTTGCTGCAGGCGACAGTTCGTCCAATGGAGTTCGGACTTGTAACAGAGTTCGGCCGAGGGGAAGCTGGGGGAGTTCGTCTGGCTGAAGGGTCGGCCGTCTGTAGAGTTCGGCCGCTGAGAGGCCCGAAGAAGCTCGGCTGGCCAGTTGAAGGACTTCGGTTGCTAGTTGGTTCGGCCAGGGCTCGCTGAGGAGTTCGGTCCGAAGGAGTTCGGCTGCAGGGCTCGCCTGGGGTCGGTCCGAAGGAGTTCGGCCGTGGGAAGTCCGAAGGAGTTCGGCTGCACGGGCTCGCCTGGGGTCGGTCCGAAGGAGTTCGGCCGTGGGAAGTCCGAAGGAGTTCGGCTGCACGGGCTCGCCTGGGGTCGGTCCGAAGGAGTTCGGCCGTGTCCGAAGGAGTTTGGGCTCGCCTGGGGTCGGTCCGAAGGAGTTCGGCCGTGGGAAGTCCGAAGGAGTTCGGCTGCATGGGCTCGCTGGGTCGGTCCGAAGGAGTTCGGCCGTCCGAAGGAGTTCGGCTGCACGGGCTCGCCTGGGGTCGGTCCGAAGGAGTTCGGGCTCGTAGGAGAGTTCGGCTGAAGGGAAAACCCGGGAGGAGCTCGGATGGCCGAACGGGCGTCTGGGAGGAGTCCGTCTCCCGAAGAAGTCCAGCCGCTTGGAGTCCAAGGAGCTCGGCCGTCAGGAAGTTCGGCCGGCGGTGGAGTTCGCCTCTAGGCAGTTCGGCCCGGACCTTGGCGCAGGGAGTTCGGCCTCTAGGAGTTCGGCCCGGGGCCCGGACCTTGGTGCAGGGGAGTTCGGCCTCTAGGCAGTTCGGCCGTGGTAGGGGCTCGGCCTGGCGCCTGGCGCTAAAGCTCTTCAGCGGCTACTGGTTACATTGGGCTGAGCGTCGGGCCGGGCTTCGGCAGGAGCGGGATTTATCCCCAACAGTAGCCCCCCCACTCCCGAGTTCAAAAATTGAAGGAAGGGAGTACCAAAACAGGCGACTGCCGAAGTCTTCTTCCAGGCTCCGCATTTGTTGCAGCTGAAGCTCGGGGGAGGTCTCATCTCCAGCCAATATTGACGCTGAAGTTGAGGCTGAGGCTTGGGGGAGACCTCATCTCCAGTCGATGTTTGGAGTTGAAATGGAACTCGTTTCCAGCTAAAGTCGATGAAGCTGATGTTGAAGCCGAAGTAAATCTCGCCTCCTACGGTCGAGGTCGGATTTGAGCTCCTCGGGGGCGACATTATCTTCATCAGTTGAAGTCGACTCGAGGGAGACCTCCTATCTTGCAGCCGAGGTTGAAGTGCGCGCTCGGGGGAGATCTTATCTCCTCGGGAGATCTTATCTCCTGCAGCCGAGGTGAAGTGCGCGCTCGGGGGAGATCTTATCTCCTGCAGCCGAGGTCGAAGTGCGCGCTCGGGGGAGATCTTATCTCCTGCAGCCGAGCTTTCCTCGGGGGAGATCTTATCTCCTGCAGCCGAGCTTCCTCGGGGGAGATCTTATCTCCTGCAGCCGAGGTCGAAGTGCGCGCTCGGGGGAGATCTTATCTCCTGCAGCCGAGCTTTCCTCGGGGGAGATCTTATCTCCTGCAGCCGAGGTCGAAGTGCGCGCTCGGGGAGATCTTATCTCCTGCAGCCGAGCTTCCCTCGGGGGAGATCTTATCTCCTGCAGCCGAGGTCGAAGTGCGCGCTCGGGGGAGATCTTATCTCCTGCAGCCGAGCTTCCTCGGGGGAGATCTTATCTCCTGCAGCCGAGGTCGAAGTGCGCGCTCGGGGGAGATCTTATCTCCTGCGGCCGAGCTTTCCTCGGGGGAGATCTTATCTCCTGCAGCCGAGCTTTCCTCGGGGGAGATCTTATCTCCTGCAGCCGAGGTCGAAGTGCGCGCTCGGGGGAGATCTTATCTCCTGCAGCCGAGCTTTCCTCGGGGGAGATCTTATCTCCTGCAGCCGAGGTCGAAGTGCGCGCTCGGGGGAGATCTTATCTCCTGCAGCCGAGCGAAGTGCGCCTCGGGGGAGATCTTATCTCCTGCAGCCGAGCTCCTCGGGGAGATCTTAGAAGGGAGATCTTATCTCTAGCTAGCTGCGCTTCGGGAGAGATCTTATCTCTAGCCGAGGTTGCGGTCGCTCGGAGAGATCTTATCTCTAGCCGAGGTTGGTGCTCGTGTTAGGACGAGGTTCTCCTCCTGTTCCTAACCGAGGTTGTTCACGGTCGCTCGGGAGAGATCTTATCTCTAGCCGAGGTTGTCAACGGTCGCTCGGGAGAGATCTTATCTCTAGCCGAGGTTGATGCTCGTGTTAGGACGAGGTTCTCCTCCTGTTCCTAACCGAGGTTGTTCACGGTCGCTCGGGAGAGATCTTATCTCTAGCCGAGGTTGTCAACGGTCGCTCGGGAGAGATCTTATCTCTAGCCGAGGTTGATGCTCGTGTTAGGACGAGGTTCTCCTCCTGTTCCTAACCGAGGTTGTTCTCCGGTCGCTCGGGAGAGATCTTATCTCTAGCCGAGGTTGTCAACGGTCGCTCGGGAGAGATCTTATCTCTAGCCGAGGTTGATGCTCGCGTTAGGACGAGGTTCTCCTCCTGTTCCTAACCGAGGTTGTTCACGGTCGCTCGGGAGAGATCTTATCTCTAGCCGAGGTTGAAGTGGTCGCTCGGGAGAGATCTTATCTCTAGCCGAGGTTTCGGCTCGGGGAGATCTTATCTCTGCCGAGTTCGGGGAGATCGCGTTATCCTCCTGTTCGGGAGAGATCTTATCTCTCCGGGGAGATCTTATCTCCTGCGGCCGAGCTTCCCTCGGGGGAGATCTTATCTCCTGCAGCCGAGGGCCGAGCTTCCCTCGGGGGAGATCTTATCTCCTGCAGCCGAGGTCGAAGTGCGCGCTCGGGAGAGATCTTATCTCTAGCCGAAGCGGCCGAGAACGGTCGCTCGGGAGAGATCTTATCTCTAGCCGAGGTTGATGCTCGCGTTAGGACGAGGTTCTCCTCCTGTTCCTAACCGAGGTTGTTCTCGGTCGCTCGGGAGAGATCTTATCTCTAGCCGAGGTTGAGTGCGCGCTCGGGGGAGATCTTATCTCCTGCGGCCGAGCTTGTCTCTCGGGGGAGATCTTATCTCCTGCCGAGGTTCGAAGTGCGCGCTCGGGGGAGATCTTATCTCCTGCGGCCGAGCTTGTTGCTCGCGTTAGGACGAGGTTCTCCTCCTGTTCCTAACGCGGCTGACTGCTTCTTCCCTGTCATCGCATAGTTTTCGCATCCAGAAATAATATTATGCAGAGGGGAGAATTTTACCGAAGGGAAGCCATCGTGGACAGCGCATTCTCCGTTTGAGGGGTCGACGGGGTGTTGTTCCTCGAGTTTCCCTCGAGCAGCAAGTCCCATCCAGACGACCTCCTCTATCTACATGCCGGCCTTCTTAATTTGGACCATGCTTCTCTTGACTTTGTCGCTGGGAGACGGACAATCACCGATGTAGCTAGCTCCTAGCTCCTCCCCGGGTGGCGTTGATGACGCCGCGAGGACGGCCGACCTTCTTGTCTTTTCTAGTTATGGTGGCGCTTTTAGCGATCTTCTCCTGTCAGCTGGCTCGGAGGAATATCCCGTCGCATTTTGACGATCTTCTCCTGGAGCTGAACGTATTCCTCAGTGTCGTGGCCGTGGTCGCATGGTAGCCGTTCGCGATGGAGAGCTTTACTTGCCGATCGCGCACGTTTGGGGTCCTTCAGGTCTTGGCGGTTGGCTCTTAACTTTGCCGAGAATTCGAGTTAGAGGAGCGGGTCGTAGTTGCGGAACCTTCTGGGAGGGGGCTTCGTTCCGTCCTTGCCGGCGCCGAACTTTATTTTGGAGGTTGAGTTGAGGAGTTCGGCTTTCCACCGAGCTTCATTTACCTTGATGCCGAGCTTTGGGGGGAGCCGCTTTTTCTCCGAGCCGAACTTCTTTCTGCTTCGTGGGGCACTTCTGCTCTCTGTTTCTCTCTTCGGGGCGATTGGGCTCTTCCTAAGGCTGATTTCTCACGCCCTCATGCGGGCTTGCTGGTGGAGTCGCTACCGGAGGCTGCTGTAAAGCGTGCAAACGCCTCCGTGAGGCCACGGCCATGGATCTGTCGGTCAAGCAGGCCAAACTGCTTCACATCCATCGCGGTTAGGTGGAACCCTAGGCCCGGGGCTGAAGCAGGAGCAGACGCAGGGCCACCGAACGCCGTGCGGAAGCTCTCCTGGGTGGCGTTTTCTCTTCGAAAGAGAAAAGGAAGATCTCTGGAGAGGGAAGAGAAGGGTCGCCGAGCACTCCTTTAAGAAACAAGGGAACCTCGAAGGTTCAGGCCCTCCTTCTAGCGCCAATCTGTTGGTGCAGAAATTCGTCGCCGCCGGAGGTCGCCGCAATCGAGGCCGCTGGGCGCCGCCGGGGACCTGCAAAATGAAGTCCCGTCCGGAACCGGTGGGGTGGTGGCTCCGGCAGGACCCTCCGACGGTCAAGTTAGTTTTCCGGCCAACAGTAATGGAGTGCTCGGAATGAGTTCCGGAGCTTAGAGATGCGGAGGAGAGCTTAGAGAGTCGAGAGTTCAGAGAGCTTAGCCTTAGTATGTCGGGAGGGGTCCTTTTATAGCGGAGCTTAGTTGATGGTGACGGCTGTGCCGTCTGGCAGAGAGTCGTCGAGCAGCATGGAGTTTGGTACGGAGAGGAAGGACGTCGTCTCGGTAGATCGTGGGAGCCATACCGGCGAGCCGTGGGCCGCATGGAATCCGGTACGGAGAGGAAGGCGTCGTCCGGTAGATCGTGGGAGCCATACCGGCGAGCCGTGGGCCGCATGGAGTCCGGTACGGAGAGGAAGGCGTCGTCCGGTTTTGCTGCAGGCGACAGTTCGTCCAATGGAGTTCGGACTTGTAACAGAGTTCGGCCGAGGGGGAAGCTGGGGGAGTTCGTCTGGCTGAAGGGTCGGCCGTCTGTAGAGTTCGGCCGCTGAGAGGCCCGAAGAAGCTCGGCTGGCCAGTTGAAGGACTTCGGTTGCTAGTTGGTTCGGCCAGGGCTCGCTGAGGAGTTCGATCCGAAGGAGTTCGGCTGCACGGGCTCGCCTGGGGTCGGTCCGAAGGAGTTCGGCCGTGGGAAGTCCGAAGGAGTTCGGCTGCACGGGCTCGCCTGGGGTCGGTCCGAAGGAGTTCGGCCGTGGGAAGTCCGAAGGAGTTCGCTGCACGGGCTCGCCTGGGGTCGGTCCGAAGGAGTTCGGCCGTGGGAAGTCCGAAGGAGTTCGGCTGCATGGGCTCGCCTGGGGTCGGTCCGAAGGAGTTCGGCCGTGGGAAGTCCGAAGGAGTTCGGCTGCACGGGCTCGCCTGGGGTCGGTCCGAAGGAGTTCGACCGTGGGGCCCGAAGGAGTTCGGCTGCACGGGCTCACCTGGGGTCGGTCCGAAGGAGTTCGGCCGTGGGGCCCGAAGGAGTTCGGGCTCGTAGGAGAGTTCGGCTGAAGGGAACCCGGGAGGAGCTCGGCCGTCGAGAGGTTCGAGGAGCTCGGATGGCCGAACGGGCGTCTGGGAGGAGTCCGTCTCCCGAAGAAGTCCAGCCGCTTGGAGTCCAAGGAGCTCGGCCGACAGGAAGTTCGGCCGGCGGTGGAAGTTCGTCCTCTAGGCAGTTCGGCCCGGACCTTGGCGCAGGGGAGTTCGGCCTCTAGGCAGTTCGGCCCGGACCTTGGCGCAGGGGAGTTCGGCCTCTAGGCAGTTCGGCCGTGGTAGGGGCTCGGCCTGGCGCCTGGCGCTAAAGCTCTTCAGCGGCTACTGGTTACATTGGGCTGAGCGTCGGGCCGGGCTTCGGCAGGAGCGGGATTTATCCCCAACAGGTGCTATGGCAGTGGTTTCGAAAATCGCTGCCATAGTAAGCACCACCATAGGCCATTTTTGTAGTAGTGCTTAGATTAGGACTGAGTCGATAAATATGGTTAGATAAGTGAGACTGGTGGAAGAAATATACTATTAACTCGATAAGAATGCATTTGAGTCGAGTAGCTCCCAATTAAAAATTACTCGATCATATCTGCCAAACTTACCTTAGACACCAAATTATTAAGCCAGAATCAATCGGATTAGCCTACAATCCAGACTCTAACCAATCAGCCTAATTAAGTCTTAACTTGATCGATCACTCATGTGACTCGATCTTGACCCAGACTTAATCCTATTAGGCTGCTCAATTTAAGCACCCTTGATCCCATCTAACTAACACTTGATTCGGTTTGATCAACCGCTAGACCTAATTGAGCTACCCAAGCCCGAATCCAATTTTATGAATATGTTTTAGATCTAAAATTTTTTAATTTTAGATCTAATATATTTTATAATCTTAATTTTTAATTAAGTTTAGGATTCATAAATAAAATATGTAAATAAAATTCTAGAGTTTTAGGATCTAGGATTTTGTAGAAAATAAGTTTTTGATTTTTGATTAAGGACGAACATGCTGCACCCCAACACATCATAAGAACATCCCATCGAATGAAAGGAGAGGATCTTTAAATCCTACTTCATTCTTATGATCGAACGGCCAAGAAAAATGTCTTAATCAGAAACATGATAAATCTACAAAACTAGTTAGATCTACATCATATATCATATAGAAAAATTAATCTATCTAAAAATATGTTTTGCATACATCTCATATATCATATCATACATATTTTTTGATCTAAATTATCTTATAAACATCTAAAAAATTAGATTTAAATTAATTATATCAAATTAAAATTTATTTTAGATAATTTTGTAGAACTATTCTATAACTAGTCTAAACATGCATCTATCATATCTCATATGAATAAATTAAATAAATTTATTTTTTTATTTTTTAGATCTAATTATAATATAATAATATCAAAAAAATAAATAAATAGATCTAAAAATTATAATTAATTAAATTAAAATTATGATCATGTTAGACTACATATAGAATAATTCTATTCCTAGTCTAGTCATGCATCTCATACATCTTAGATCTAAATTATTTAATTTTTAATTTTTTAATTTTAGATCTAATCATATCTCATGTGACATCTAAAATTATCTAATTATCAGATCAAAATTAAAATAAAATTAGATCTAATAAATTTTAGAATCTGGCTCTGATACCAATTGAAGGAAAAAATTTTATTTTTTTGGATCAGATTCGTTCAGATATGATTGAATTAAGAAGGATATTTTTAAATTTTTTTTTCTAATATCTAATCAGATTTGAGATTTTTTAGATCTGATCTTATTAATCTGATAAAAAAATATAAAATAAAATTAAATCTAATTTAAGTATATCTTTATTATGGGTAATTCTATTATCCTATGATGATTTTGATGTTTGTCTGAGGTTCTAGATATAGCCATACAAGCGTTTGGCCTCTATCGATATCCACTCGGACAGGATCTGAAGATTTTCTTCTTCTCAATTTATTTTTTAAAAATTAAATTTGAATCTGATCTTGAAGATCTTCAAAATAATTTTTGAAGATCAGCCATTGTCTCTTGCAATAGTGCTGCCTTTTTTCTTTTCTGTCACCTTTCACTTGCTTGGATTGCGCCTAACTCATGCCCAAATCTTCTTGGGCATGGAGAGGAGAGAGAGGATAAGAGGGTGGCATGGAGAAGGAGGGAGAGGGGCTATGTCGCGTGGGCTAAGGTAGAAACTATTTTAATCTTGGTGCAAATAGGGTTTTTATAGATCCTGCTGCACCATGCAGTACCACATCATCCCGACCAATCATGGCCCTTTGTGCAATCAGATCTAAATTTGATTGATGGGATGTCATCATCTGATCTAATCAAATTAGAGTCTTCAAAATTCTTCTTAGATGGCACCAAGATTGGGTCAAACAAGACTCTTTGGTGCCATCAAGTTTGATTCCCTGAAGCAACTAGAGTCCTATCTGTATGGGACTCCAATCCTTATCCACATGGGATGCACGCCTCCCTAGGCATGCACCCTTTGTCTCTCTACCTTTTAGCAAGGGGATAAGGGTCAAAGTTTTCTCCTATGGGTGCATGACACATGGGCAGATGTCTAAGTGTCAAAGGTCAATATTTGACCAAAATCCAAAGACAAGATTTAGTAGGTGACGAAAAATGGTAGGTGTTGTCTCAAATTTATCTCATAAATTAAGACAATCTTTTTTTGACTTGGACAAACTCTAGTTAGATCAAGTAAAGGTTTTTGAGTGAGTCCAAACATATTTGGCTCAGTTGAGACAAGCTTTAATGATTGTTAAAGGAGAACATTAGGCTTAATCGTATGCTAGCATGATTTTCTTGAACCTAATTAAATCTTATACAAATCAATTGAATTAGGTTAGTCCAATTGATGATATTCAGATCCAAATCCTTATTTATGTAATTCAGTTAGATTTAATTTCGTATGGTAATGGGATATGTCGTGATTTCTATCATCGACATCATCGAAATACCTTTCGATGAATCAAATTTTTTTTGATTTAGACAACTAGTATGATCGATCATCCAAATCATTCTAATTGCTTTCAAAATCTACCAGTGACATCTAGCAGCATATGGTGATAATCCATCAGAACTAAAAATGAATCTCTCGATGCAGTTATCTATGTGATTAAGTTCCTCTATCTTAAGCCCCAATCGAATTAGGGTTAAGATAATCTCGTCAAACCCTAATATCTGTCATATGAATTAATCATTTGATTTAAGTCCAATGTGAAAATCCTAATAGAAATTTTTTCTATTATTTCACTTTGCCATGGCCATGGGCTTATGGACTTGATTCTCATGATCATTATAGGACTGCTTCTTATCTACCGAGGTAGATAGATCTTCTATTGGTGCAATCCAATTTTTATAATGAATATGCTATAGCCAACATACATCTCAAGATTTTAAATGGCTAGAAGACTGAGTTATGGTATAGTCAAACTATAACACCCTCAAGATGAACTGTCGATGCACCTCAAGTCAAAGAACTAGACACACTACTGTAGCTTCGAGTCAGTCATCAACGAGAAGGTAGACTTTCTAATGACTGCTCAAGGTGGTCACGCTCAGTATCCTTGTTCTCTAATGAGTATCTGTACTTTCATTTTGGTGTCTCTACACTATAGACTCAAGACTCATCTATTCTAAAGAAGCGATCGTACATCAATCTTCTGGATCAATTATCATCCTCATGATGATCCTACGATTAAGAGCATTTTATGAGTTAATAATGAAAATTCATGTCTTAAATTTTCAACTCTTAAAAATATGAACTATTTTTACCATTAACTCAAGAGATGTATCATAGACACTTTCAAATACATACTGTGATAAAAAATAATTTATTTTATTATTTATAGTTAAAATTATAATTTTATCCTTAGAAGTGTATTATAAGTGTTAGCCAATCTGGCTTTTAGGGCACAACTAAGATTAGAGTTTATGTTAGAGTTTGGATTAGGGATATAGCTAGGATTAGTGTTAATGTCGAGTTAGGATCAAGGTTAGGAAAACATCAGGGTCACGTTAGGTTTAAAGTTAGAGTTTCCACTGTAGGGGGATTGAATTGAAGAAGATGACCGAAAATAGAAAAAAAAATGGCTAGTATCCATCTCGAGGATTAGGGTTAGAGGTAAAGCCTCACAATAGGAGAGTAGATCAGGGTTAGGATTAGTGTTTGGACAGCGGAGAGGCTTGCAGTGGAGAAGATGAACGAGAAAAATGGTGGAGCAGGTAGAAAGAAGAAAAATGTGTAGAGGAGTGGTGATGGAAGAAGAAATCAAAGAGAGAGAGAGAGAGTATTTGTTAGTAAGGGAGCAGAGAAAAAAATGAGATAAAAAAATATCCATTTTTGCCTGGAGATAGACTGTTGGTGTCTGTATGCCGAAGGAATCAAACTATTAAGGTGGCCTGATGGCAAGGAGAAGGTAGCACTTACTCAAGGATGCTTATCTTCGAAAATGTGGCTACATCGATAGAAAAATAGTGGTGGTAAGTTGTGGAGGTGGCGGTGGTGAGCTATGGAGGTGGCGGTGGTCGGGTAGGTTCCAAGAAGAATGATGCTTGGGAGAAAATGGGAGAGGAAGAATGGTTGGGGTGGCGGAGATAGCCAAAGAGGAGAGGCGATTGTCGGAGCGAAGAGGCTATTGCAATTGAGAGAGAGTTGGAGAAGAGAGGGAGATGGGGAAGGGGCGGCGGTGGATTGAGAGAGAGTCAGAGAAGAAAGGGACATGAGGATGGGGCGGCGATGGGTAAGTGGGTAGAGAGGTTAGGGTTAGACATTTAAAAAGAGAGGCGCATAATAATAGTATGCGCTTAGGACCCATAAAGTAAAGAAATGAAAAAGAATATGCAGTTGGGCACATAAAAATTGTATGCAAAAATAATTTTGAATTGACTTCTATAGAGACGTTATCATAATTTTTCTATGAGTGAATTGTCATGTTTTTTCTTTTTTTTTTGTTTGGTTTTGTGTTAGATATTTATATATAACAGTTTAGAGGATATACATATTGCTATTTAAAAAAATGATTAGCATAGCAGATAATGGTTTGGGTTTTGTGTTAGATATCTATATATGCATATTGAAGGAAAAAACCTATTTTTTGGATCAGATTGGTTTAGATTTGATTGAATCAGCAGAAATATTTCAAAATTTTTTTCTCTGAGATTCTAATCAGAATTAAGACTCCTTAGATATAATCTTATTGATATGATAATAAAAATAAAATAAAAATAAAAATTAAATCTAATTTAATTATATCTTTATTTTGGATAATTCAATATAATTATCCTATGATGATCCCGATGTTTGCTTGAGATTCTGGATGTAGCCACACAAGCGCCTGGCCTCTATCAGTATTCACTCAGGTAGGATCTAGAGATTTTCTTCTTCTCAATCAATTCTTTAAAAATTAGATCTAGATCTGATCTTGAAGGTCTTCAAAACTTCTTATGAAGAACAGTCGTTGTCTCTTGCAGCAGTGTTGCCTTCTTTCTTTTCCTGGCACCTTTGACTTGCTTAGATCGCAACTTATTCATGCCCAAAACCCCTTGGGCATGGAGAGGAGAGAGAGGATCAGAGGGTGGCATGGAGAAGGAGGGAGAGAGGCTTTGTGGTGTGGGCTAAAGACAGAAGCATTAAAATCTAGGCGCAGACAAGATTTATATAGATCTTACTGCATCATATAGTGCCACATCATTATGGCCAATCATGGCCCTTTGAGTAATCAGATCTAAATCTGATTGATGGGATGACATCATCTGATTTAATCAGATGAGAGACTCTTAAAACTCTCCTAAGGTGGTGCTAAGACTGGGTCAAACAAGACTTCTTGGTGCCATAGAGTTTAATCTCTTGAAGCAACCCTGAAGTCACATCTGTATGGGACTCCATCTTTATCCTCATGGGGTGCACACCTCCCTAGGTGTGTGCTCTCTTCCTATCTACATTTAGTAGATGGATAATGCCTCAGGTACTCTTCTATAGGTGCATGACACATGGGCAGATGTCCAAGTGTTCAGGATCAATATTTAACCAATGTCCGAAAATAAGAATTAGTAGGTAACTGAAAATGGCAGGTGTTGTCTCAAATTTATCTCATAAATTAAGATAATGCTTTTCTGATCTGGACAAGCTCCAGTCAGACCAAGTAAAGATTTCTGAGTGAGTCCAAATACATTTGGCTCAGTCAAGATAAGTTATAATGATTATTAAAGAAGAATATTAAGCTCAATCATGTGCTAGCATGATTTTCTTGAACCTAATTGAATCTTATTCAAATCAATTGAACTAGATTAGTCTAATTGATAACATCCAGTTCTAAATTCTTATTTGTGTGATCCAATTAGGTTCAGTTTTGTATGATAATGGGATATGTCGCGATCTCTATTATCGACATCATCGAAACATCTTCCGATGGATCAGAACTTTTCTGATTCAGACAACTAGTATGATCGATCATCCAAATCATTCTAATTGCTCTCAAAATCCATCAGTGACACCTAGCAGCATATGGTGGCAATCCATCAGAACTAAAAATGAACCTCTCGGTGTAGTTACCTGTGTGATTAGGTTCCTCTATCTTGAGCTCCGATCAGATTAGGGTTAAGATGATCTCGTCAAATCCTAATATCCGTCATATGAATTAATCATTCAATTCAAGTCTAATATGAAAATCCTAATAGAAATTCTTTTTATTATTTTACTCTGCCATGGCCATGGGCTTATGGACTTGGTTCTCATGATCATCATAGGACTGCTCCTCATCTATCGAGGTATATAGATCTCCTATTGGTGCATTCAATTTCTACAATGAACATGCTATAGCTAACATACACCTTAAGATTTTGAATGACTAGAAGATCGAGTTATGTAGTCAAACTATAACATCCTTAAGGTGAACTGCCAATGCACCTCAAGTCAAAGAATCAGACATACCACTGCAGCTTCGAGCCAGTCATCGATGAGAAGTTAGACTTTCTCATGACTACTTGAGGTGGCCATGCTCAGTGCCCTCATTCTCTAACGAGTACCTGTACTCTCACTCCGGTGTTTCTACACTGTAGACTTAAGACTCATCTATCCTAAAGAAGTGATCGTACATCAACCTTCTAGATCAATCACCATCCTTATGATGATCCTATGGTCGGAAGCATTTTATGAATTAATAATAAAAATTTGTCTTAAATTTTTAACTTTTAAAAATATGAACTATCATTACCATTGTTGGTGCAAAAATTGGTCATCGTCGGAATCAGCTGAAGTGGAGGCCGATGAGGTCGCCACCGGAGACCTGCAAAATAAAGTTCTGATCGAAGCTGGTAGGGGGTGGCTCTGACAGGACCCTTCGACGATCAAGTCAGCTTTGGCCAACAGATATGGAGTGCTTTGGAATAAATTCGGTAGAGTTTAGAGAAGAAGAGGAGAGCTCAGAGCTTGGAGTTAGCATATCTAGAGGGTCCTGTTTATAGGCAGAGCTTGATTGATGGTGATGGCCATACCGCCTGATAGCGAGCCATCGGGACCGCATAGAGTTCGGTATGGAGAGGAAGGCATCGTCAGATGGATAGTGATAGCCAAACTGGCGGATCATGGATCGCATGAGGTTGGTTACGAAGAGAGTGACGTCGTCAGTAGTGGTGGCCATGTCGTCCGATCGTGGGCCACATAGGACTTATTATGGAGGAAAAGGCATCGTCAGGTGGTAGTGGCGGCCATACCACCGAGGTCTGACAGCCGTAGCTCGAGAAAGCAGGCGTTGGTTGATGGACTCGGGCATATACTAATTTCAAAGAAGTTCGAACTCCTAGAGAAGTTCGACCAAAGGGGAGGCTCAGAAGGAGTTCGACTCCTGTGGGAGTCCGACTG
This sequence comes from Cocos nucifera, assembly GCA_006176705.1. Lineage (NCBI taxonomy): Eukaryota > Viridiplantae > Streptophyta > Magnoliopsida > Arecales > Arecaceae > Cocos > Cocos nucifera. The sequence continues at coordinate 3,698,904 of QRFJ01000013.1, forward strand.
AAGCTCGACCACTGAGGAGCTCAATCGGGGCACAACCGCCGAGGAGTTCGATCGAAAGAGGAGCTCAAAATGAGTTCGACTTCTATGGAAGTCCGACTGAAGCTCGACCGTAGAGGAGCTCGATCATGATGCAACCGCTGAGGAGTTCGGCCAAAAAGGAAGCTCGGAAGGAGTTCGGCTCCCATAGGTGGCTGACTAGAGGAGTGCGGCCAAGGCTCGATCGCTGGAAAGTTCGGAAGGAGCTCGACCATTGAGGAGTCCGACCGACCTAAGGGGATGCCTGGGAGGAGTCTATCTAGAGGAGTCCGACTAAGGTCCGGGCGCTAGGAGTCTGAAGGAGCTCGGTCGCTGAGGAGTTTGGCTAGCTGAAGGGGTTCGGCTAAGGCCTGACCACTAAGGGTTTGAAAGAGCTCTTCTGTGGCTATCGATTGCGTTAAGCTGAGCATCGAACTGAACTTTGGTAGGAGTAGGATTTATCCCCAATAATAGTCCTTCCACTCTCGAGTTTGAAACTCGAAGGAAGGGAGTGCAGAAAAGGCGACCGTCAAAGTCATCTTCTAGGCTCCGTGCTGATTCAGGTCGAAGCTCGGAGAGGAGATCTCATCTCCAGCCAAAGTTGATGTTGAAGTAGATCTCATCCCCTATGGTTGAGGTCGAAGGTTGAGCTCCTCGAGGGTGATATTGTCTCCAGCAGCCGAGGTTAATACGGATGCTCGGAAGAGATCTTTTCTCTAGCCGAGGTCGTCGTCATTGCTTGGGAGAGATCTTATCTCTAGCCGAGGTTGTCTCAGACGCTCGAAAGAGATCTTATTTCTGACCGAGATTATCTCCGATCTTATCTCTTACCGAGGTTGTCACCATTGCTCGGAAGAGATCTTAACTCCTACAGACTTCGAAGCTCGAACTTAGACTTTGCTCGCATTAGGATGAGGTTTTTCTCCTATTCCTAACGGGCTGTATGGGCACATACGGGCTGCTGTCCGTGCCTCTCCTTCCATCTCGTCTAAGGTGAATGAGGCCTTCGACTTTGCTCACGTTAGGATGAGGTTTTCCTCCTATTCCTAATAGACTGGGGGCACATGCGGACCGTCATCCGTGCCTCTCGCCCCATCTCATCTAAGGTGGACGAAGCCTTTCGACTTTGCTCGCATTAGGATGAGGTTTCCCTCCTATTCCTAACGGACTGTGGGGGCACTTGCGGACCGTCCGTACCTCTCCCCCGTCTCGTCTAAGGTGGATGAGGCCTTCGACTTTGCTCGCGTTGGCAGAGGTTCTTTCCTATTCCTAACGGACTGTGGGGGCACATACGGGACTGTCGTCCATGCCTCTCCCTTCCATCTCGTCTAAGGTGAACGAGGCCTTCGACTTTGCTCGCATTAGGACAAGATTCTCCTCCTGTTCCTAACGGGCTGTGGGGGCACATGCAGACCGCCGTCCGTGCCTCTTCCTTCATCTTGTCTAAGATGAACGAGGCCTTCGACTTTGCTCGCATTAGGATGAGGTTCCTCTCCTATTCCTAATGGGCTATCGGAGCACATGCAGACCATCGTCCGTGCCTCTCCCTCCATCTCTCATCTAAGGTGGATGAGGCCTTTGACTTTGCTCGCATTAGGATGAGGTTTCTCCTTCCATTCTTAACGGGCTGTGGGGGCACATTGCGGACCATCGTCCATGCCTCTTCCCTCATCTCATCTAAGGTGAACGAGGCCTTCGACTTTGCTCGTGTTAGGACGAGGTTCCCCTCCTATTCCTAACGGGCTGTGGGGGCACATGCGAACCGTCATCCGTGCCTCTTCCCCCATCTCGTCTAAGGTGAATGAGGCCTTCGACTTTGCTCGCATTAGGATGAGGTTCTCCTCTCCTTCCTAACGGACTGTGGGGGCACATATGGACCATCGTCCGTGCCTCTCTCCCCATCTCGTCTAAGGTGAACGAGGCCTTCGACTTTGCTTGCGTTAGGATAAGGTTCCACTCCTATTCCTAACGGACCGCTTTCGCTCATTTCTTTCCTATCATTATGTAATCCTTGCACTAGAAAATAATAATGCTGAACGAAGGAGTTTTATTAAAAAAAGTCTACTGGTAATACATCCTCAGGTTTTTTGAGTTCCAAGGTCGAAGAAGCACTATTCCTCCAAGCTCCTTCAGGTGATAAGTTCTGAATCGGACAACTCCACCACTTCATACGGACCTTCCCAATTTGGGGCAAGCTTTTCTTGGCTCAAAGGCTGAGAGACGGTGACTCGCTGAAGCACTAGGTCCTCCACTCTGAATATCTTACCTCTAACTCTGGAGTTGTAGTACTGGGCCACCTTCTGTCTGTGGGCTGCCATCTGGATGCGGGCTTCCTCCTTTTTTTCTTCTAGCAGATCGAGGTTAACTCTGAGGTCCTGGAGGTTAAGCTGCTTATTGAAGCCCATGACTCATGCAGATGGGAGTTGAAGTTCGATCAGGATAACTACCTCCGTGCCGAAGGCCAAGGCGAAGGATGTTTTTTCGGTCGGCATCTTTTGTGTACTTCGGTATGCCCAGAGGATGTGGTAGAGTTCATCCACCCAGGTCTCCTTTATCCTATCGAGCCTTGTTTTGATGCCTTGTAGTAGGGTCTGGTTAGTCACCTCAGCCTTCCCGTTGGCCTGCAGGTGAGCCACCGATGTAAAGCGATGGAAGATGTTTAGTCCTTCGCAGAACTCGGCGAATCTCGTCACAGCGAACTGTCGTCCATTATCGATTATAAGGATTCGGGGCAGACTGAATCGGCAGACTAGTAACTTTCGGACGAAGTCCTGCACCTTGGCCTCGGTAATCTTCGCTAGTGGTTCAGCTTCGACCCACTTGGTGAAATAGTCGATCGCGATCAGGAGGAACTTTCATTCCCCGGACGCCGTTGGAAAGGGGTCGAGTATATCCATTCTCCACTGCACAAATGGCCATGGTGCACTGAGCAGAGCAAGCTCGGATGCTGGCTGCCTTTGCATGCTGGCGTTCTTTTGACAACGATCGCACTTCTTCACATATTCCATGAAATCATGAAACAAGATTGGCCAATAGTATCCCTATCGAAGTAGTCTTTGCGACAGGAACCTGGCTCCTATGTGACTTCTGCAGAGTCCTTCATGCACCTCCCACAGTGCGAGGTCGGTCTCTGAAGGTCGATGATTTCTCAGCAGCGGGAGAGAGTATGACCTCTTATACAACTTGCCTTCATATAAAACATAGTGGGAGGCCTGATTTCTGAGCTTTCAAGCTTCTTTTCGATCGTGAGGAAGGACCTCCTACTTAAGGTAGGTGACCAACGGGTTGATCTAGCTTGACTCGAATTTTGTCTGTAGGATAGCCTGAGATTCCTCTATGGTTGGGCACTTTAAAGTCTCCAAAAATACTTCTTTGGATAGTTCGGCTGGGGCTGAAGTGGCCAACTTGGAGAGAAGATCGGCTCTTGCATTTTCTGCCCTCGAAATATATTGAATGCCAAAACTATCGAAGACCGGAGTCAAATCCCTCATTTTTCCAAGGTATCTCATCATGCTTTCATCCTACGCTTCGTAGCTACCGCTAACTTGACTGACCACCAGCTGAAAATTGCTGTAGACTTGAAGCTAATCTACTTTTAATTCTCTTGCTATCTTTAATCCGATGATCAGCGCTTCATATTCGGCCCCATTGTTGGTCGTGGGAAACTCGAAGCATAGCGCATACGTGACGACGACTTCCTCGGGGCTGACCAAGACCAGCCCCACACCAGCTCCAGCAAACTTGGACGAACCTTCCACGTGCAGAGCCTAAGAGCCTTCGAGAAGGTCGGCGCTTTCCTCGGGAAGGTTCGGCCGTGATAGCTCGACTTTGTCTAAGCTCGATCTCGCTTTGGTGCCGATCTCGCTCTGTTCAAGCTCGACTTCAACTGGAATGGTGCATTCTAGCATAAAATCTGCCAATATCTGAACCTTGATCGATGGCCTGGGCTGGTAATTGATGTCGAACTCTGTGAGCTCGATTGTCCATTTTGCGATTCTTCCAAAAGCATCCGCTCGATGAAGGACTGCTTTTATCGGTTGGTCCGTGAGGACCGTTACGGTGTGCTCCTGAAAGTAAGGTTGGAGCCTCCTGACAGCAATTAGAAGAGAGTAAGTTAGTTTTTCTAATCTAGAGTACCTAGTCTCCGCATCCCTCAGGACTCGGCTCACATAGTAGATCGATCGCTGCGTCTTCGCTTCTTCCTTGATCAGGACTGCCACCAGGGCCACCGAAGAGACAGCTAGATATAGAAATAATTCTTCTTTGGGTTTGAACTTTGCTAGTAGTGGGGGTGAGCCGAGGTAGTTTTTAAGCTCCTCGAACGTCTGTTGGCACTCTGCCGTTCAACAGAAGTCCTTCGGTCGCTTCAGAACTTGGAAGAAGGGCACACATCATTTGGTCGATCTTGAGACGAAGCGATTTAGGGATGCCACCTTTTCGGTCAGGTGCTGAACTTTCTTGATCATCTTCGGAGTGGTCATCTTTCGAATGGCTCAAATTTTCTCGAGGTTTGCTTCGATTCTACGTCTCGACATCATGAACTTCAGAAATTTCTCAGAGGTCACGTCAAAGGCGCACTTGGTCGGATTCAGCTTCATCTTGTGCTTTCTGAGCGCACCGAAGGTCTCTTTAAGGTCGACGAGGTGGTCTGTCGAAGCTCGACTTTTGACGTGCATATCATCCATGTACACCTCCATGTTGCGGCTGATCTGCTCCTTGAAAATCTTATTGACCAAGCGCTGGTACATTGCCCCTGCATTTTTGAGTCCAAATGGCATGACCCTGTAACAATAAAGACCACGATTAGTAATGAAGGCAGTCTTCTCTTCATCCTTGAGCGCCATCCGTATCTGGTTATAATCAACAAAAGCATCCATGAAGGTGAGAAGCTCATGGCCTGAGGTCACATCCACCAGTTGATCGATCCTAGAGAGGGGGTAGCTGTCTTTCGGGCAGATCTTGTTCAGCTTCTTGAAGTCAATGCACATCCTACACTTGTTGTTCGCTTTTTTGACAATGACCACGTATGAGACCCAAGTTGGATAATTAACTTCTCATATGAGTCCGCTTTGAGGAGCTTGTCTACTTCTTCGGTGATTGCTTTTTGCCTCTCCAGGGCGTGGTGGTGCATCTTTTCTTTTATCGATCGATGCCTCGGATCGACGATCAGCCGATGTTCCATGACCTCGGCATCAATCCCCGACATGTCCGTGGGGGTCTAAGCGAAGATGTCTGCATTTCTCCTGAGGAAGGTGACGAGCTACTCCCAAACCTCATCTACCAAGTTGGAGCTGATCTGCATCACATGCTCTGAGTTTTCGTCATTTAAGGGCATAGAGATGAGGTCCTCCATTGGCTCACCCCGCTCCTCATTGAGGTCGTCGCGAACATCCAATCCATCAACAAAATAAGGGTCAGACCTTTCTCCCTTATGCAGGGTGATTGAGTAGCAGTGCCTCGTCAGAGTCTCGTCTTTCCTGACCTCTTCGATCTCGCGACTCATCAAAAACTTCATCTTCAAATAATAGGTTGACACCACCATCCGAAGTGCATTTAGATCAGGTCAATCGAGAATCGCATTATAGGCGGATGGAGTCCTCACGACTAGAAAATCGATATATGCTTTGGTCAGTTTTGGGTGTTGCCCTACCGTCACAGCCAAAGTTATTATGCCTTCGACTGGTATGGTGCTGCCAGTGAATCCTACTAGTGGAGAATTCATAGGCCCCAAGCGGTCATCGGGTAGGAACATTTTTGAGAAGGCATCATAAAATAATACGTCGGTCGAGCTTCTATTATCCACCAAAATGTGGCGTACATCATAGTCAGTAATGTTCAAAGAAATTACAACCATATCATTGTGCAGAAATTGGATCTCCTGGCCATCCGCCTCGGTAAAGGTCACGGATTCCACGGTCCTCCATCTCTTCATCGGTCCATCGGATCCTCTGGCCTCTCCTTATTGAAGTTCCTCCGAGATAGAATTGATGACACCGAGAGGCGGTCGATCTTCTTACTGATTTTTCTCATTTGACGATAACGTCCTCAGTCGATCTTTCCGCTCTTCAGGTCGTCTCCGTAGGAATCGACCAAGTCTATCTCTCCTGATGAGCTCTTCGATCTCATCTTGGAGTTGGATGCACTCCTCAATGTCGTGACCGTGGTCATGATGGTAAAGGCAGAACTTGTTGGGGTTGTGCTTGCTGGGATGGGAATGCATTCTCTCCGATCTCGAAAGTCATTCCTTGATCTCCATCAGCACTTGAGCTTTTGGGGCATTAAGGGGGGTGTAGTTGTGGAATCATCATCGAAGAGATCTTCAGCGTTGGGGAGAACTTCGGTGTGCCCTTTCGTTGGGGCTTTTCTGTCTCCGAGCTCGAGGGAGAGCTCGAACTCGCCCGCGACCAGGAGGAGTCCGAGAACGTGGCTAAGATTCATTCTGCTTCCCTTCTTTGGGGGACCTGTCTGGCCCATCGATTCGTCACTTACCACTGGCTTCATTGTCCTTGGCCTCGAAGGCCTCCTCTACTTGGGCATAACTTTCAGTCCGAGCTAGCATGTCAGCAAAATCTCTGAGATACTTTTTTTTTAGGGAGAACAGCAAGTCATTCTTCTGAAGGCCGTCCTTGAGGGCGACCATGGTGACTGACTGATCTAGATTTTGAACCTTCAATGCGACAGTATTAAACCGAATGACATAAGACCGGATGGGTTCTCCCTTCTTCTGCCTAATGGCCATTAAGAAATTCGAACCTCGGCATGGATGCCGACTACTGATGAAGTGGGCCGTGAACTGTTGGCTCATCTGATCAAATGATAAGATGGTACTCGGCTTAACCACCGAGTACCAATTCCTGATAGCTCCCTTAAGGATAGAGGGAAAAGCCCGGCACAAGATGGCATATGACGTGCTGTGGAGCAACATCGTTGTCCGAAAGACTTCTAGATGGTCAATCGGATCGATGGTTCCATCATAACTCTCGAGCTGTGGAAGCTTGAAGTTCAGCGGAATCGATTCCTGCATAATTTTCTACGAAAAGAGAGGGTCAGTACAAATATCATTACCACGTGAGGAGAGAGTGTGATGAAATTCCTTGATTCATTGGCTCATTTCTAAGAGCCTTTGATCTAAGAGATCTTCACGGTCTTTGATCTCCAAAGTTTTCTAATAGAATGGGTGTGAGGCTTCCCCCTGGGTCGAGCCATGGTCCGAGCAGGGGCTCTCCCTCCTTTGCCTCCCCCTTCCGGAGATCGAAGGTCGGGTAGCCCAAGTCAGTCGTTCCTGGACCAGACCACATGACTCTAGAGAGTTTCGCACTGATTGAGTTGGTGTCGGAGCTTATCGGTGCATGGCCTGCATTGCCTCTATGAGGTCACGAACCTACTGGATGAGTAGGTTGAACTGCTCTGCATCCACCACAGCCACAGATGAAACCTGGGCCGCTCGGGTTGGAGTGGGAGCAGATGGATCTAAATGGGATCGGGCCATGGAGGCCGTCGATCGCTAGATCGAAGCTCTCTTGGAGGGCATTTTTTCTCGAGAAAGAATTCTAAAGAGGAAGAAGGAAGATCTCTAGAGAGAGACCATTGCCGAGCACTCCTTTAAGAATAAGAAGGCCTCAAGAATCGAGGCAAGCCCTCCTTCTAGCGCCAAATCTCTTGGTGCGGAAACTGATCATCACCAAAATCAGCTGGAGTGGAGGCCGATTAGGTCGCCACTAGGGACCTACAAAACAAAATCTCGATCGGAGCTGGTGGGGGGTGGCTCCGGTAGGACCCTCCGACGATCAAGTCAGCTCTAGTCAATAGATATAGAGTGCTCTGGAATGAATTCGACAGAGTTTAGAGAAGAAGAGGAGAGCTTAGAGCTTGGAGTTAGCATATTTGGAGGGTCCTATTTATAGGCGGAGCTTGATTGATGGTGACGGCCATACCGCCTGGTAGCGAGCTGTTGGGGCTGCATAGAATTTGATACGGAGAGAAAGACGTCGTCAGGTGGACAGTGATAGCCATACTGATGGATCATGGATCGCATTAGGCTGGTTACGAAAGAGTGGCATCGTCAGTAGTGGTGGCCGTGTCGTTCGATCATGGGCCACATGGGGCTTGTTACGGAGGAAAAGACATCGTCAGATGGTAGTGGCGGCCATACCACTGAGGTCCGACAGTCGTAGCTTGAGGAAGTAGGCGTTGGTTGGTGGACTTGGGCATATACCAATTTCAAAGGAGTTCGGACTCCTAAAGGAGCTCGACCAAAGGGGAGGCTCGGAAGGAGTTCGACTTCTGTGGGAGTCCGACTGGAGCTCGATCGGAGTGCAATCGTTGAGAAGTTCAATCGAAGGGGAAGCTCGAAAGAAGTTCAACTTCTATGGATCTGACTGGAGCTCGACCACTGAGGAGCTCGGCTAGGGTGCAATCGCTGAGGAGTTCGATCAAAGAAAGAGCTCGAAAGGAGTTCGGCTCCCGCAGACGGTTGACTGAAGGAGTGCGGCCAAGGCTCGATCGCTGGAAAGTTCGAAAGGAGCTCGATAGCTGAGGAGTCCGATCGACCTAAGGGGATGCCTGGGAGGAGTCCATCTGGAGGAGTGCGGCTAAGGCCCGGGCGTTGGAAGTTCGAAGGAGCTCGACCGCTGAGGAGTTCGGCCAGCTGAAGGGATTCGACTAAGGTCCGACCGCTGAGGATCCGAAGGAGCTCTTCCGTGGCTACCGATTGCATTTAGTTGAGCATCGAACTGGACTTCGGTAGGAGCGGGGTTTATCCCCAACAACCATTAACTCAAGGGATGTATCACAGACACTTTCAAATATACACTGTGATAGAAAATAATTTATTTTATTATTTATAATCAAAATTATAATTTTATCTTTAGAAGTGTATTACAAGTGTCAGCCAATCTGACTTCTAAGGCACACATATCTAATACATATATATATATACATATATATGTATATACATAGATATATATATTTCTTTTTTTGATAAATTTTTTTTAATTTAATCATGTTTACAATAATTTTTTTTATACATATGCAATTTTGACAAACATTCTGAATGTACCAAAGATTAAGAATTTTTTTGGACTCTGCTTTCTATTTGGTGAGGCTCGGAGTGATAAATTTTGAAGAAAATTGATATTCATTTGATTTAATACAAATGATTCAACATATATATATTTGGCCTTGCTACAAAATAGGGAAAAGAAAATGGCAATGCTACAAAATTGGCCATGTATGCTATAAAATAAGAAGAAAATCTAAAAATATAGGAAGATAAAAATGTGATATACATGGCAATATAATGATTGATTATATGCCTCATATGCCTAAAAGGATAAGGAAAGTATAGAAAGGCATATACATGGTAATCTAATGATTGATAATATCCCTTATATGCCTAATTATCCATTAATACCTGATTAGGCTGATAATATCCCTTATATGCCCAATTATCCACTAATACTCTCCCTCAAGTTGGAGCATGGAGACCAACAATGCCCAACTTGGATAAAAAATGATGAAACTGGTTCTTTCCAAGCGCCTTAGTGAAGATATCTGCTAGTTGTTGCTTGGTGGAAATGTAGTGAGTCATGAGTTCATTGGATTGGAACCGTTCCCGAACAAAATGGCAGTCAATTTCAATATGCTTGGTTCATTCATAAAAAATTAGATTGGAAGCAATGTGCAGTGCTGTTTGATTGTTACAATGAAGCTACATAGGACATGTAAGGAAAACATGCAAATCATAAAGAAGAGCTTGAAGCCAAAGGAGCTCACTAGTAGTAGTAGACATAGCTCTATATTCGGCCTCAGCAAAAAAATGTGAAACTGTAGTTTACTTCTTAGTTTTTCAGGAAAGAGGAGAATGCCCAAGCATGGTAAAATAGCCAGTGATGGAGCGACGGATAGTCGGACAACTCATCCAGTCAGAGTCACAATATGCGACTAAGGATAATTCACTAGATGTAGGAAGAAATATACTTTGTCCTGGTGCCATTTTGAGATAGCAAAGAACCTGCATGGTAGCATCAAGATGGAGTTGAAGGGGATCATGCAAGAATTGACTAAGAACATTGATTGAATAATATAGATCTAGATGAGTAATTATCAAGTAGATCAACTTGCCAATTAAGCACCTATATAGAGAAGGATCGGCCACCTTTGGACCCGTGGCACTAGATAAAGAATAATGTTGTTCCATTGAAAATGCACATGGCTTGGCTTCTAGCATGCCTATCTCAGAGAGGATGTGAAGAGCATATTTTCTTTGATTGAGCACAATGCCATCCGATGATCTGACAACTTCAATTCTCAAAAAATATTTTAATCGGCCTAGATATTTGATATGAAACCATGAGTGCAGATAAGTCTTGATAGAAGAGAGATACGAATGGGATCATTTTTGATAAGAATGATATCGTCCACATAGATTAAAATAAGGACTATGTCTCATCTTGAGCATGAGTGAACAAGGAGTAATCGATCTTGGACTATTTAAAACCAAATTGGACAATAGAAGAGGTGAACTTTTCAAACTAATTACATGATGCTTGTTTGAGTCCATACAAAGACTTGTTCAGTTTATAATCTCGTGTATCACCAGAGCGTGTAAAGCCTTGAGGAATACACATGAAAACCTCTTCATATAAATCACCTTGCAAGAAGGCATTATTGACGTCTAGTTGGTGCAATTCCTATTTCCATATAGCAACTACTGCCAACAAACAATGCACAGTGACCAATTTGGCTATAGGCGCAAATGTCTCATGGTAGTTAAGATCTTCAATTTGGGTATAACCCTTAGCAACCATCCGTGCCTTATAGCGATCAATCAATTCATCAGCCTTATACTTTATGCGATACACCAATTTGGAATCAATGGATCTTTTCCCAGGTGGTAAACCAACCAAAGTCCATGTCTAATTTTTTTCTAATAATGCAATCTCTACTGCCATAGCCTCACGCCATTTTGGATTTTTAATGGCTTGTGAAAAATGTTTTGGCTCATCATTAGAATTCATAGCTGCCAAAAAAAGCTAAATATTGAGGAAAAAATTTATCATAATGAACAAAATTTGAGAGAGGATGGAGAGTACCTGAAGAAACTATTGGAGTGGTAGGTTGTGAGAGATCGACTGAAGGTGGCAACTGAAAGACATAATCTTTCAAATGGACTGGTGTTTGTCGAATTCGAGTAGATCTAATGGGCTGTGGTTTAGGAATTTGATCTTGCTCAATAGGAGGAGGCCCTATTGAAAGTACTTTTGATGAATTATTTGAATCTATAGAAGGTTCGAATGTGGGATTGGCAGTAGGTACGTATGATGGTGGATCATCAACAATGGGTAATGAAATAACTAAATTGGTTCTTTAGCTATTACACACTAACTCTGCTGTGGAAGAAGAACAATATGAAAAAACATGTTCATGAAATACTACATCTCACAAGACAAAAACACTATGACTTTCAAGATCATAAACACGATATCCTTTTTATCCATATGGGTAACCAAGAAATATACATCAAATAGCTCTAGATTAAATTTAGTGCTTGACCTTGCATGATTGTGTGCATAACATAGGCAACCAAAAACACGAAGGTGATCATAAGAGGGTGGTTGACTAAACAATACCTCATATGGTGTTTTATGTTGCAAAACTGAAGCTGGCAAGTGATTGATTATATATGCAGTTGTAAGAATACATTCCCCCCAAAATTTTATTGATAAATTAGCTTGAAATCTAAGTGTTCCTGCCACTTCTAACAAGTGCCTATGTTTACGCTCCACTATTCCATTTTGCTGAGGGATATAAATACAAGACTTTTGATGTTCTATTCCTTAAGCCAAGTAAAATTCTCTCATAGGTATGGATGTGAATTCACCCCCATTATCACTACGAATGATTTTAATTTTGGAATCAAATTGTGTAGTAACCATACGACAAAAGGACATAAGATGAGTAGATGCTTCATATTTATGTTTAAGTAAACCTAAGTACCATGTGAAAAATCATCTACTATGGTAAGAAAATAATGTGAGCCATAAAGAGATGGAGTCGAATACGGTCCCTATATGTCACAATGAATCAACTCAAAACAACTAGAGCTTTTATGATTGATAATAGAAAAGGGAGTTCTAGTTTGTTTTGCACGATGGCAAACATCACAAATATGATTTTGAGGAAAATTAAAAGATAGACATGGAATTTTAAACAAACTATTAAAAGATGCATGCCCCATATGTATATGCCAAAGTAAACCAGAAAATTTTGGCATGACTTGAAAGGCTGTGGGGTTTGATGTAAAGTGGCAGTGATAGATACCATCCCTTTGTCTATCCACTCCAATCAGCTTCTTTGAGCCTAGGTCCTAAATATGCAAAAATCAGAAAAAAAATAACAACACAAGATAAATCAGAAGTTAATTTGCTAACTGAGAGCAACTTGCATGTAAAATTTGGCATGCAAAGAACATTATGAAGGGTTATATTATCAGCTAGTTTCACCTCACCAACATGTGAAATAGGGAGACTCATGCCATTTGGCAGTTTGATAGGTCTATCAAAAGGTATGGCAATATGCGAATTTAGGAGGGTGGAAGATGAAACCATATGGTCTGATGCTCCACTATCTACAATACATGTAGCAAAGGAAGAAGAAACTTTACTTGAGAGATGATCATGAGTAGAAGCTAGGCCAGAAGAGGATTGCACACCATTAAGAAAATTTAATAACCGAGTGTATTGTTGCATGTTCAGACCTGAAATGGATGATAATGCCTGTTTTAAAGAATCGTTTGATTTACAAATAGCTGTAACTGAAGCTCTTGTAGGATGTTGCTTGCTTCGTTAATTCTATCCCTATCTTCCAACATGATTTGAGCCTTTTTTTTTTTATTCTCCACTATGGCGGGTAGCCAATGAGCTCAAAACAATGCTCTTTTGTATGGCCAAGTTTGTGGCAATGATCACGTGTAATGGAAGAAGTAGTCTTTACAGTCATAACCGTAGCTTCATGATTGGATTGCCGTCTGGCAATAATAGATTGCTGCTTTTTTTCTTGCACAATCATAGAAAAAAATTTGCTTAAGGAGGGTAATGGATCACTATTAAGAATTTGCAATCGTACCATATTGAAACTCGAGTTCAGTTCCATGAGAAACTAATGGATCTTCTCCATTTCTCTTGCTGTAGCAAATGCCTTTCTAGCCCCACATGTACATGGAGAAATAGTGTCATATAAGTGCAACTCATCCCATAAGGCTTTAAGCTTTGAATAATAAGCTGTGATGGAGAGCCCTTCTTGCACCGTGAGAGAGAGGTCGTGCTTAAGCTGATGAACTTTTGGTGTATTATCTTGTGAGAATTTTTTCTCCAAATCCATCTATATTTCATGAGCAGTATCAGCATATGCCACTCTATCATGCAAATCTTTAGCAATAGCATTGAACAACCATGAGATAACCATGGAGTTACATTTTATCCAAGCTGCAAAATATGGTGAATCAGCATCAGGTTTGGAAATATTTCCATCAACAAACCCTATTTTATTCTTGGCATTGAGGGCATTCTGCATCGCTCTCTTCCAAGTAGGATAGTTATCTCCATTCAAAATGGTTGAAACAAATACCGTTCCCGAATTATCAAATGGATGGAGATAATATGGGGAATCAATAACAATAGAAAAGGAGATCACTCCTCCTGTCATCAAGAAACTCTGCTCTTGTGACATCATGAAGGCTGTAAAAAATACTTTTCTAATCTAAAAGAATGAAGAACAGAAAAGATGCAAAGATGGTGCAACACTTGCTAAGAACAAAATGATCAAAGCTTTGATACCATGATAAATTTTGAAGGAAACTGATATTCATTTGATTTAATACAAATGATTCAACATGTATATATGTATATTGGCCTTGATACAAAATAGGAAAAAAAATGGCAATGCTACAAAATTGGCCATGCTACAAAATAATTAAGAAGAAAACATAAAAATATAGGAAGATAAAAATGTGATATACATAGCAATATAATGATTAATTATATGCCTCATATGCCTAAAAGGATAAGGAAAGTATACAAAGGCATATACATGGCAATGTAATGGCTAATAATATCCCTTATATGCCCAATTATCCATTAATATCTAATTAGACTGATAATATCCCTTATATATCCAATTATCCATTAATACGGAGCATAGCACGGGTCTCATGCCAGTGATACATTACTTTTCATCCCCATAATACATTCCTTTGAACAAAGCCTCTGTTGTACATATATTTTATAAGAAATTACCCATAGAGAATGGAGCAGTTGGTTCAGACCTATGACATTGGTTCTGCCCCTTTAGCCAAGCGGCTGGTGTGTGATGAGAGTACCATTAGATAATTTAAACTATTATGCCTAGATCGTGCTTCAATATTCATATAAAATCAAAATAAAACATACTTTGCACCATCATCTCACCAATGTGATGATTCGTAGTCCACAGAATTTTAGATCCATCTTTTATAGATAGCTGATCTTCTCTCTCCTCACCCTCTATCTTTATATGGATGATTGATGAAAATGGTCATGCTCTTCTAAGAGTTGAGAGTTGAAGAAAAAGGATCAGGTTGAAGGAAAAATTCTATTTCTCGGATCAGGTTTGTTCAGATCTGATTGGATCAAGAGGGATATTTCAAAATTTTTTCTCTTAGATCCAAATCAGATCTAAGACTTTATAGATTTGATCTTATCGATCTAATAAATTAAATTAAATTAAATTAAATTAAATTAAATTTAATTATACCTTTGTTATGGATAATCCTATTATCCTATGATGGTTTCGATGTTTGCCTGAGGTTCTGGATGTAGCCACGTAAGCACCTGGCCTCTATTGGTATCCACTCAGAGAGGATCTGAAGATCTTCTTCTTCTCAATCTATCCTCAAAAAATTAGATCTGGATCTGATTTTGAAGATTTTCAAAATAACTTTTGAAGATCAATCATTGTCTCTTGCAGCAGTGTTGTCTTCTTCCTTTTTTATCGTCTTTCTCTTGCTTGGATCGCACCAAACTCAAGCCCAAGAACTCTCGAACGTGGATAGGAGAGAGAGGACCTGAAGGTGGAATAGAGAGAGAGAGAGAAGCTTTGTGGAATGGATAAAGGGCAGAAGCTCTCAATTCTAGGTGCAGATAGGATTTATATAAACCCTACTGCGCCATGCAATGCCACATCATTTTGGTCAATCACGACTCTTTGTGCAATTAAATCTAAATTTGATTAGTGAAATGACATCATCTGATCCAATCAGATTAGAGTTCCTCATAAACCTCCTTAGGTGGCACCAAGATTGGTCAAATAGGACTCCTTGGTGCCACCTAATTTGAAACCATGAAGCAACCTGGAGTCCCATTTGTATGGAACTCTAGGCATGATCCTCATGGGGCACATGCCTATATCTGATCCAATCAGATTAGAGTCCCTTATAAACCTCCTTAGGTGGTGCCAAGATTGGTCAAATAGGACTCCTTGGCGCTACCTAATTTGAAACCATGAAGCAACCTGGAGTCCCATCTATATGGAACTCTAGGCGTGATCCTCATGGGATGCACGCCTCCCTAGGCATGCGCTTCCTCCCATTCTACCTATTAGCAGGGGGACAAAGTCCCATATTCTCTCCTATGGGTGCATGACATATGGGCAGATGTTTAAATATCAAAGATCAACATTTGACTAAAGTCCAAGGACAAGATTTAGTAGATGATGAAAAATGGTAGGTATTGTCTCAAATTTATCTTATAAATTAAGACAATCTTTTTCTGACTTGGACAAATTTCAGTCAGACCAAGTAAAGATTTTTGAGTGAGCCTAAATACATTTGGCTCACTCGAGACAAGCTTTAATGATTGTTGAAGGAGAATATTAGGCTCAATCATGTGCTAGCATGATTTTCTTAAATCTAATTGAATCTTATTCAAATCAATTAAATTGGATTAGTCCAATTGATGATATCCAGATCCAAATCTTTATTTATGTGATCTAATTAGATTTAATTCCATATGGTAATGGGATACGTCGCGATCTCTATCATCGATATCATTGAAACACCTTTCGATGAATCAATTTTTTTCTAATTTAGACAACTAGTATGATCGATCATCCAAATCATTCTAATTGCTCTCAAAATCCATCAGTGACATCTAGCAGCATATGGTGGCAATCCATCAGAACTAAAAATGAACCTCTCGGTGCCATTATCTATGTGATTAAGTTCCTCTATCTTAAGCTCTGATCGGATTAGGGTTAAGGTGATCTCGTCAAATCCTAATATCCATCATATGAATTAATCATTCGATTCAAGTCTAATATGAAAATTCTAATAAATTTTTTTTTTATTATTTCACTCTACGATAGCCATGGGCTTATGGACTTGATTCTCATAATCATCATAGGGCTGCTCCTCATCTACCAAGGTAGATAGATCTTCTATAGGTGCAATCCAATTTTTATAATGAACATGCTATAGCCAACATACACCTCAGAATTCCGAATGGCTAAGAAATCGAGTTATGGTGTAGTCAAACTATAATATCCTTAAGGTGAACTACTGATACACCTTAAGTCAAAGAACCAGACACACCACTATAGCTTCGAGCCAGTCATCGATGAGAAGGTAGACTCTCTCATGACTGCTCAAGGTGGTCATGCTTAGTACCCTCGTTCTCTAACGAGTATCTATACTCTTGCTCCGGTGTCTCTACACCATAGATTCAAGACTCATCTATTCTAAAAAAGCGATCGTACACCAACCTTCCGGATCAATCACCATCCTCATGATGATCCTACGGTCGAGAGCATTTTATGAGTTAATAATGAAAATTCATGTCTTAAATTTTTAACTTTTGAAAATATGAATCATCATTACGATTAACTCAAGGGATGTATCACAGACACTTTTAAATACACATTGTGATAGAGAATAACCCATTTTATTATTTATAGTCAAAATTATAATTTTGTCCTTAGATGTGTATTACAAGTATCAACCAATTCTGACTTCTAGGGTATATATATCTAACACGGGCTACCTTTATTTATACCTGCACTTATCTTATCCCATCAGAAGACTTAATCCTGATTAGAATAGAAATTTCAGTCTAAATCTTATTAGGAATAGAACTCTTTAATTAATTGGGCTTACCATAATTGATTCACGACTTGATCCAATGAGTTAAACCTGACTAAGTGACAATTAGGCCAAGAAGTTAAATCCAACATTTTCCTACTTGGCCTATATTTTCACTTAAAATTAACTTTTTGATTTTATCAAAATATTTCAAAAATAAATAATTTTTTTTAATTTTTAAAAACAACAATCCTGAATCAAAATTTTAAAATTGAGCCGATGAGTGTGCACTCATTTTATAAAAAATTATCCAATTATCTATTTCTTGAAAGGTCCTTTATACTTTGATTAAGTAAAAATCATTGATGCAAATCATGATGGTTATATATCTTAATTGACATACTTTCTTTCATGCATCATAACATCAATAATTCTCACTTAATCTAATTTTATATGCTGGAATACATAGACTATCAAAAATCATAATGCCTATGATAATAGTCCCACTGTTATATCATATAAATGACACTTTTGTTTACTTTAATTTTGATAAAAATCAACCATAATATATATAAATAATAATTAAACAGAAGTAATAGTAGTCATCAAATCATTAAGAGATCTCAAAATTAGTGTTTATTACTAATTAAATATCCCAATGACAAATGCCCATAACTTTTACATGCTCCTTGAAAATTTTGGATACTAAACCTTTCATCAAGGGATCAACTATCATACAAGTAGTACAAATAAAATCAATAGACATCTGATGACTACTAATTCTCTCATTTACAGCAAGATACTTAACATCAATGTGCTTGTTTGCATTAGTCATCTTGCTACTATTAGAGAAAGAAACTGCAGCAGAATTATCATAATAAATTCTTAGCGGCTTGGAAATAGAATTCATAACTCCAAGCCCTGAGATAAATTTTTTCAACCATAGAGCATATGAGGAAGCTTCATAACAGTATATATATTCAGCTTCCATAGTAGAACAGGCAATAATGCACTATTTTGCGCTTCTCCATGAGATTGCTTCATCAACTAACAGAAAGATAAAATTAGATATGAACTTCCTACTATCGAGACAACCAGTATAATTTGCATTTAAATAACCGATCATCTTCAATTAATCAATCATCTTATAAGTAAGCATGCAGTCTTTAGTTTTCTAAAGATATCGCATTACCTTCTTGGCAACTTTTCAGTGATCCATACCTAGATCATTCTGATATCTTTCAAGTATTTTCAAAATAAAACTGATATCAGGATGAGTACATACTTGAGCATACATCAGACTACCTACTGCAAATGCATAGGATATATCATTCATCTGATTTTTCTTAATCTCGTTCCTGAGATACTGAAATTTATTGAATTTATTATCCTTAATGATTGACACTTCATTTGATGAGTAGTTTGACATTCCAAACCTTTGTAGAATCCTAGTAATATAATTTCTCTGAGATAAACCAAGTAACCTCTTATTTCTATCACAATAAATTTTTATACCAAGAACGTAAGAAGCATATTTCATATCTTTCATGTCAAAATATTCAAAAAGAAAACTTTTAGTTTCATGCAGGAGACCCAAATCATTGCTGGCTAGTAAGATATCATTTACATATAGTATTAAAAATATAAACTTACTTTCATTCACCTTCAGATATATATATTGATCAACAATATTTTTTTTAAATTCAAAAGAAATAATGATATGATTAAATATTAAGTACCATTATCTGAAAGCTTGTTTAAGATCATATGTAGATTTCTTTAATTTATATACCAGTCTTTTATTTTCTTGCATAAAAAATCCTTCAGATTATTCCATTTACATCTCTTCCTTTAAATTTTCATTCAAGAATGCAGTCTTAACATCCATTTGATGTAGCTCTAAATCAAAATAAGCTAGTAATGCCATAATAATTCTGAATGAATCCTTTTCAAAAATTAAAAAAAAAATATTTTATGATAATCAATGCCTTGAGTGAATTTCTTTGCTACAAGTCCAGCTTTATATCTCTCGATATTACCTTTAGAATCCTATTTGGTTTTAAAAATTCATTTACAACCTATAGGCTTAAATTCTTCAGGTAATTCGATAAGTTTTCAAACTTGATTCTTATTAGAATTTCATCTCATCTTTCATGACATCTAACCAAAGTTCAGAATCATCACTTTTCATGGCATCCTTAAATGAAACTAAATCATTCTTTATTTTAATATCATAATCACATTCTTATAAGTATATAATATAATAATCTAAAATAGCCAATCTTCTAATTTTAGTAGATCTTCGTAATATTTTAGCTTTAATATCATTATTGTTGTTGGGGATAAACCCCGCTCCTATCGAAGTCTAGTTCAATTCTCAGCCTAATGCAACCAGTAGCCATGGAAGAGCTTCAGGAGATGGGTCTTAAGTCGAACCCCTTCAGCCCACCGAACTCCAGCTGATCGAGCTCCTTCGGACTCCCAGCGGTCGAACTCCTTGGTGGTCGTCCCTCGATCGAACTCCTCAAGCGATCGTTCCTTCAACCGATCGAGCTCCTTCGAACTCCCAACAGTCGAACTCCTTGGCGGTCGTCCCTCAGTCGAACTCCTCAAGCGGCCATCCCTTCAGTCGGCCGAGCTCCTTCGGACTTCCAGCGGCTGAATTCCTCAGCAACCGTCCGTCGGTCGAATTTCTCACCGATCGAGCTCCTACCGAACTTTTCAGCGATTGAGTCTTAGCCGCGCACCTCTAGCCAGACGCCTATGAGAGCCGAACTCCCTTCGAGCTTTTTCTTCAGGAGTCCGAACTCCTCCGAAATGGGCACACGATGAAGCCCTTCAACCCTTCATTCGACCCCGAGTGGCTCAACATCAAGATAGTTGCAGCCATCACCATCAGTCCGCCGCAAGCGACAGCGATCCACTATCAGGCGGTGATGGTTGTCACCCTCAACCCGCTGCAGACGGCATCTTTCCGTGAGACTAACTCCACCGAACCTCGAGCGGCCCGCTAGCATGCAGCTATAGCCATCACCATCAAGCTCCGCTATAAAAAGGATCCTTCAGATACGCTAATCTTGGAATCTTTGAATCTCTAAACTCTAATATCTCTGATCTCTAAAATCTCCTTTTCTTCTCCAAGCTCCGGAACTCATTCTCGAGCATTTCATTTCTATTGGCCAGAGCTGACTTGATCATCGGAGGATCCTGTCGGAGCCACCCTCCCACCGACTCCGGACGAAATTTTATTTTGCAGGTCCCCAACGGCGACCTCATCGACCTCCACTCCAGCGGATTTTGGTGATGACTAGATTCTGCATCAATAGATTAGCGCTAGAGGAAGGGCATCCCGAACCTTCGAGGTTTTCTTATTCTTAAAGGAGTGCTCGATGATGATTTCTCTCTCTCCGGAGACCTCTCTTCCTCCTCATCAGATCCCTCTCCCAAAGAGAAAATGCTTCCTAAGAGAGCTTTGACTCGACGATTGACGGGCTCCGTGTTTCGATCCCGTCCAGATCCGTCTGCCCCTGCTTTAGCCCCGGGAACTCAGGTTTCATCCATACCCATGATAAATATGGAGCATTCAACCTACTCATTCGATAGGTCTGTGGCCTCACGGATGCAATGCGGGCCATGCAGCAGCCTCCGATGGTGACTCCACCAGGAAATCTGTCATTCGAATGTCAGAAATCAGCCCCAAAAAGAGGTACTCGGGTCGGTGTGCCTGCCGCCCCTTGGAAAGAGAAACAGAGAGTTGGAGATTCATGTTCGGATCATGGTTCTCCTTTGGAGAAGATCTTTCCCGCTTGTAGCCGAAAGTCTCCCAAGATCTGTGACCAGGACGACGCCCTTGATCACAGACTGCGGGAGATGGACCGGTGGATTGAAGAGCTTGGCCACGTCGCCCTGGCTCATCATGCCGACTTCCACGTCGAACCTCCTTTCTCCCTCCAGATAATGCAAGAGCCCATCCCACCGAACTTCAAGCTCCCTCAGCTTGAAAGCTACGATGGGATCTCTAATCCGATTGATCATCTGAAGGCCTTTCAGGCCATGATGCTGCTTCATGGTGCTTCAAACGCCAAACTATGCCGAGCCTTTCTATCTACCTTAAAGGGAGCAGTGAGAAATTGGTACTCGATGTTGAAGCCAAGTACGATATTCTCTTTTGACCAGATGAGTAGTTAGTTCGCGGCCCACTTCATCAGCAGTTGACGATCGCACCGAGATTCGGATTCCCTGATGAACGTCAAGCAGAAGCAAGGAGAATCCATCCGTGCTTACATAATCTGGTTTAACGCCACGGCATTGGAGGTCCGAAACTTGGACCAGTCTGTTGCGATGGCCGCACTTAAGAGTGGCCTTCAGAAAAATGACTTGCTGTTCTTCCTGAAAAAAAGATATCCCAGGGACTTCGCCGATCTGCTGGCTCGGGCCGAGAGACATGCCCGTGCAGAAGAAGCCTTCAAGTTGAAGGACGAAGAAGCCTTAAGAGAGCGGCTGACAGACAATGAAGAGCCGAACGAAGTTCGGCCGCGCTCATGGACTCCCTCCGACAGCAGGCGGGCCCGAACTCCTTGAGCTCATGAAAAAATGTGAAGAAGCCCTCCTTCCAAAAGATTCTGCGACTACGCCCCCCTCAATGCTCCTCGAACTCAGATTCTCATCGAAGTTAAGAACCAACTGCCAAGACCAGAAGGATTACGATCTCCCCTAAACAAGCGTGATCGAAGCAAGTACTGTCTCTACCATCACGACCATGGCCACGACACTGAGGAGTGCATCCAGCTCCGAGATGAAATTGAGGAGCTCATTAGAAAGGGGAGGCTAGGTAAATTCATTCGACGCCAGCCTGAAGATCGGTAAAGGGTGCTGCCGTGATAAGAAACGGCGAGGTCGGCCGCCTCACGATGTCGTCAGTGTTACCCCAGGTCCCAGCGTCAAAGCCAAGAGAAGCATACTCCAAAGTGAGGAGGCCAGTATGAGATAAAAAAAGTCGTTCGCATGAAGAAGCACGGAGGAACAATGCTACCACGACCCTGAATCACAAAGAATTCAGAAATACATTGCTAGTAACTTCCTTTCGATAAAGTTCTTTCCTTTCAATAATGTACTATTTCTGGGCGCAAAAATTATGTGATGACAGAAAAAGAAGCAGTTAATAGTCGCCGTGTTAGAAACAGGAGGAGAACCAAGTCCTAGCATGGGTAAGTCAAAGACCATCGACCTCGGCCAGAGGTAAGATCTCTCCCAAGCAACAACCTCGGCTAGAGATAAGATCTCTTTCGAGCGACAACTTCTATCAGAGATAAGATCTCTCCCGAGAATCGACCTCGACCAAAGATAAGATCTTTTTCGAGAAGTGACCTCGGTCAAAGATAAGATCTCTCCCGAGAAGCAACTTCGGTCAGAGATAAGATCTCTCCCGAGAATCGACCTCGATTAGAGATAAAATCTCTCCCGAGAATCGACCTCGACCAGAGATAAGATCTCTCCCGAGAAGCGACTTCGACTAGAGATAAGATCTCTCCTGAGAATCGACCTCGGCTAGAGATAAGATCTCTCTCGAGAATTGACCTCGGCCAAGATAAGATCTCTTTCGAGCGACAACCTCGATCAGAGATAAGATCTCTCCAAGAAGCGACTTCAGCCAGAGATAAGATTTCTCTCGAGAATCGACCTCGGCTAGAGATAAGATCTCTTTCGAGAAGCGACCCTCGGTCAGAGATAAGATCTCTCTCGAGCGATCGAGTCAAACCTCGGCTAGAGATAAGATCTCTTCCGAGTGAAGACCTCATTCACAAAGGATGAGAAGGGGGAGAGGCACGGACGACGGTTCGTATGTACCCCCACAGCATGTTAGGAATGGAAGGAGAATCTCGTCCTAATGTGAGCAAAGTTGAAGACCTCGTTCACAAAGGACGAGATGGAGGGAGATGGACGACGGTTTGAATGTGCCCCCACAGCCCATTAGGAATAGGAGGAGAACCTCATCCTAATGTGAGCAAAGTCGAAGACCTCGTTCACAAAGGAGGAGACGGGGGGAGAGGCACGAACGACGGTCCGTATGTGTCCCCACAGTCCGTTAGGAATAGGAGGAGAACCTCGTCCTAATGTGAGCAAAGTCGAAGGTCTTGTTCACCTTAGACGAGATGGAGAGAGATGGACGACGGTTCGAATGTGCCCCCATAGCCTATTAGGAATAGAAGGAGAAGCTCATCCTAACGTGAGTAAAGGCGTCCGCATCAATCTCGACCAAAGAAGATAAGATCTCCTCCGAGCGATCGGACCAACCTCGGCTAGAGAGCTTCAACTTCAACCTCGGTCAGATAAGATCTCCTCCGAGCGACCGGGCCAACCTCGGTCGGAGAGCTTCAACTTCGACCTCGGCTAGAGATAGGATCTCTCCCGAGCGACCATGTCAAACTCGACTGGAGAGCTTCAACTTCAACCTTGGCCAGAGATAGGATCTCTCCCGAGCGGTCGAGACAACCTCGACTAGAGATGAGATCAGAGACAATCTCATCCTGAGATTAGATCTCTTCCGAGCGACCGCATCGACCTCGGCCCGAGATCAGATCTCTTCCAAGCGCCCGTATTAACCACGGCTGCAGGAGAAGAGATCTTTCACGAGTCAGCCTCGGCTACTAAAGATAATGTCGTCCCTGATGAGCTCAACCTCCGACCTCGATCGCAAGAGACGAGGCCTACTTCAACTTTAAGTCGGAGACGAGATCTCCTCTGGGCTTCAACTTCAACATCAACTTTAGCTAGAGATGAGATCTCCCCCGAGCTTCGACCTGAAGCAGCACGGAGCCCAGAAGAAGACTTCGGCAGTCGCCTTTTTTGCACTCCCTTCCTTCAAGTTTCGAACTCAGAAGTGGGGGGGCTATTATTGGGGATAAACCTTGCTCCTGTCGAAGTCTAGTTCAATTCTCAGCCTAATGCAACCAGTAGCCACGGAAGAGTTTCAGGAGACGGGTCTTAAGCCAAACCCCTTCAGCCCGCCAAACTCCAGCCGATCGAGCTCCTTCGGACTCCCAACGATCGAACTCCTTGGCGGTCGTTCCTCGACCGAACTCCTCAAGTGACCATCCCTTCAGTCGATCGAGCTCCTTCGGACTCCCAGCGGTCGAACTCCTTGGCGGTCGTCCTTCGATCGAACTTCTTAAGTGGCCGTCCCTTTAATCGATCGAGCTTCTTCGGACTACCAGAGGTCGAACTCCTCAGCAACCATCCGTTGGTCGGACTTCTCACCGATCGAGCTCCTACCAAACTTTCCAACGACCAAGCCTTAGCCACGCACCTCCAGCCAGACGCCTATGGGAGCCGAACTCCTTCCGAGCTTCCTCTTCAGGAGTCCGAACTCCTCCAAAATGGGCACACGATGAAGCTCTTCAACCCTTCATTCGGTCCCGAGTGGCTCAGCATCAAGATAGCTACAGCCATCACCATCAGTCCACCGTAAGCGACAGCAATCCACTGTCAGACGGCGATGGCTGTCACCCTCAACCCGCTGCAGACGGTACCTTTCCATGAGACTGACTCCATCGAACCTCGAATGGCCTGCCAGCATGCGGCTATAGCCATCACCATCAAGCTCCGCTATAAAAAGGACCCTCCAGATACGCTAATCTCGAAATCTTTGAATCTCTAAACTCTAATCTCTCTGATCTCTAAGGTCTCCTCTTCTTCTCCAAGCTCCGAAATTCATTTTCGAGCACTCCATTCCTATTGGCCAGAGCTGACTTGATCGTCGGAGGATCCTGTCGGAGCCACCCCTCCAACTCCGGATGGAACTTTATTTTGCAGGTCCTCGACGGCGACCTCATCGACCTCCACTCTAGCGGATTCTGACGACGATCAGATTCTGCGTCAATAATTATGATTATTTTTAATTGAATCAGATTCATTGACAGTCTGTTCAGAAAGTGGTGTATCAATCACCTATTGATGTTCCATAATTTCAGATTGAGTAGATTCAAGTAGAATATCTCTAGGTGTTACTGTAATAGAAAGATATTTTCTTATTTTTTATAATACTGTATTATGCGGTGTACCACTTTCACTATTTTCACCATCCTCAATAAACTTAGTAGGTCCAGTTTCAACAATTCTAGTGATGTATGATGGACAATAAAATATAAAATTCTTTGACATTTCTAAACACCCTATAAAATAACAACTAACAGTTCTAAGATCCATTTTTTTTTCTTATGGGTTATATAATCGAGCCTCTGCTAGACAACCCCAAATATATAAATATCCTAATCTTGGTTTTCTACCTATCCATAACTCAAAAGAAGTTTTAGGAATGGCCTTACTAGGTATCCGATTTAGGATATACATAGCAGTTTTTAAAGCTTCTCCCCATAAATTCAAGGATAATGAGAATTTACTAATCATACTCCTCACCATATCCATCAACTTGTGATTATGCCTCTCAGCCATACCATTTTATTGAAAATTTTCTAGCATAGTATACTGTGCTACAATGCCATGCTGTTTAAGAAATTTGATAAAAAATCTAGGATTACGGTCAGATTCATCATATCTACCGTAGTATTTATTATCCCTATCAGATCTCACAACCTTAATTTTTCTATCCAACTAATTTTTTACTTCAATTTTATATATCTTAAAGGCTTTCAAAGCTTCAGACTTTTCATGCAACAGAAAAACATAATCATAATATGAGAAATCATCAATAAAGATAATAAAATACTTTTGCTCTCCAAAATAAGATATAAAATAGCCATAAATATCGATATGTATCAATTCTAAGAGTCATTGACTTCTAGTGGCATGCTTTTTATGATTTTTAATTTATTTATCTTTAATGCAATCGATGCACATATCAAAATTACTAAAATCTTAATTTGGTAAAACATCTTTCTTAACCAATCTAGTGATCCTTTCTTTCGATATGTCACCTAATTGCCTATGCCACAGCATTAAAGAACTCTCATTTATAATATCATATTTTATTCTGACATTGATATTTAAAATAAGTAAAGATTGTTCAAAAGAATAATCTAAATTTAATTTATATAATTCATTGCATAATATTTCAGTACCAACCAAAATGAAATTTTTCATTAATTTAAAACTTGAATTTACAAATGCAAATAAAAAACCTTCTAAATCAAGTTTTGATAAAAAAATTAAATTTTTAGATACTGAAGGAATATAAAAGACATCATGTAGATTTAATTAAAATTTGATATCTATAATAAGTCTATAGGTCCTAACTGTAATGATCTTGGACTTCATCCGATTCTCTATAAAGATCCACCACTCTCTATCATTTGGTTTTCGGTTTGAAAAAAATTCTTGCATTGAATTGAAAACATGAATTATAGCATCCGAATCAATCCACCAAGTATTAGAAGGAATATCAATGAAATTAATTTCGAAACAAACAAGTGATAAGAAAATATCCTTCTTTTCAAATCATTTTCTTATTTTCTCATAATTCTTCTTAATATGTCTCTTCTTCTTGCAGAAAAAATATTTTAATTTATGAGAAAATTTTATTGGTGGATTGCTGGATCCTTTATTTTCTTTCTTTGTCTTCTTTCTTTTAGAACACTTCTGTAAAACTACATGAATAACTGGAACCCCTTCTTATTTCAATCTCTCTTTCTCTTGCATACATTAGGATATGAGTTTATTTATTATCCATGATTCCTTATGTGTGTTATAGTAAATCTTAAATTAGGTAAACTAGGATGGAAGAGAATTAAGAATAAATTGGATAAGAAAATTTTTAAATACCATCGTATCCAAATCATTTAATTTTTTAGCTATATCATATATTTTTATAATATGCTTTCACACTTCAGAAAATTCATCATATTTTATAGAGATTAATTTATTCATTAGAGTACCAGCTAAGACTTTATTTGATCTGGTAAACTATTATTCTACAGAGAAAAGATATTTAGAGGTCAATTCATTATCAGGAATAGATCTCCTAATGTTTCTCGCTATAGAACTTTTAATAATCATGAGAGACAACCTATTAGTATGCTCCCACTTTTCAGATAATTTCTTATAATTAGGAGACCTAGTGGGGGTAAGTGGATCTGATTGAGGCTTTCGAAGGGCCAAATCTAAACCTAGGCATCCTAAGATAATGAGAAGCTGCTCGTGCCAATTAGAATAATTTGATCCATTCAGTGTGGGAATGTTAGACAGATACGATTAGAGTGAAGCAGGGGTCATGGCTGTAAATAACTAAATATGCTTATAATTACCATCATGATGTAGATTCCATAATACAATTCTATTAATAATACTTATTATATAACTATAAAACATCTTTGGATAAGAATCATAGCATATGATAAGTATCGCAACTAATTTTAATCATAAATTTAAATATGATAAATAATGCCAAAACATGCATCACATAAATTATGACTAATAATAATATGATGTAAGCAAGAACATTAATTATGGCATGTACACATAATTCATGTTTAAACTATGATCCATCATATTAGTTGCACTTTCATGATTTAACTAACTATGATTACAAAAATTCAAGATTATTTCCATCTATGGGTGTAGAACTTTTCATCTTTATGTAATTCAAGTTAGTCAATCTTTTACTATTAATTTTATATTAAATTATAGTTATCTTTGGGTTTACCATAATAGATACACTTTTATGTAATTTTAAAACTGTGATGAGAGAAAATTGTTAGCCCTTAATGACTCAGCTATCCAAAATCTATAGAGTACTCTAGGCCCTTTGGAGCAATGTGAAAATATACTTGAATAGTATAATAATGAGTAAAATTATTAATTAAATAAATTAAATTATTTAAATATTTTATTTTATATAAAAATTTAATCATAATATTTTTTAAATCATCTTGAGTCCAATGATTTAAAAATCGCTCAAATCGGATGAAAAATGATCAAGTTATAGTGATTTTATCAAAAAATCTTAAAATTAAAGGACTTAATCATAGATTACATAAATATGGTGCTTTTTCTATAAAATAGCAACTTAAATATTCAAAAAATCGATAGGGGCTTTAATATAATTTATTATTATTTAGAGATTAAAATATAAAATTATTCTAAAGGACTAAATTGCAAAACTGTACTGGAGGACTTTTACAAGATTTTAAACTTTTCTAGGGGTTAAATGTAAAAATTCTTTTTTTATTTAATGGGTTCTAAGTGGATTTCGAGTTTTGAGTTTGGACCCAAAACCTAAATCCGATTAGTCTTTCTTCTTCTCTGAGTTTTCTGTGATTAAAAAAACTTTAAACCCCCAATGGCCGCTGCCTCTGCCATCGCGGTGGAAGCCGCTGTTTATGCGGCCGAATCCAAGGACCACATGCGAAGGTCTTGCTGCCACCACTGCTAGGGAGCAGAAGCTCCCCTTCCGTCTGCAAACCTCCACCATAGACTGCCACCTCTTCGTCGGCTCCCCCCTTTGCTGCGCTACATTCGTCCCGCCGCCTCCCTATGCCGCGGCTCTTGCGGCCACACAAGCGGTGGGCGGTGTGGATAGGCACCGTTGACGGCGGCCGCAGCTTCGGCCTACCGCCGGCATGGTAGCAGCGATGGCTGTTGCCCCGTTCATCGGGCGGTGCTGGTTGACCGGCATAGCCGGCTCCAAATTTTTTTATTTTTTTTTATTTTATGAAAATTAATAAATTTTTAATTTAATTTTTAAAATTTTAATTAATTTTAAAAATTAAGAAATCATGATTTTAATTTTTTAAAATTAAACCAAAATTATCGAAAAACTTTTACATGAATTCGAAGCATGGATCTTGGGCTCTGATACCATATGTTAGATAATTTAAATTTTTATGTCTAGATCATGTTTTAATATTCATGTAAAATTAAAATAAAATATATCTTGCACCATCGTCTCATCAATGCGATGATTACGTAATCCGTAGAATATCAGATTCATTTTCTATAGGTAGCTGATCTTCTTCTTCTTATCTTTCATCTTTATGCGAATGATTGATGAAAATCATCACGCTCTTCTGAGAGTTGAGAGTTAAAGAAAAGAGATCAGACTATCTTTATTTATACCTGCGCTTATCTTATTCCATTAGAAGATTTAATCCTAATTAGAGTAGAAATTTTAGTTAAAATCTTATCAAAATTTTTTTTTTAATTAATTAAGCTCATCATAATTGATTTAGAACTTGATTCAATAAATTAAATTTAATTAAATAATAATTAAATTATATTAAAAAATTAAATCAAATAAGTACTTAAAATTAAGCAGAGCACGTGAGATCCCCTTGGCCCACCATAAGCGATTTTGGCATGAGGCCTGGTAGGAGCATTTGGATGCATGAAGGAGTATGTCCATGGAAGGACATAATAATAAAGATTCGAAGTTTAACTTAAAAAAGATGACTTTCAATCCTAGTGTAAATACAACACATGACATCATCAGAATACGAGAAGTCAATAAGTACAGCTCAAAAAGATGACTTTTTCACTGCCACACGTACACATAGACATACAAATAAAAATAAAATAAGGTTGTGAATTTATAAAGCTACCATTGGGTTGAATAATCTTCCACATTCTAGGCATGACTATAAAAAATATATAAAAAAAAGGGTTAAGTTTCCATCTATTGGGAAAATAATGTGACCTCCTGACATGTCAGTAAATTATTTGTCAGGGAACATTTTGATGACAACAAGAAAGGATGACTTGCATAGGAATTAGGACCCAAATTGGCTGATTGCAACCCTAGCAATAAACCTAAGCGACTAGCAAGTAGATGGGTGTAGGGTACGTGCTGTGGTCCAGGGTTCTGAAAAACAACTGAGCACCTCAAAGCAGCTGTAAGTGAACATTTTATTACTTTAATTTTATAGAAGTTTCTCCGGGGACTACCCTTCCATCGTGTTGGTTGACCAGTCAAATGGAGGATTTGTTTTCGGCCAGGTCAACCGGACTACTATTGATCCAAGCCACTAGCTATGGCTTCGAATCTTCTCCCCGGCCCTGATAGCGTCGGCTTGCAGTATACTTTCATCATAGCTTACTTATAGGTTAGCAAACATTGGAATACCACATTACCAATTAAGGGATATCTAAAGTGCTCCCACATGCTAAGGTCTTAGCTTAAAATAAGTCTGAGATCTTGCATTTAGCATCAGAGCAAACCCAGCATATAACATCCGTAAACTAAAAGATATTACAACATGAACTTATTTGGACTCATCAAGAGATAGCATGATGAGTATTTAGTCCGATATTGGTTATGCATTGACTAACTTATGCAAAAAGAATGACCGAAAGATATTATTTAAATTTTTTGATTTTGTATGGATATCTAATATCTATTTAGTACATAATCGATGTGGAACTAAATATACCTCCACATAGATTCTTATATGCTCCATCTGTTTAAGTTTTAGCATTTTCATCAGGCTAAGAATCTAAATCTACATAAATTTATTAATAAATATCATAAATTCAATCACAAAAATCATAATTGGCTCATGATGTACTTCAATGAATCCGCACTATAATATCCTTTAGTTCATGTGAGATATATAGAGACCGAATTTACTCTAATTATATTATTTATAATAATATAAAATCTTATCCAAAATAGCTAGCTAAAAAATATTATTTAGATTATTTGATCTTGTATAAATATTTAAATCTTATCCAATATATAACTAATGTGGAACTAAATATAGAATCCTCAAAATTTAACTAAAAATATGTAATAATATTTTTTGACTAGCTTTCTCGATGCGGTATTGTTATATTAGGAGATTTTGCTAGCTAGGAAGCAGCTTTATAAATGTTGGTATCGACCGGCCGTGGAGGGGTTGGTGATTATTGTTGGCTGCATGCAACTCTCGTCGCAGCGGTGTGCCACCTGGGCGGCATGTCTATCTAAACAAAAACGCTTTGGGCCCTATATTTGTACCAAAGAGAAGCTTCACGTACCAATTTTGTGAATCGCATCGATCCCACTCTGAAGGGCTTTTTGCCGGTACCCGGGTTATGTCAAAATCCCTTGCGAAACAGACGTCCAAAATAATAGAAGAGTAGAAAGAGAGGTGAGAGCTGGCAACAAGGCTTGCATTGGTTGACGCTAGAAGCACATCTAATGGCATGATTCATTTGAGGGGAGCAATATAATGCTGCTATCCGAGTCACATGGAATCCTCACCCTAAACTAAAATCTTTGTTTCTCTTAAGAAGAGCATATTTGGCATCTTTGGTTGTAAAGTCAATTATTTTGATGATCAGCCTATGATCTAATTTGATAGGATCATCCAATCTAGGGGATGATAAGGGGACAAGGGAAGAGACAGACCTCCATCTACTTGTCAGTCTGGTTGCAGCCATCATGTCCACTTGACTTTATCTGATGGGTTGCTTTTGTTACACCACACCCATACCTCAATTTGGTGCAGGTCACCCTGGAAAAACACCTCACCGTGCAATCCATTGAGCTCAAAAGGGATGTCAACGGCTAGATATGGTACGGTTAGTGAAAAAAAAAATTAAATTAAAGTTAAAATTTTTGGTGATGATTATGATTTTTTTTTTTTTGATAAAAATTATTACATTCATGTACATCTTATGTAAACTCAGAAGAGTTAGAAAATAAAATATTTTTAAAATTAATATCAATGGGTGGACTCCATACAAATCTAAAGAACATCTTTGGTATGCTTACCAATATAGATGGCTACTTAGTCAGCTACTATATTTGCCTTCTTAAAAATATGATGAATGATGAGGCCGGTGCAGCCCAGTAGCTGGGTTGCAATGTCCTATAAGAGAGGATGGTGATGGTTTTCTGCTTGCAATTCTGTGCCAGATTACTACAGTTGCTGAGTCTCCCTCAATAATAAGATGGTCAAGATACGAGGTCCGATGAGTATAAATAATCCTGGCCTAGACAACAAGAAGCTTTGCCTCGGGAATGATAGGCTCATCCAATCTACTCCTTTCGACCGCAATAAGGTCCGAGCCTGATTTTTGGATCACAAAACTAGTACCACCCCATCTGTCTTTAACACAGTTATCAAAGTTGATCTTGAGGTATATCAAAGGTGGGGGCTCTCAGGAGATGAAAATCATCGGACTGCTACAAGAACAGGATGGGAGTTTAAGATCTTTAGAGATCTCAAGATTACTTTAGTCAACTCCATAGCCAAGATGAGGACTTGATCCAAAGCAAGTATCATTGGATACCGTTCGAACTCGAAGACTACTTCATTTCTCGTCAGTCAGATATGGTAAGCAATATTGACAACCTGAACTATAGTCCTTTTGGTTGTCTTACTCACAATGCTCTGCCTCAGAAACTCCAGGAAAGTCTGGATCAAAGCCTCAACCTGAACAAAATGGTAGTACCTCAACCAAACTATTTAGTTTTAGTTTTGGTTCAAAAACCAAAAAATTGAAGAACATTTAATATTTTTTTATGCAACAAAAAAATCAACTGCCTCTCTTTATACTAGGATTTGTGTCAATATTGTAATTATGGAGGTAGTATTTAGATACCTTATTTTGGATGGAATAAGAGCTTATTTCATCTTATTCCTCCAAATAAATGAAAACATAGTAGTGGGCTAGGATGGTTTAGCAATTCTGATCAATTCTTCCTTATTCCTGTCTACCCTGGTTTAGCTATTTCATGGTCCACTAGGGTGGTTTAGCAATTCTGGTCAACCCTTCCTTATTCCCGTTTATCCTGGTTTAACTATTCTATGAAAAATTCATATTCCTATTCCAGGAATAACATTTGGGTATCCAAATACTACCGGATAATTTAGACTAAGTGGAATAAGAGGCTAGGATTATCCGATAACCATTCTTATGGAATAACTAATTTGAATTTATACTAAATTAGAGAAATATTAAGGATATTAAATGTTATACATACATACATACATACATACATACATACATATATATATATATATATATATATATATATATATATATATATATATATATATATATATATATATATATATATATATATATATTTCTGTGTGCGCGTGCGCGCACGTGCGGGGTGTTCCATTTTGTATTAGATTTTAGATTTGGTGCCGAATTTAGTTTCAAATTTGAGAATCATAAAAATTATAATCAAAATAGAAATTAAATAATTTTTTATTTTTAATTCTTTTTGAAACCCATTTTTTTTCTTCCCCATCCTTTAGCTTCTAGTTAACCATCACAGGGTTTGAGACGTTGGCACAAGAATATAGGCTCTCTTTTTAAGATAACGTATGGTTTTTTTTTTTGATAAGCAAAAGAGATTTGGGAGGAGGCGACTCAATGTAGCTATCCCTCTAAGCATAACCATAAGGCTTCAAACCTTGAAGAGAATGTTTGATTCGCAGGTTGGATTTAATTAGAGGGATCCTCCTCCCCATCGTATGGGCAAATCCAATAGGTAACTACATCATCCTAGTCCCACCACAGGCTAGTGGATCACATATTCCTTTCAGACCCACACCCAGGCCGTTAGGAATGAATCGCTGCAGATTATGTAAGTCCTGGCATTTAATCATAGTCGCAGTATCCATTGTGACTCGAATCTAGGTCACTTGGTTCGAAAGAAAGATCTGTTCCACTAGATACCACCATGGTAGTAAGATAGCATACGATTGCTGGACCTTTAGATACTTAAAAGCTTTGCATCTATCATGTTTGGCTCTAAATTGTAGGTCTCTTTCTGTAGAAAGAGTAAGAAGAGGAAAAGGCTTCAGAGATGGGAACACCCCACCGCTCTCTTATAAGAAAATTATTGATTGGACCGAATCTACCAGCTATAGATCAGTTCAATCAAGAAGTGCTACAAACTATATTAAAAAGAAAATAAATGAAAGAGAAAAGAAACTCCATCGGCAAGTTCATGCCCTTTAATAATGTTGGCATCTCGAACATCTTTGAAGTGCACCATCTATGGCTGCCACCAGAGATTTTACTGTAAGGATGTCGACAACAACCTCTCTTACTATTATAGCACCAACATTCGCCTCCCTCTTCCTTCTCGCCCTACCCTTAGGCCTACCCTAGAAGCCATTTCCCATAGCCTTCTCAAGTCCATATCGGACGGGGCTGGGTTTTCATTAGTAGTGATGGTGTTGGGTGGCAACATCAGCGGCAATGGAGGCATGATGATAAAGTCATCAAATGAGGAGAGGATGAATGCTGAGGTGCTGCATGCCACCAGTGGCAATGTCAAAGAAAAGATTTTGCATGAAGTCCATGGTGGGGTAAAAAGAAGATTATGATTTTCTCCCTTGTTCTCTAGCACCGATACCCCTCCATTCCTCCATGTGCCTTGGACATTCTCCTGAGCCTCTCTTATAATAATTCAGAACCTTACGCAAAATGACTAACCATAAATAATTTAATCGAAAAGTATTATTTAGATTTCTTAATTTTTTATAGCCATCAATGATAATGTCGAAGAAAAGATTCTCCATCACGGAGTTAAAAAGAAGATTATAGTTTTCTCCCTTATTATTGTTATTTTTTGGCTTTAGTGCCCCTCCATTCCTTCATGTGCCTTGGACATCCTACCAAGCCTCTC
Source organism: Cocos nucifera (assembly GCA_006176705.1). Taxonomy (NCBI): domain Eukaryota; kingdom Viridiplantae; phylum Streptophyta; class Magnoliopsida; order Arecales; family Arecaceae; genus Cocos; species Cocos nucifera. Next base: position 3,733,613 of record QRFJ01000013.1, read on the forward strand.
TTGTAATAACCCAAAATCTCATGCAGAAAGATTAGCCAAAAAATATTATTTAAATATTTTATTTTTTTATAAGTATTATATATTTAGATTTTTTTTTTTTTTTTTTTTTATAAGTACCTAAGATCCTCTCATATTCTCACGTACTTTTCACATTTAAGTTTTAGTCAGGCTAAGATGCCAAAATTTATTTAAATTCAGTTACAAATCCCACGATCAATCCAAATGAGCTCATACTACAATATCTCTCAGTATGCATAGATCATGTATTGCATCCACTTTGATAATAACTCAAGATCTCATATAAAAATCTCATATAAAAAGATTAGTAAAAAAAGTATATTTAGATTCTTTAGTCCCATGCTAGCATTCAAGAATTTTCTCGTGGGTAACCGGTGTAGGATATGCAGATACGGATCCTCACATTCCCTATCCGCCCGATCCCGAGCAAAGCTACCGGCATCCTCCGCCTCCGCCTCTCCTCTGGCTGTGTCTCAAATGAACGTCCTCCTTCTCCGTGCCCTATCCTCTCTTTGGTCAACACCGAAGTATTTCTCAAGAGATAATGGGGGGTGGGGGCGCTGGCAATATGCTTGCTGACGGAGGAGGAGAGCGCGAAGGCAACGAGACAGCGGAAGAGGCTAAGGAGATTGGTGGAGGTGACAAGGGAGCACCCAGCGATGGAGGCGTAGATCAGCACAACCATGGTGTTGGAGGCGGCGGTAGCAGGGTGCAGTTGGCGGAGGCACAGGTAGTGGTGGGGGCAATGGAGAGGGGTGATGGAGGGGCTGGTAGAAGAGAAAGGGAGCAATGCACGGACGATGCAGGTAGGGATCCAGAGGCTGTCTTCCTGTGTCTAGCGAAGGAGAACCAGGGGCGAGTGGCGGCCGCTAGGGTGGTCGCAGTGGTGGTGGGGCAGATCGGGGAGTTGGCTGCTGCACTGAACGGAGGATAGGAGGGAGGCACCGATGGAGTAATTTTTTTAATATGATATATGGTGTTTTTATCTTAATTGAAAGGATTTACCATGAGCTGGTGGATCCGGTCTCATAAATAATTTCTCCTCTTCTAAGCAGCCCTCAAGCAGTCTCCCTCACATGACCATCGGAGGGAAGGGGGAAGCCATCATTGCTAAGGAACATATTATTCCCTGCCATGGGCCACCATGATTTCAATGCAAGAGTCGCATGTCACACCTCAAATGACCCCCCTCCCAACACACCAAATCCCATACCTAATCATCTCCACTTTTTCTAAAATCAATCAAGTTTGATTCAAACACCGGTAAATGATTAACCTTTTCTCTCCTTGGTCAGTCTCCCCAAAACCCACGGCTAATTAAACACCAGATCATTCTAAAAAGGAGAAGTGATCCTCAGAGAGAGAGAGAAGATAGCTTTTTCTACCATTCCCAAGGTACAGTTCTCTCTCCTCTCTTAAAAAAAAAAGAAAAGAAAAAGAAAACAGAAGATATTCCCAGAAACAAAATAAAATAAGAAGGCATATACCAACAGTGAGGCAACCAAATAAGCCATGGAATCAAGCGGCGTTAGTTAAGGATCACGCTTGAGCTTGCAAATTTCGTATGGAAGCATTTGTACGATTGACTAATTAATCCATGGTCCTTAATGCACATTATGATTTTTTTTAAATGAGAACACTGTACCACTAGATTGATTTCTTTGCTTATTTTATTAGTTTGATTGGTTGCTGCGAAGATGTAGTTGCTCTTCCTGCTGTTGTTTATTGGATGGAGTGCATTTTAGGGAAACTTTCATGTGGAGCAGTTGGAAGCCTCTAAAGAAGATGTTTCCTTCATGGCCCTTTTTGTGCTATCTTTATGGCTGCGAGGTACTCCTGTTCTAAATTTTTAACATTTTGGCGGCTAACGATTCCCCAAATCTCGCCACCAATCACTCCCACCTCATGAACCGAAGGTGTAGAAATACTCTTATCTTGCAGCCCAAGAACAAGAACTTGTTGCCAAACACAAACACTGGAACAGTTTCAAAACAGCATACCCACAAAGCTTCGACTCTCTTCTCCTTCTCCATCCCTCTCCCACCTTCTGCAGGAGTATAGCAACAACGTCCCAAAAACACATCCATAAAGTCTCTAATGACTCTCTCTCTCCCCCTACTACAAGTACCATAAGCGTCACAATGTCCAGAGTCATCAGTTACCCAAAAAAAATATCCAGAGTAATCGCATCCATAAAGAAACAAAGGATATATGATGTACTTCAAACAGATAAGGGCATGAGGAAGCCCACCAAAACTGTTATCAAACAAGTCATTATAGGCTGTATAATGATAAGAACTCACAAGAGAAACCCTATTTACATACAAATAAAGGAAGAGATAGAATAAAAAGAAAAGAGTGGTGCATACTAATAAGTACTAGCCATAGCTCCAGTAAGTAAACTAGAACTGTCTTTTCCTCCTTCCTCTTTGCCTACATCTATATATGTATCTCCGTATCTCCTAATCAGAAGAACAAATCCACGAGTCCACCATACCTTCACCCCGCGCCGCCACGCCCTCGGACCCCTTCTCCGCATTAAACTCGGACGGGCCCGGTGCCGAGTAGTTCAGCTTGCAGCTGCTTACCCTTTGCTGGGCACCATTGTAGTGCCCTCCAACCACCGGCCTCGCTTGCGCTTGGTGGCCGCTATCCGGCCCCGACGCACGAGCCCAGCCCGAGTGCATGCCCTCCGACCCGATGAGCCCCGGCGGGAGTCCGAGCACGCCAGAAGCAAACTCCGCCGATGGAATAACGGCCTGCGGCCTCGTGGCGAAGGCCGGCATGGTGGGGAGAGTGTCCTTGTGGGTGAGGAGGGACTGGAAGTTGATAATGGGGCCTTGGCTTTGGAGGTTGAAAAGAGTCTGGCTTTGGCTGCTGAGTCCAAAATCAGGTGAAGGGAGTTGGTGGTTGTTATTAGTGTGAGTAGAATTCGAAGTAGTACAAGCAGCAGCAGTGGTTATAGGAATGGAGCTGGTGGCATTGGCGTTGGAAATGGTATCACAAGTAGAAGCAAGAGCATCAATTATGGCGGTGGTGGTAGTAGAAGATGAAGGGTTGAGGGAGGGAAAAGTGGGAGGTTTCTGGGCGAAAGGGCGGAGGCGGAGATAAGGCGGGGGAGGGAGGAGGCAGGGGAGGCGGAGGAGTGGAAGAGGTCGAAGCGGGAACGGGAGAAAGGGGAGAGGGTGGAGGAGGAGGCGGCGCTGAAGGGAGTGGAGGGGATGCCGGTGAATTCTTGGACCATGGCGCGGAAGTTGGAGGTGTCGGTGGTAAGGACGGTGGTCGGGGCTCGGCGCGAGGCCCGGGAACGCTTCTTGGAGCTCCGCGGCGGGCCACGGTGGGGGTGGGATTGTCAGGCAGTTGTTGCACCGAAGATTGTGCGATTTGCGGGCCGCGGGGAGGGCGGAGGAGGAGGAGGGAGGGGGAAGGAGGGGAAGTCAGGGGTGGGAGTGGGGGAGGGGCGAGGAGGACACGGTGAGGAGGAGGAGGCGGTGGGGAGGAGTTGGGAGTGGTCGAGGAAGGCGAGGGAGTTGAAGAACAAGGAGTTGGGGTGGGAGGAGGAGAAGTTGGGAGTGGGGAAGGAGGCGGCGGCGGCAGAGGAGGAGGAGGGTGGGTGGAAGAGGGCGGAGAAAGAGTCAGCACGGGAGTCGTACTCCTCATCGCCGCCGCTGGAGGACTGGATGCTGCCGCTGTTTGCGGAGTCCATGAAGGGGGCGAGGGGAAAGAGAGGAAAAAGGGGTCGGAGAGAGAGAGAGAGAGAGAGAGATTCGTTCGAGGGAAGGAGTAATTAAGAGGGAAATGGGATGATCATTCTAGAAGAGGGCTTTGCAGAAAGTACCATCTCTTTAAAGGGTGGATCTCAGTACATGGTGTTTGGGGGAGGAGGAGAGGAAAGGGAAAAAAAGAGAAGGTTTTCTGGTTGTTTTTTTTCCCCTTTTTCTGAGTTAGATCTAATCATGGGATCTGGGAGGAGGCATACTGGGTCTTTGATAAGGAGAAGGAGCGGAGAGAAGAGAGAGAAGAAGGCTGTGAGGGGAGAGAGAGAAAGTGGGAAAGGAGAGAGGAGTGGAGAAGATGGTTAGGGAAAAGCAGGGGTGGTTCTTCGTAGCTTCTGTCCCATAAAGAGGGCGGCTTCAGCTCACGTTTCCACTTTAAAAGATCCTCCAGAGATTGCAAGAGGGCTGGGTCCGGCGGAGGCTGTCGATGGGTGGTAGCCGGTCACAGAGAGAGGGGGTTGTATTGTATGGGAGGGCGTGTGAACACCGAGGAGGAGATGGAAACTTTAAGAAGGGAGTCGAAGGGTAAAACCGTGAAAGAGAGTTACTGGGTTGAGATGGAGGCGAGGGAGGGGCCATGGGAAAGTGTTCCCGGGTGAGATGTTCGTTGAGGGAAAAAAGTGTGGGGAAAGATGCACCACACACACACACTCTCTCTCTCTCTCACGTATACCTGTCGGAGAAATATAATTCCTTAATTAATCCTAGGGAGTGAATCTTGAAGTAATGCTAAGCTTGCTTTTATCATAGACTGGGAACCACCAATCCAAAGTGGGTTATCCTACTAGACATTCACATTGGTGGACTTGAGCATAATCAAATCAATCAAGCAAATGATCAGATCATGGGTAAATTTTATGCTTTTTAGATTGAGCTTATTGAGATTATGGGGTACATCTGGCTAGTGGATTTATACCCATTTTGGATCGCCATATGAATCACTTGATTCCAAGTTAGGTCGTGGATTTGAACTTGGGTGTACATAACCTGCTTGTATGCCAATTTAATTATGAATGATAAGTGAAATGAGAGGGTGATGGCTTCACCTTGATCTTAATTTAGATTGCAGCAAATGTTACAACCAAGATTAATTTCAAAAAAAAATTATCATAGAAGAAGAAGGAAGGTTTATTGCATGTGGCTCTTCAGCTGTGCATTGGTTATATTCTTGTAATGAGTTAGCTAGCTTCATGTTGGTGGGTCTGTTTGGTGGAACCATTTACACTATTTTTCTCCAACCTATATACCTTTTGACCACGTCCTCGTCCTTGCTTTAAAATGGTTATCGTATGCTTATGGTTCATACTTTTACCCTCCATTATTTTTATAACATTTTCCTTTTGTCCAAAAGACAAGTGTTTAACCCCTTCCATAAACTTCTCTCTTTAGTTTGGAAGGTCGGATTGGTTGAGCTAAGCACAAGCTTGTTGCGACGAATATATATATATATATATATACATTCCTTTAAATTCATTTCTTGCAAATAACGCAAGTCACTATACTCGGCATCAAAACGACAACTTCATGCATGGAACTACGCCCGGACAACTTGCCAAGTATTTAATGGATGTACACGTTGGACTATTCAATTCACCTTGTACCCATCATGGACTCAAACCCAAAACCACCTCCTCATCTCTGGGGTTAGATCCTTGTCTCCATCTCTTGACCGGTGAACTCGGTTGACCAAGCAAGGTGGGACCTACTTGAGATATAATTTTGCTTCTTGTGTGGATTGGATATTGGACACACAACACCAGCGTTGGAAACGAGCTAGGTAGCTATCCCTCCACAGAGCCATCCTAATTTGAAACTGTCACATTTAGGCTAGCTGGTATTATCGTACATCCAATGGTATCACGTGGCAGGCACTGGATCGTCCATCACTTAGCTGGTAGGTGGAGCCCACTAGCTAATGACCGCATAGGAGATGATAACACACATGGGGATTTCTAGGTTTGAGAAGGAAAGCTTGATGTCACCATCCCATCCATCTGCTCCACCGGAGAAATGGACCATCAACAGTCCTTTGGACCTGTCACACATCCTGAAGGCTAACCGATGGATCACATTAGCTGATGGACGCTGCACGTACTGTTGGTGGAATCGTTCACAGACCATTAACTTGTGGAAGACTGCCATCTCAAGTTTGTTAATTAATGATGTTCTAATATATTGATGTGCTTGATATGTATGATAAGTAATGAGAGGTTTGCATGAGGAGGATAAATTTAATGAACTCAACTCCCACAAGGTTTGCTGTTATTACTTAATTATCAACACTACAATATAACTCATGCTGTCCCAAGTCATGCACGGTAGACTGCTCTTGATGCATCTTTTCATCCACTAAAATGTAAACAAGAAAGTTATACTACCGAAAGGTAAAAGTGATTGCACCAATTGCTTCAAAGTGTGTCTTTCTTTTGAATAAACCACGTGCACTACATGTAACGGTGGCTGCTTAATCTCCATGTTTTGCTCACATTTCGCATTAAAATATGCTATCATCTCCTGCATTTTTCTTTGAGAAAGCCAATTTTGCATGTTAAAATGCTTCCTTCTAATATTGACGAATGGAGCGACAGCATGATATCTTTGAGGAGATAATTGGAAACCCCCATATAAGATATAAATATAGCAGCTTAATTAGAACATCAGGTGTCACCAGGCTAAGAACAATAATTGACCAATTCCTAACGCTTTAATCTTCAAAGATCTCGCAATCTTCATAGAGGACTCCCCATGTCCAACACGGAACATTAGGAGGGGTAGCTTGTATTATGTGACAGTTGTACGTGACTGCCACGTACAGCCAATCCCTACCAAACAACCATACCTAAAACTCGTCCCTAGTCCTCCTGTCACCTTCTTTCTCTTGTATACGTTAAAGCTCCATTACTAGCTACCAGAGTGATATGGACCTTTTTTGGAGCATCTACCAGTTTTGGATGCTTAAGTGAGTAGGGGTGCAATTAAAAGAACATAACTTCAGAATGATGGAAACTCACCTTCAACGCCAAAGCCTGGCTTCTTTAGTTTTTTGCTCATTTTAACTAGTTTTTGCGGCCTTACAAGCAAGTAGTTAATTGTGAATCATTTGTCATTCCGTGTTGCAAATCCAAGTTCAGGCTCAGGTTGGTTCATGCGGCATAATTATGTGGTACAATTAAAATAGTAAGGAGTGAAGCAGAGTTAGCTTTTCTTTAAAAAAAGGAAAAATTTCACTTGCTATGCTTTAAAACATCTAGATGGAAATTTTCAATGTAAAATAAATTATAATGTTTTCTTTAACATTTATAACTTATATTTACTCATCAACCAGCCAGGGTTCACGCTAGCATGACCGCCTTTCCCTTAGATGAGGTGGTAACTCTGAAGTCCATCGGATTTTTTTGAGTTACCACAAATGAGCTCTTGGATGTGCTTGTGCATGAAATTGATGCCAAAATAGGTCAATTTCTAGCCACTGCAAAGCCCTGTGAAAACCATTGACTTGGTTTCAAACTAGGAGAAAACTGGAGTGCACCAGTTGTTACCTCGAGACCCAATAAATACTAGAGATTGGCTACCATGGTCCAATTGAGCTCAATCAAGTGCCGGGAAAAGTCGCTTTAGGCATGAACTAGAGCTTTGACATCACCAAAAGGAATTGGTAATGTACCATGGGCCATAACATTCTTCCTTTTTGTAACGAGCAATGTCTGCCCGAATTGGGCCGATGGGTCCCAAATTTCCTGTTCGACTGGCACCCAATCCAGTCTGCTTACGCTTTATAGGCCTGAATAATGGTTCCCTAAACTTGGACAGGGCACACCCGACGTGTTGACCGGATCTATACCAAACAATTTTTACTAAATCGCCATGGACGGTCACCACCAGAGGGACCAAATTAATGGTCAAAAGAATGAATATGTGGAGGCACTTTGACTCACAAGTGCCCAAGAAAACTTAAAATGTTTCCAATATTAGGAAGTTTCGCAAATAGAAGTGTGTTTGAAAATTTACCAAAAATTGGTTGGATATAATTTTGGATAAGCTTTCCAATACGAGTTGTATTGCATCGATTGAAGGTTGAAAGAGAAAGTTATGGTGGATAATAGAACGTGTCAATGGAGTTGGAGTCAAAGGGTCTGTCATTAGAATCCTACTGCCAGAAGACCTCTGAAGATAATGAGACCACGGTTCAAATATGCCGTTAGTTGGTCTTCTGAGTCCAACCCAAGTTGGGAATTGAACTGAAAGTTTTGAGCACTCTTCCAAGAGTTCTTGATGGTGTGACTTCACCTTGTTGTGATGCAACTCCATGGAGGGCTTGGTGCGTTTTAAAATCTCTTTTTCTTTTGATGTGGCTCTAGAAAACCCACCATGAAGCTGGCATGACAATGGTGGAGATGTGGGAAACTCGAATGACGACTGACTGGTGAAATTCTAGTCACATCAAGGAATTAGCTAATGAGACTCCAATTAGTTATTATAGTTAGCTTCAAGTTGTTCTTCTTACTTCAAGTTAATTCTATATGAGCCTTCTATTTGAATTATCTTTTCCAGTTATTTTTCTATGTTTTTGTTGCTTCTAAAATCATGTTAACAATCAAATAATATTGTTATTATTTAATTCACTGCAATTCTAAGAAACTCCAATTCCTTTCCAAGGTAGGAGAGACCTTGTCCAGGTCCTACCGGGTTTATCCTACCTATACTTGCATCTCAAATTATTTCTTACTTGCAAGTATATATATATATATATTCAATTGTTTCTACAATCCAAATTAGATCAATATTTTGCTTGCGCCCATGATCTCACGTAGCCAATTACCCGGTCCTACCAGTTGCAGCATGCATTATTGATCCCAAAGTTAACCTACCAAAGATGGCCAAACTCATAGTTAGTTTTGCGACTTGGGTTGCTACATATGATTATATTGAAGGGGTTCGGATTGTATCTTTCATGTGATGTGATTGATCTTCTATCGCATCACTAAACGTTGGATATCATTTTGCATGGCTTTCAAAGTATGATATTATCTTTGTGACCTATACCATGGATGGAAGGAACATATTTTTTGGACTTTAAAAGCCATACAAAACGTGATCCAATGGTTGGTGATGTGAAAGAAGATCAATCATTCTTTTATGCGCATAAAAGATACAATCTGAGCCCTGCATTGAATTGAAGGTAGGAGACGGAATGGGAAGCTTGAAGTCTTTTGGTTCCTTCAGATGGAATAAGCGTAATGGTTGACTTTCCAGCCACTGTGAGGACCACAAAGATGGAAAAGGTGACCTAATTTCCAGCGAGCCAATTGCAGGAGGCCCTGACCTCTTTTCTGGCACTTTTCAGGTGGTGGCGTTGCCTTTGTAGGTGTGAAAAGATTATGGGCCATGGCTAAGATCAGTACGGCCTTTTGGCATTGCTTTTGTAATAATGGAGTAGCAAGATTATGGGCTATGGGCTAAGATCAATTAAAATGAAGGTTCATGGAATCTTTTCCCTTACGAAGCATGATATAAGTTCACGAATCAAGGTAGTTTATGAGGGTCGTCAGCGAAGGTGCCCATCATTTCTTGTGATCTAATCATAATTAGCCAATTTAGACCCCTGAATTCATGCAAGATGCTCGGCACGGGTGCCTAGATTCGATAGTTATTAGATAACTTCATTTTACTCTGCAGCTCTAGCGAAAGATTAAGTGTTAGTAGGTCAAGAGAAGCAAACTAAGATTAATTGGAGGTGTTAGAGAGGTTTATCCTCCAAAATTGCCTGCAAACCTCATCCATCTAAATATGATAACAAAAGAAGAAGAAGAAGAAGAAAGAAAAGGCAAGTGGGTTGAATACTCTTCGGTTGGAGAGAATTGAACTCTTGAATGGGAATGGGAATGAATGACTTCCATTTTAGTTATTTGATTGGAGAGAATCCCATTTTCATTCCAATACTTGGAGGGAATGAGAATCTTCAATCACTCAAAATTTAATTCCTACTCTCTTCTAATATTCAAATCCGAGTTCGATTCAAGTTTTGGTTACGAACCAAATGATCATTCCAATTCCCATACCAATCTATTTCAATTGTAATTCCAATCTCAATTCTGATTGCTAACCAAATGCACCTTTTAAATATTCGAAATCCCACCCGCCTTGTTTCTTTTGGTGAAGGTGATGATACCTTTTATATATTTTTGTGATATTTTTTTTTTTTGTGCAAAAAGGGAGCGAGGATCCTGGGAGCACGGTATGGAACAACTAACTATGTGCGCGTTACATCCATTTGCTGGAGCTAATGAATGGAATGGCTTGTTTTGTTCAGAGTTCATCATCTTAAATGAATCGGCTGGTTTTCTGACATCCCATTTTATATCCGGAAAGAAAACGTATGAATGGCTTGAGGAGATCACCACAGTGGTGATAACTGGGGTTTAGCAATAGATGCAGGAGCGTTAAATGGTAGTGTTTTGTTCTCCAAGTAGGAAATTGGGGCTCAACAAGCAGGGTGCCTGAGTCCTACTCACGGGCAGCTGATGGCCGAATCCAAACATAGAAATTCCCAATCTCTTACCTAGCCTACCTCTCCATGTGATTATATTCTTGTTTACTCGCATACGATGCCGGCTATTCCAGTGAGGCGGGCATATTTTTTTTAGTCCCACATTATGCATATATTTGGTATGTTTTGTGTATTTATACAATCTAAGGAATCTAAATAACATCTTACAGCTAATTTTTTATATGAGGCATTAGGCTGTTATAACTAGTAGTAGAGCAGACCTAGATCATGGTCCATATATGGATTTAGGGACAATGTAGCATGAGTCCCTCTAAATATATATGGTTTCGGTAGCATGGTAGCTTCTCAAGCAAAGCTTTAACATGGATATTGCTATGGAGCAACGCTGCGACCTGTACCCATCTTCTACATAGCTCATGGTTTGGTTATGCTGATCCATCTCCCGAGGGCGTTCTTCTAAAGTGAAACCAGATGATATCCATAATAATGTACTTTTTTGGTGAAAATTTCTGTAGAGCCATCAGCTAGAATTCAAATTTGCAATAATTTGAGGAGCCAATTATCTGCTGAAGTAAGAACTTGCAAGTGGAGGCATCTTTGGGACGAAGAAAATACGAGGGGAAAAATAAAAAAAGAAAAAAGTGGGAGAAAGAAGAAAGCTATGTAATAGGTACACTGCGACCACTTTTCTTTGTTTCTCCTTATGTGTAAACAATGCAGAAATAGTGATGATTCTACCATCTTGAACAACTTTCTGCTCCATTTATCATGACCACACACATGTTGTCCAGCTTTGAGGTGTCTCGTTCTGGCTATGCAACAATCTGTCTGCTTTCCGTGAATTAATAATAATCGTAGTGTTTGTATTAACTAACACCTTTTTGAATTAGTCTTGATAATTACATAATGTAGTTACCTTTGTTCCTTAGAGAGCTTTAAGTGGATTAGCAGGGCCATGATCACTCATAGCAGACCAACATGGAAACTGATAGGCCTGTGACTCAAATCTTTCAGTGGCATGTTAAGGACAATCTAAGACTCAAAAGCATAGCTATAATTTTTTTTTGCAATAAAACAAAGGTTTATTTCCAAATTCTTCCACTTGCTTAATGCTTAGGGTGGCTAAGATCGGCATTTCATACAAGGATGTGTTCTGGGTGAAAAATTTACCGGATCCTTTTTGTAGGAAAAAGAAAATTGCAATCGCCCTTTAACTCAGAGTCACCATTTCACATCATCAAAAATTATTTCCTGGTGATATATATTTGAAGAATATTGAAATAAAGCAGACAAGACCTCAAAAGATTTGAAGGTTAGCTAAGGCCAAAGCATAAAGCAACCAAATGAAAACTACAACTTCGACCTTATTTATCATAAAGATAATGCCATAACCATAGATATGAGCATTCACTCACTGCATGTAGTTCTCCGGCTTGTGGACCATAATACTAAAGAAAAAGGAGAGTAAGGGAGGCCCGTCTAGCATCACTTAAGTTGCTGCTGTTCATAGAAGTTGGCATATGTTTCTTAGCAACCTTGTAGACTACGATAATCTCTTTATAATCATTTGGGTTGTTTACCGGAGATCGCCATATTATGTTCTGTAAAATTTCATCTCATTTCTCCTATGTGTTTGATTTAAACTTTGTTCATCAGTTCATCTCTTCGGTGGCTAAACCGGATTTCGAAGATACCTCTATATATCTTCCGGCCTATATTTTTGCTGAAGTTTCTAATGCAGCTTGTCACTATCATCAGTGATTGCATATTTGTTCTCCAAAGGTTTCAGAATCACAATGTGCTTCCCTTATCCATTGTACTATGTTTATATACAAAGCAAACCGCATTTGGGCCTCCAGATGTTCGCATCGACCAATGTCGAAGGACCCTCTGTTTATGATCTCGAGCCTCACCCTGCAATTTGCAAAGTGGAGGCTGATCTTGTGTTGCTAGAGGGCTTGCTAAGTTATTATGTTGAGCTCCTGAAAAGTGATTCCTTCTCTAACTAAAGAAATGTGGCAGGACCACACTTTTTTTTACATGCAGACAGCATACCAAATGGTTTAGACACTTTGTCCTATAAATGACAGTTACACTAGTGTTGGTAATTATGATGGTCGTTAGAGAATCTCGGCTAAACTTTTTAATCTAAAATTTAACTAAACACTAATCTATCAAAAAGCTGTGGCATAAATAACAATGTAACAGAAACTTTTGCAATGATGATGGTGTGGAAAAGTAATGACGGGATGTATGGTACTGCAAATTGAGCTTCTAATTAGGTGGATGTGCTTTGACATTTTACAGAAAGAATGGGAGAGAAGGAAGATAATTAATTTTTGAGAAGGTTTATCAGATACATAGTGCATATAAAAAATCAAACTCATTAAGCAAGGACAAGTACAAAGTGCCAAAATACCATGACTTCTAGATACAAAAATTACTACTACTTCTCTAAACCCTGCTGTTATATCAACTAGAAGTTCCTTATAGTAATCACAGCAACACTCATGCATGGATTTCTTGTAATCAATAGATGACTGATATCATCATATCTCTGCAATCCTTTCACAACAAATTTCCCTTTGCACAACCAAGTTTTAACATCTTCTGAAAATACTTGACCTTAGCAGATGTGTTTCTCCACAGCTTTCTGCTAAAATTATTCAAGTTTCCTACGGCTCGATTTTCTCAGTGTTAAGAAAATTTATGAAGCCATATTCGCACAGTAATCTGCTGTGGAATTCTTATATATGACCATTTATGTTTCCTCCTAATCACCCGATTAAAAAAAATTTAAGCACTAATTTCCAGCTATCCTTATTTACTCACTGAGAGATCAAAGCCCGTTCTGTAGAAATTGAAGAACGCGGTGTTGTGCTTGTTTCTTTTACTTCCTTTTGAATTAACTACAACTAGACTACTCCATGGTTGGCAAATCCGCCACTGGATCACCAGAATTAAGCCCAGTGGGTGGATCGATTGCTTTGGGCGCATGAACAAGCCATTAAATGACATGCGCCCATGGAGTTGCAGTTGATGCCTCGTGACACTGAGGTACGTAGAATGCCTGATTGGGCCCGCACCTATTTTGCTGTTGCAGTTTCAACACCGTAATTGGATAAAGGTTACACCTCCCTTCCTAAAAGAAAATATGTTCAAGATGCACTAGTCTTTCCCCACCATGACCTTAATTAGCTCTGTCCTTCTATAATAATGTATGTGCAAAACACAATTAATGCTTCATAATAGCTTTCCAATAACACTCAGTTTACCACCTATTGTGGAGAAAATTTATCATCCCATCTCAATCTTTCCTTCAATGGATTATGACTGAGCATTCGTCTCGGATCCTATACTAACAATTTCTAAGAAAGATGAAGAACCCCCTCGAAGATCGAAATAGAAGATTGGACAATCAGTTCAACATCGGCCACCATCCGATCTCCATATTGGATTTGTGCCAATTCGGAGGCTGGAGACATACCAACGATAAAGGCCGTTATAAAAATAAAGATCATTTTGAAGAATTCTCTCAAAATTTTGGATAGTTTTCTTTAATCACTGGTATACAAGCTAATATCATGTAGATAACGTCTGTAACCCACTATCTATAATTCTCACGATCGTGAGCATTGATTCTCTAATTTTGTTATCAAGTTTGGAGGTAATACACGGCTACCTCCTACACAAAAAACTTTTAGATAAGTTTTTTCTTAAAGAGTAGGCACACATTTTCTCTCATTCTCTTTCTTCTGCTGTTTTTAAGCACCGGTTGATTTAGACATCGGAAGGACTCCACTAGAAAATCCAATAAGAATGAACTTTTTTTTCAAATTTTTTAAGGAGCTAAAATTTTCATATAGACATTGAACTTCAAGTCAATATGAGATCGATCCCATCCATTGAATGGAAGTTCGGAGACTTGTAGCAACAAGCTCCTTCCTCCAAACTTCTCCGTAATATATCTGTGTGTGTGCATGTGTTCGTGCGTAGACAATGCCAACACACGCACACAAATATGAGACATTTCTATGAGACACACATGAGAGAGATCTAGAGAGAGAAAGAGAGGTCCAGAGACTTACAAAAGAAGCTATACATTTTATAGATTCCTTTCAACAAAGTAAAGGAGACAACCAGCATCAAGAGACTGTACAAGGGTAACATAATATCAAAACAAATCACCTCTGCCTTGTGGATTTTCCAGAGGGACCGAAAAAAAAAACGCATATCAAAATCGGGAAAGAACATAAACACGCACATACGAGAATCTATGATCACCCAAGAAAAATAAAAAAAGAAGAGAAAAGAGATTAATATACCACCAGCACCACAAGCATCATGCAAAAAAAATTTAGCTATCATCACCGTCACCACTCTTCTATCTCTTCCAGCTTCGATTCCTTGCTAAAGGATCCATGCTCTCAACGATCCAAGTCTCCTTTGCAATGTCTGTCGAGACCTTGAAGAAGTCAGGAGCATAACTCATCAGCACCAACCTCTCTCTCTCTTTCTCCTCCTCCTTGATCAATTTTGCAGTCGCCTCCTCTCCTTCCAACCCTTTGGCTGGCGCCGACCGACACCTCATGAGCAAGAGAGCGTTTGGAGGTGGCACAGAATAAGGTGGTGCAACCTCCTCGTCTCTCTCTTCTTCTTCCTTTACTTCCTCTACTTCTTTCCCATATCCATGATGTTGGTTCTCTTCTAGAACCATAAACCACTTGGAGAATATATTACTGGAGCCACTGCCGTCCACTTCCTTCTCCTCCTCTTCGTCCTCATCTTCTTCATCGGTGGTGCAATCGACCGAGCCATGGAACGAGCCGAAGCACCTCATATGGAAGCGGAGTCCCCGGAGGGCTCCGAGGAACTGCATGATTTCCTTCTTGAGGCCAAGGGTCTGACGCCAGTTAGTCCTCTTCCGGTGCTTGTGGAGCCTCTCTATCTCCTCCACGAGTGAGAGCCAGTCCTTGTCACGGCTGCCTCTGGAACTGGGCCGGGACCTTACCTTGATCTGGCCGGCGCAGGTGACCTTGGGAGACGTCGGCTCGGCGATCTCCGAGCTCATGTGCTTGGTCTTGGTCTTGAAGAGGGGGCTGGCCTGGCCCCGGTTGCCGGACCTCGACGACCGGCGCTTGCTGGCGTCTGTGGGCCGAGATGGGCTGCAGATGGGCCTTGGCATCAGTGTCAGATGATGTCTAGAGGGGAGGCAGACCAGAAGGTCTGTTGGAGCCCCTCCATTGCCCCCTCCACCTCCTCCTACTCTTCCTTTCATGTGGCTTCCTCTTCAACTTCCTCTTCCTCCTCCTCCTCCTCCTCTCTCTCTCTCTCTCTCGTTCCTTTAGTTTCCCTCTCTTTTGTTTGTGCTGTTGGTTTGGCTACTCTGGCTTTGAGGAAAGGAAGGGTAGCTTAAAATGGAGGAGTGTGCCAGCTTTGCCTTCTTCCTTTGGTTCTTATTCTAGTCCTTTTTTGTTGGGAAAAATGAATTCTGTTGCCGGGGTTCTTATTCTCCAGTCTTTCACCCGCTTTTCCTTCTCCGGCTCTCCTCATCTTTCTTTGGGCTATTGATCACCGCCGGGGGGGGGCTCCGTTGTGGGTCTTAGCTTTTTGCATCTCAAATTAATAAAGTAAAGGTTGCTCGAATCACCTTGTCCCATGGTCCAATCAAAGATCAACTTAGAGTGGGGGAGAACTAAAAGGAGAGCTAAGCTTAAGAATTGATGTATTTATAGCCCCACTCTTGAAGTATATACGTTCTTGAGTTCACTTGTTAATTAAGTAGAAGACTGCAAAGAAATCTCATGGTTTAAAGGAAAAGTTTTCTGGTGGTCTATGATGATTGGAATCATCTTTCCTCCATCGTTTGGAAGTACATATTTAAACAATTAGAGGGTGCCGCTAGGGTAACCTCTTGAAGTTAAAATAATGTTAGCCTTGTAAACTCAATTTGCAACCTCGGAGAGAGAGAGAAATCCTAATTTTATGTAGAAAGCTATCGTGTAACAAGTTGATTAACGTCAGACATCAATAAGATATCACTAGAATTATCAAAGATTTATAAAAGTACCACTAAAATACTCTAAAAAAAGGCTCCAATAATCTTTGTTCAGCCATCAGACGAGGCCTAAGAGGTATTTATCTTACAAGTACCAGTGAGAGATGTACAAGCCTACAAGCTCCTATCTGGTTAAGTATGTATTAAATATGCACAAGTAAGACCGGCTTTATATGGTACAGCAACTAGTTAGGGACTAGTTCTAGCTAATGCTTCAAGATAGAACCAGAATAATGGGTTACTTGATCATTTGAAGTATGGACTCGTCAAGCCATCTAAACCAATCAGATTCGTCAGGTCAGATCCGATAAATAGCTTTACGTAACTAGCACCCTCCCTTAAGTAAACGTTCTACTAAGAAAAACTGTCAAGAAAATCCACAACTGGTAACCAATACATGATGGATTTTATTCAGCTAAAGCAACTATCATAAACTATATAAGATAAATAGAAAACACATTACAATTGTTGATTAATTGATGAAACTGGTGCTCATATGGTTCAACTGATGGACCATTTGGTTGGTTGGATTCAACCCAACACCTTTTGTTTCAGTTTTGTTTATAATTTCAATCTAATACAAAATATCTACATTTTTAAATATGAGAGTTCTCAAACCCGACTTACCAATGGAAAAATGAAGGGGATATATAGACAATTGAGATTAATTCTATTACAAATATATGCTTCTGCTAAGAAAAGTTCCAACGGAAAAGAAAATCGAAAAAAATGAGGCAATTGAAATACCTATAACAATTTCTATGACAAAAAAAGAATATTTGCAACAAGTATTCTTGAGCATGTACTTAATAGATCATGCGAAAAAAGTCTGAGACTAAGATGTGAGTCAAGACTAAAGTAAGGATTGTGATATAAAGCAGTGTCGATCATAATCATTGATGTAGAACAGGGAAATGTCATGAGTAGGATGCCCACCAAACATGGGAACATTAAAGGAGAGAGATATATTCATGAGGAATTGGCTTATTTTTCTCAGAATGAGGACAACATAAGAATGATGTTTGCTTGTGAGAGGGGCTGAATTCATATTAAGCACCTTGTTTAATGTATGTAGAATCTAGTCATAAAGCTAAGGCACTCATATTTTCCAATACATGATGAGCAAGGGGGTGATTTGAGAAGCGATATAATGTTCACCATAAAAAAAGGTGTGCAATCATGAAAGATGTAATGTGCTTGAGAGCATGGAGAGAATGCCCCTCCCCACAAATATTCCTTTGGTCGATAGCTAGCAGCTTTGTTGGGGAACCTTCTCAATTGCTACTTTTAGGCCCTTAGAACTAGAACATGTAAAGGTTTGGAATGACTATTTTATTATTTCCCTGCTTCGACATTTTGCTTATATTTTCATTTGTTTTTTTCAATTTGGAGACCAATATTTTATGCTCTCCGAAAAGGGCAATTGGGCCGAAAAGACTCATTTGGGCCAAAAAGACTCATGGTGAAATTCGGGTCGG
Source organism: Cocos nucifera (assembly GCA_006176705.1). Classification (NCBI taxonomy): domain Eukaryota; kingdom Viridiplantae; phylum Streptophyta; class Magnoliopsida; order Arecales; family Arecaceae; genus Cocos; species Cocos nucifera. The sequence goes on from QRFJ01000013.1 coordinate 3,751,451, forward strand.
TCTAGGTGATCCTGATCTTAACCCTAATTCTCATCACCACATTGTCTAGCCTATGCTTTCTGGACAGCAAATGTGACAGTTAAATTTTCTTTAATCATTTCCTTTATTTATTTATTATTAATTATGGGCCATCCTCAAGCTGATCGATAGGTCTCATCGCTACAAAATGGGCTTTTGTGTATGCCTAAACTATTCAAATCAAAGTAATTGTACAATTAGAGTATGAAGAATTGTGCCATAACCATCTTGGATCATGCTGGTATGTCGCTAATCTATGCCTATTTTTGGCCCCATTGTTTGCACTAACTGCACCAAACCTAGCTACATTGAACCAAAGTATTCTGACCTATGCCACCTAAACTGAGTGCTAATTTGTGCCTCGCTAATCTAGACCTCTATTACATACCTCTCCGGTTAAACCTTCTGACAAACTTCACAGGATTCGAATAGGCCTTTCAGCTCCATGAGGGGTGTAGCCTGGAGACTACAATTCAGTAGTTTGGGGGATCAATCGAGCCATGACTGCTTGTTTACTTGAAAACAATTGCTTATCCACCATTCTACAAGCTATCTTTAAGACCTATTTAAGTTGATATTGCTGATATTCATTACAGTAAAAAAAAGTAATAGACGATGCTAAAAAAAGCTTTTTTTTCGATGCTAATAAGCATCGGTAACCAGCCTTACGATGCTTTAAAAAGCATTCTAAAAGCATTGCATTTATAAGAGTGGAGACGCAACGCGATGACGCTTTTAAAAAGCATCAAAAGCTTTTTTCAAAAATATAAAATTTTTTGATGCTTTTTAGCATTATTAATGATAACGATCCCGCACTCTATCAAGATGCTTTTTAAAAGCATTGCCAAGTAACATACCAGCGACGTTTATAAGCATCGTTAATCAATTCATTAACGATGTTTATAAGCATCGTCAAATTTTTTTAAAAAAATATAAAAAATATGAATACAAAAATTTCTATACAAAATTACATCAATTATTACGACATAAATCTATACAATCACCACCATTCACACCAAAAGCAAACACTAATAGCAAATTTGTGTCAAAAGAAATTATTTTATATCAATAAAAATAAAGTACCAATGTTGGTCCATTACAATCAAGAGTTCAATAAACTAAAAGCATATAAAAAATATAGGGTTACAATAAAAATAAAATGATATCAATCATCTATAGACGGATGGTCGTTGCTGTCTCCATGAATGCCTAATATGCCGCCATCTCGATGGGTGCCTAATGTGCCGGGAGCCTACAACAAACATATAAAAAACTTGATTTACAAATCTATATATAAAAATATATTAATCATTAAATTGATTCAAAAATATATATTTAATAATATGCATTTACCTGAGATGGGGCATATATCTTTAACAAAAATGTAAGTCGATCAATCTACCCCCTTATGGCCTGCATCTCGGCACGACTCTATTGCATCTCCTCCATCTTAGTGGTATGACTCTGTCTAATCTTCTATATCTCCACCTTGAATCTGCGGACGCATGAGTTCTGAGCATTTGTTGCAGCAGCCTGCATATATCTACTCACCGTAAATAACTAAATGGAGGTGACTTCTACTCCACAACCCCTCAATCGACTGTAGCACTTTGGTCCCATCAACTCTGTGAACACCTCGGCCTCGATGCAATTCTATTGCATAGATGCTATGGACTCGTCCTCATGCTCTGTGATGAGAGATATAGCCCTCTCCTGTATTTATTTTAAAAATAAGAGTTATATATTAATAGCTAACAAAATCAAACTAAAATCATTACATAAAATAGAATATAAATAATGCTATACATATAAATTCCTTGACTCATCCTAAATAAAAGTACTATCATGATGAATATGAGTCATCTAGTAAAACTGTACTTTACTGGGTTCCCTCCCATGCTCATCTACTTACACAAAAAAATTTAATTTTAAATAAATAGTTATAACAATTTAAGAAAAAAAGATATGAGTATCATGATACATGCATAGTCCATGATACATAATGATGTTAGTTTTATAAAAAATATATAAATATTTTAATATAAAAATTATAAGTTAATTAGAAAAGTTTAAGAAAGATATAAATTTCTGTTGGAATCGTACATAACTCTTCGATCCTGATGTATGAGGAACAGACTGGGTTACTTATGTAGCTCTACCAATAGCAGAATAAGTCTGTAAAATAAAATAAACAACTTATTATATGTATAATATAAAATATATAATATAAATTAATATTTTTATAATATAAAATAAAAAAATAATGAACCTGTGCCCTCTCGGAGAACCAATAATGAACCAGCTCTATCCATTAATGAAGAGGTACATCAGAAGGACAATTCCTAGCAACCTTCAGCTCTATTATACCCTATCTCATGTAGGTCCTCTTCAATTGTGCTATATATTCTTTTCATTTATGATTGAGAGACTTCATTACAAAATCATGAGTGGATGAAGAAAGTACAAACTTGCTTTACAAATAAAAAATATATTAAATCAAATAAATTATATAAGTATTTAACAATCAATATACAATATGAAATTCAATTCATTACCTTTATAATTCCGAGGAGCTCAACTTTGTACGTTGGACGCATATCATTCTATTTTACATAACCCAACGGACATAACCAAGGCCTCCGAGCAACAGTCCCTAAAAATGAAGTTAATAAGCTGGCGGCTTTCTTAACTGGCTGACCTAGCCGATTGCACTCCATAATAATTCTTTCATCCTCATGCATCTATCACACATCTCGTACTACGGTGGATCCGCATCTAGGCTCTCTTAGATCTATCTACAAAAAATACATAAAAGTAGTTACGAAATACTAAATATATATGAAATGAAATGAAATAAAAGACATTGTATATTCCGAACGTGTATCTCATCATCTACCTGATGAACAGGAGGATCATGCTATGCTGATGATAGAGGACAAGGCTCGAAATACTGTGCAGCTGAATTGGCCTCAGGATGCTGCGCTAAAGAAGAGGTACCAGCCTCTGTCTGTAAAAACTAGAACTCCATACTAGCATATCGTCTCCTACGATGCATGATATCATATAGCATTTATATAAATAAAAGTTAGAATCAGTTAACATAAATAGTAATTTAATATAATAATTAATATAAAATATATATATATCATAAATATTTATTACCAATAATAATCAAGCAGTAGTATTTTCTTCGAATTTCATCCTAACCAATGTCATTGTAGCATTTAAATCATCAGCGGACATAAAATTATAGGGCATACATTGCGTATAAGTATTATCATCATCATCCTCCACTTGATTTTCCATATCATATAAGTCTCTATGTTTCATTTTAATGACAGTAATTAAATCATTATCTTTTGCATCTTGTACATAAAATACTTGACGAGCTTGAGTTGAAAGAATGAATGGGTCATCCTTTAATAACACACCAGTATGTATCAATTTTGAAAAATTTATAAGGGTAAATCCATTTGCATCTTGTTTCAAACCCATTGGTGAGTTTATGTCTACCTAATTATATTTAAATAATATTACTTTAAATTTTTCATAATAATCCAACTCATAGATATCTTTAAGTGCACTATAATAGAATTTTTCATCCGCTTCCACCATAACACCGCTATTCTATATTTTTTTAAATTTTTCATACTCTTTAGTATGAAATTTAAAGCCCTTAATTATAAAACCATTATATCTATTCACAAACTTGTTAGGTCCTCGAGCAAGGGCTGTTAATTCATCTGAATTATTTCTCTCCGTCATTTTTGATACATAAAAAAAATGATATAAAGTATTGTTGAGTTATTTGATATTAAATATATATCAAAAATTAATGTATCCATTAGTTAAATATAAATCAAATTTGATTCGAAAGCTATATAGGGAATAACTCGACCAACCATCGTTGTTCAATTCTTATATTAGGATGAATGTTATGATTGGCTTGTCGCTGATAAATTAAAAATTCACTGCATAAAAATATACAATATATGATTTAGAACATTATATCTATTATAATATTCAAATTTATTATGCCTTAAATATACTAATCTACGATGGTTAGATATTATGTTACTATGAAGTAACACATAATGATGTACTTGTACTAAGAATTTTTGATCAAGTACAATACTTTCAGCTCTTTTCAAAATTTTTTTGGTAGTTGAGAATTTATACAATTCTACATTCTTTACAAAGTCATTATGCCATTGAAATTGACTAAAAATAGTCTTTACACCTTGAAGATATCTTGAATAAAATGTCAAATACTTATCAGCAATATATCCTTCAGTAATCGAGCCCTCGGGATAGGCTCTATTTCAGACATAATCTTTAAGATACACAAGATACCTTCAAGAATTAAATATTTATTAAAATATCAGTATGACGTTGTTTCTAATCTAATTATTAAAATATTTAAGATTTACAATAATACCTCTCAATAGAATACATCCATCTATAATATACCAGTCCACTAACTTTAACTTTTGAAGCTAGGTGAATGAGCAGATATACCATAATAGTAAAAAATTTAGGAGAAAATTTTTTTCCATTGGGTAAGTGTAATTGTAATATCAGACTCAAACTGATCAAGTTTTTGAGGATCAATAACTTTTGAACATTTTGCCTTAAAAAAATATCGGACTCCAACTAATCAAGTTCTATGAAGCTATTTTTGATGATGCATAAATCCTTTTCAATCTAGGGATAAGAAGAAAGCAATGCAATACCTTCACCAATTTCTTTTTACTCCACGTTGCATCCACTTCATTCATTACATCATCTCGATATTCTTTATATATTATCTATCGTGAAGATCCATATATATTGTATGACTCTTGATTAGCATTTTCACTCTGATATAATATATAGTCTTTGGGATAATTATGAATCTTTTTGTATCCCAGATCCAATTTCTTTATTATTTTCTTGACTTCATAATATGATGGTGGTAAACTAATGCCTTCTGAAAATGCATTATTTAATAACTTGAGCAGCATGGTAAAACTCTTCCTAGGCCATCCATTCAAATATTTTAAATAAAATAAATATATAAGAAAAAAATCTTAGAAAATTTCATACAATCCTAATATAATTCTTCATCTGGATCTTTTATTAAGATATAATACTGAGCTATCTCATCATTAGATGTATGTATAAGCTTCTCAACATGCATACATTCCACATGCGTACATCCATCAAACATCTAAACTGCTTTATGTGTACTACTGGATTCTTTTAAATTTTGAATACCAAGTCCAAAAGCATTTATGATCAAACCGCTTATATCATTATCTCTTAGAGGATTATCTTGTAGGCTAGTGGATCCAAAATCAGTTAGAGGTTGGTTACATAATGATGGCGACATAAATTTCTCATGAAAATTCCAATCGGTATAATCTCTTAAAAAATCAACCTATACCAAATATTCTTTAACAATTTGTGGATCTAGAGAAGAACTATTTACACATTTCCGACATGGACATAAAATTTTTCTATTCAAACTACTTTTCTTCATACCAAATTTAATGAAATTATGAACCTCATCTAAATATTCTTTACTATTTCTTAGTTTATTTATTTAACTTTTATCCATTATAGGATAAAAATGATCGAACGTGCAACTTATCTAAAAAAATATATATATACGATCAATATTGGTGCAATGAGTAAAAATATCGGTCATTTCATAAAATTTAAAAAATAATAACTATTGTAGTTCATTATAATAACTGAAGACTTAAAAATACATCTAGATATGATATTAATAGCAGAATAGAAAAATAACTCAATAGCTAAATATTATTTTATCATTCAAAATGGCTTACATAATAAATGCATGCTATCATTAACTAATAGGTAAAGAAGATCCTATTCTATTCAGAAAAAGCATTAATTTTATAGATTAATTATAATAATCAAACGATATGTAATACAAGTCGAAAAAAATTTTGTTAGCATTTTTTTTAATTCTTTCATATAGGAAGAACAAAAGAAAAATACTATTTAAAATTTTTTTCAAACCTTCAGCATACCGTTTGATTATTGTAATGATCTATAGAATTATTTATATTTTTTAAATGATCCATACTAGATAATCAATTGATCAATGTACATAATTCTTTCACCTATATAAAAATAAATAAATGTACAGATACAATAGAACATGTATATTAATCAAAAGATGGGTCTATAGTTTCATGCAATATAAATTTTATTAAAATTAACTCATAATTAATATTGCCCAGCATCTTCCATCGGCCTGAGTGCATAGGGATGCCTTCGACATCAGCTAGGACCAGAGGCCCGAGCGCCAGGACCGAGACCCAAGTCCCATGCATGTTAATTAAATATATCATATTTAAATAAGAAATAAGAATAATCTTCTAATCTATCAAACAAAACATAACGAGAGAAATGAATTACTTACAATGGATAATGATACGAGAAAAGAAAAGTAGATATAATTTTCATCAAATACATGCATTCAATAAAAAAATATGAAAGTCAGATAGTAACAAATATATAATTTATTTATTTTAAATTATCTATAAAATATTTAAAAAATAATTTTTAAATAATATACTGACGGTTGAAGAGCAAGGGGCACAGAGGAGCATTGACAGCTATGAGGAGATCCGACGGTTGTAAAATAGTAGACGAGAGCACCGACAGCTGGAAGAGGGGCGGTATGGTCGGAGAGTGAGTGGGCTCGAGGAGCATTGCCCATTGGGAGGGGGATGGGTCTCGGAGGTCGGGGAGCTAATGAGGCATGGGTGGGGGTTTGGCCGAGACTGGGGAGGCAGGGGGCCACCAATCAGTTGGGTCAGTGGCCGGGTGATGGGGGTAGTGGGGTGTGGCATCGAGGAGGAGGGTGGTCGAGTGCAGTGTCGTAGAGGGGCATGGGGGTGGGCACAACGGTAGGGCAGAGGGCTGAGGGAGTTATTGGGGGGAGCTAGGGGGGTCTTTTGAGCTCGCATAGACGGCCACGGGGGGGGGGGGAGGGGGGGGGAGGGGAGGAGGGCTGGTGGGGTGGTCTCGCGGAGCTGGGGGCGGACCATAAGTGTTGTGTGGAGGATGGCGGTGCAGCATGGATAGACACGGCAGAAGGGAGGGATGGAGGAAGGCATTCGGACGGCTGGTGCATTGGAGGGGGTGGGTGCGGCATCGATGGTGGAGAATCGATGGAGATGGGGGTGGACGACAGTTCAGCATGGATGGGCGCAGCAGAGGGGAGGGGCGAGGGATGGCGTTCGAACGGCTGGCGCGTCGAAGGAGGGTGGGTGCAGCACCGACGGTGGAGAATCGATAGAGATAGGGGCTGGGGGTGGAAAGGAGATTAGGGCAAGGGAGGAATTGGTGGGGGGGTGGATAGATTAGGGTATGGGAGAAGGACGGATGAGGGATTAAGCGGACCTAACGATGCTTTTTAGCACTGTTCATTAATGACGCTAAAAAAGCATCAGCAAAATCCTATTCTAATGATGGTTTTCCTAAATACATCAGCATTGATCATCGTCGAATTTTACGATGCTTTAAAGCATCGTTAAATTCACAATGCTTTTAAAAAGCATCGATAGATTAGCGCAACCTGACGATGCTTTCAAAAGCATCGGTAGAAAATAGTAGGTAATTTTCATTTTTGCTGTAGTGGTTCCTCGCCTTTCTCCATTGTTCAAACATGGCCGGCCATTTGAATTAGTAATGCATGGATAGTTGCGTGCATGATATATATTAGCAATGGCATACCTAAAACCGCTTGCGGCCAATCCCTATACTTGTCGATTGCTTCAATGGATGATTATTGCCTCCTTTCTAGTATCGACCTAAAGAAAATATAGAGCCAAGATGCATGGCCAAGAGATATAGAAGCAACAATAACATGCTACCATAATATCTTTATCCCATATAATTAACATTACTAGACTTATTTGATGGCATATGAATGGAAGGTAGAGATAGTTGGGTGTTTTGGACTAGTAAAATGCATGGATGATACTTAGAACCCTACGGAAATCACAAACGACTCATTTAGTTTGCGAAAAGTGGAGGAAAATTTTCTTATTTGGTTGGAGTTTTAAGAGGATAGAGAATATAGAAATTCTTTTTATGGGAAGACTCTTCCTACATTTCATGGGATGTATAAACCCAAGGATGATGTGAGTTTTGAGATTTCTTATGGGATGAAAATTAGTGGCTTTTTTTAAAAAAAATACCATTCTAATATTATCCTTATAAATATTAATATAATATAATATTAATACTATACTAATATTTATATTAATATAAATATTATAATATTTATAATACATTAATATTAATTTAATATTTTACTAATATGATATTTTATTAATATTAATATTAATATATTAATATTATATCAATGTATATGTATTAATATTTTATTAATATAATAAACTATTATGATTTAATGTTATATGATATTATATTAATATAAATAATATATTAATATTTATGCAGAGTTTTGGAGCAAAAAGATATGGTCTTATATCTATTAAAGGTATAATATATATTTTACATAGCTTTTTCAAGAAAGTAGAGGATCAACCAAATATAAATTATTCTATAATAAATTATTTTTTTTATGATCAACCAAATATATCAAAACTATATTTCTAGGCATCATATTAGTAGAGAATAAGTTTCTAGGAAGAAAAATTCTTTCCATAGAATCCTAAAGAGGAGGTGAAATATAAAGAAGAGGTAAAGAAAATGTGGTAAAATCTTTAACTAGGGATGGCAAAATATGATCCGATTCATCAACCCGACCCATGTTCGATCCACCATAAATAGATTTGGATTTGACTTAAATGGATTCAGATCATAAACGGGTCAACCTGTTTAATCTATTTATTAAACAGGTCAGATTTGGATTTCAATTTCTCAACCTGTCTAACATGTCTAACCAGTTTATGATTTTTATATAAAATTATATGGGCCTATGGGTTTTTGATCCATTCCTATGGTGATCCATGCGGACTGATAGCATGGACTGTGGAGTGCACTCATTTTTTTCAAATTCGTCCGTCCATGCACACAGGCACCACTAATTTTGAGTTGCTTGAGGCCCTTTGAGGAACGAGGGCAGCCTTTTATTCTCACTGAGCCATCAGTGTGTGGAGTGGACTATAGAGAGAGAGTAAGAGAGAGAGAGAGAATAGAACCACAATGGCATCAGAGGGGGGATTGGTCACATGGAGTCATAGGGGGCGCAGGTGGGGGCTTCATCGAGGCCAGAGGGAGAGGCTGGGTGGTCATCGTGGAACCGCGAGGGGCAGGCTTTGCCAGGGCTGGAGGAAGAGGGGGGATGGTTGCATGGAGCCATATAGGGGCATGGGGTGCAGGCTTCGTCGAAGCTAGGAGGAAGCGGGCGAGTTGGGGGCGGGGTGGTGGTCGCATGGAGCCGCAGGAGGCATGCAGGCTTCGCTGGGACCGAAGGGGGAAGCGGGTGAGGGGGGTCGCGTGGAGCCGCATGGGGCGAGTGGGCTTCATTGGAACCGGAGGGGGAAGCAGGTAGGGGGATCGCATGGAGTCATGAGGGGCATGCGGGCTTCGCCAGGATCAGAGGGGGAAGCAGATGTGGAGGGGGGAAGTTGTGTGGAGCCGCGGGGGGCGTGCGGGCTTTGCTAAGGCTGTAGGGGGAAGCGGGAGGTTGGATTTATGGTGCCGTGCGAGGATAGAGGGGGGTCGGGCGGAGGTGCGAGTGCACGGCGGCACCAGCAAGGGTAGAGGGGGAGCACATGGCAACGCCTACGAGGGCAGAGGGGCAGGTTGCTATTGGGCCGAGAGCATGGTGATTGGCGAGCCGTAGAGATCGGAGATAGAGGTGAGGAGTTCATTTTTATTTTTTATTTTTTTAAAGAGATCATAATTCATAAATAATTTTTTTAACTAGATTATAAATATAAACAGGTTAAATATGTCGGATCGGATAATCTGTTTATTAAATAGGTCAGGTTCAGATTTCAATATCTAATCTATTTAATAAATAGGTTAGTTATAGGTTTGGACATTTTTAACCCAATCCATTTTTGATCTGATCCATTTATGATCCGACCCGATGAGATTGCCACCTTTATCTTTAACCACTTGTGCCCCTTTAGGTTAGGGTGAAAAATAGAAGTAAGAAGTGTGGGTGACTAAAGGGAAAAAGGGGTTAAAAAGTGTCTATAGATATGTAGTATAGCAACTAGTCTTTGGCATTAGATGAATCTAACCAATCTGCCTCTAGTGTTGATCATACTGATGAAAATAGGCCCCATTGCATTCTTTAGGATGAGGGATGTTGTGGATTGAATATTGCTCATCCTCGGCCCCTAGTTTGTCGGTTAATGCCAGCCTATAAGAAAATACAGCATGAGCTATGATTGACAGTTCAATAAGTCAGCTTACGATGACCTATTATTTCTTGCTCATCCCCGAGCAATCCCCCCTTTTTATAACAAGCTGCTTGATCACCGATGATTGGCTATGGGTCATATATGGCCCATCGATTGCCGATAATGATCTCCTATTATAGATTGGCAAGTGTCGATCTATTATAGTTCATCTTTGGATGATCTATATTTCTAGAATGGTCTTCTCCAAATTGATCAATGGCAAGCCATCTATGGGTGGCAGATCTATGGTAGATCATACTTTACCGACCTATGATAGGTCATCTTTGGCCAACCTATCTACCCCTTCTCTCCTCTCCAAATTGGAAAAGTCCAGATAAAGAAGGAGTCTTTCACGATCCTATCTTTTAAAAAAGGAAACACATCTTCCGAATCAATCTGAAGCAATAAATTCGGAAGATCATTAGAGTCCGAAATGGGTATGATTTTAATTCTTTTTCTATAAATAAAGGGGCTCCGAGACACTCAAGGTATGCATTCAATTCGACGTTTTTTCCTCTCATTGTTCTCCAATCTCCTGACTTGTCGGAGGGTCTTCACTGGAGAACACCCTGTGAGGACTTTTTGTATGTGATCTGGTGAAGCTCTAGCAGCAGTTTTTTCTTGGCCACATAATCCTCGACGGCCGACCTCAGGCAGGGAGATTTCGAAGCAACAAGGGAATATGGGAAGTCATAGCTAGGCACTTTGTTGGGTTTGGTAGCCATTAGAGGGCCACATATAAATTTAGAATCTATGTTTTCATTAGGACTGAGGTTAGGCTCCTTGGTCCATTCGATTACCACACTATAACAGAATTAAAGATATGTTTTTTTTTTTTCTTTTCTTGGGTGATTTATGTCCTTCAAGTTGCCTAGATGATGATTTCTAACCTTCATATGTGATTCTTCCCCTAGTTTGGTAGAATATATTAAGCCTGGGATAGGACAGAACGAAGGAGCAAAAAAGGTTTTAAAATGGCCAGATAATGAAGGATGCCTCTTGTTGCTCCTGATCTTCCCATCTGAGGTCGGCCGCCAAGGAATATGTGGCCGAGGAAGAATTGCCACTAGAGCCTCATTCAATCATTTGCAAAGAGGTCCTCACCAGAAAGTTCTTCGATGAAGATCCTTCGATGCTCAAGTTAGAAGATTGGAGAACAATGAGAAGAGAAAGCGTCGAATTGAAAGCATACATAGAGGATCCTGAAGCTCCTTTATTTATAAAAGAAGAATTAAAGTCGTAGTCATCTTGGTTTCTAACGATCTTCTACATTTGTTGCATAGATTGATTCGGAAGATATTTTTCCTTCTTTGAAAGACCGAATCGTGGAGAGCTCCTTTCTTATCTAGACTTTCTTAGCAAGAAGCAAATCTGAAGAACTGGAGATAGCTCAGCAAAAGATGACCTATTATGGATCTTCAGAGTTTGAATAGCTCGTTGCTAATTATTTTGAAGGACCATTCTGGGAAAGTGAAGATAGCTCGTACAGGAACAAGCATATATCACCATAATCCGGTTTATGATAGGTCATCATTATTAGAGATTAGTCGGTAACACATGACCTATAATAGGTCATCGATAAATAGCTCATTATATAATGAACTATAATATATTACCCATAATCAAGACTAATTAGCTAGAGATGATATTTAACTTGGATTTTTAGAGGTTGGTCGGAGATATACGAGCAATAATAGATTGTCAAAAAATGAGGTTAAGGAAGGACGACGTATGAAATCACTAGTCTCCATGACATGCAAGGGTCTCCCACAACGAACTAGCGTCCGAGGATGAGCAATAAGCCATCCACAACACCTCTATTTCACCATTTTGCCAGAATACAAAATTTATGCCAGCTAGAAGGCAGAGGTGGGTGGGAAGTAGGTGGTATTTGATAGGGTTTCAAATCCTTGATGGTGCGTGCCAATTGAAGAGGCTATACTATCTCACGGATGAACAGCTCTCCTTTATCTCAAAAGTATGAATCTGACAAATTCAATGCAATATATGAGGCGTGCACGCACAGGATTCTGACTCACTTGGCAGGATCAAACAAAAACAAAGCTGAAAAGGTAGGGGTAAAGAAAGTTAACCCCTCATTTACTCCATTTTACCCCACAACCAAACAACTGCTGAGTTTGGTTGGTTGGGCTGAACTACGTTAAGCCATGGACCTTGGCCCAGACAAGTTTTGATCCTTGATACGCTAATGACTGTTGCCGGAACATATACCCGACCTGACCTATTAGCATCCTTGATATAAGAATCATGAGAAAATACTTTGCTTACCACATGAAATATTTTGCTCATCATAGATGAGTTTTCATGCTTATCACCTGTGATGATTGGCTCATCTATGGATCTGGATGAACAAAAATACGTTGCCCATAAATTTTTTTTTTTTTTAATGATCTGAATCCGTTCATTAGCCAATTATTATGGTCGTTGAGCGCGGAAGCTCGTCCACGGTGACTTAGAATAAGCCTACCGTGAGCAAAACATTTTCCAAGAATCATGATTCACCCAGGCCATCAGATCTTGCTCCCCGTAGCTCATTTTTATCTGCAGTAGCTCGGGAGTTTGCAACGCACCAAAAGCACCAGCTCGTAAGTTGCAGCGTATCAAACCACACCCCCAACATCCATTTGCACGTGTCCCCATCGAGAACAGAGTTTCCCAGGCATCATACGGCTCCCACTTGATCGCACGTCCACGCGTCTTATTTGCGACATTGGTTTCCATGCTTAAGGTACCATGATGAGCACACGGAGAGCACCATCGCCCCAACGGCCCAGATCATCCCCGACCATAAACATCACCGATTAACTGATCCTCGATCCAACGCAACTACCATCGCACGAACGGCCCAGATCATCCTTCCAGTTAGAAAAGAGAACAATTAAGACAGGATCACCTCCTAGTCATTTATTCATTTTTTTGGTGAAATCTTAGCCATTTATTTCATCAATCGACAGGCACGCCATACTTGACATAATTAAAACCATCAGAACCAGCAAAAAGTAGTAACCCAGCCAACCAAAACGCAGCGGTTACGCCTGGTGCATCACGTGCCGGCCCGTCTCGGCGATCCTTGCGTTCTCCAAGCCGTGCGAGCAGTTGTCGCGGGCGGCGTAGAGCTGGTAGGGCGGGGCGTCGTTGGCGATCCACTGCTCGACGGTGAACAGCTGCTGGGCGCACCCCATGTGGGGACCGGTGGTCGTGATCTCCACGTAGTTGCAGTACCACCCGTGGTGGGACCCGGTGCCATCTGAGGTCAGATTCATCCAGCACGGCGGGGTCTCGAGGCACGGTCCCAGGCCGCTGAAGATGTCGAGGTTGCCCCTCTCGAAGTAGCTGTGGCCGGCCTCCATGATGGCCCCCCAGGACTTGATGTCCGTGATGGCGAAGCCCGATCCATCAGATCCAGCGAGTGCGAGGCCGATCACCGAGTCCGTGCCCCCCTTCCAGATGGAACCCGTCCTGACGTACACTGTATACACGCACTGGTTCTCATCATTATCGCCGGTCACGGGCTGTTAACAAGGGAAAAGAAAGTGTTAGGAGGGTGGGATGGCAAATAGATGGGGAAGGGAAGGGGGATTTGGAGGAAGAAGAGGCTTACTTTTATAGTGATGGGAGCGGCGGAATGGGAGATGATGGCCAAGGAGGGGAAGAGGAGGAAGAGAAGGATGGCACCTTTGTTGGCCGCAGGGATCATCTTTCGCCTTTGTGATGGGTACAGAGAGAGAGAGAGAGAGTGAACTAGGGTTTGGATTAATAAGGATTTTGAGCAGGAAAGCGGCTGCTTAAACGTTTAACACGATTGACCAGATTCAATCCCCACAAGATTGGGTAAATTAGCTTTTTTTTCAAAAAAAAAAAAAAAGCAACGTGGATTTGAATTTTTGACCCATCTAATGCATTTAGATTGATAAATTTTTAATTTATCTTGTATCCAATCCGATCAGCATCGAGTCCGAGCTGATTCGATTGCCACCCCTGAGGGTTGGTTCCGATATCCTAACTCATCAGGGTGAATATTGTTAGGCGATCCTCCAAGTATGGTAAGTATTATGGAATAGGACTGGTATGGCCTCGACTTGTTTAGGGTCGGTTGCCGACCTATTCCAATGAATCATCTGAGTGGAACAATACGATACATCGCAGGGTTAGCTGTAGGTCGGCTTAAGTCGATCTATAATTCCGGCCGATCTACTGAAGATCATCTTCTGGTCCAACGAGGTAGGACTTTATATCTCGTCCTCGTTGGATTCAGATCGGCCGCCAAGCTATATGAATAGGCTCATAACTCGTCAATGACCGACCTACAACCATCCCTACTGAAACTACGTCCGCTCCGAATTGAAAAACTCGGATAAAGAGGAATCTTTCACAATCCCATCTCCTAAGAAGGAAAGAAATCTTTCGAATCAATCCAGGACGACTAACTCGAAAAGCCGTTAGAGTCCGAAACAGATATGACTCCAACTCCTCCTCTATAAATAAAGAGGCTTCGGAACCCTCCAGGTATACCATTCAATTCGATACTTTCTCTCCTCATTGTTCTCCAATCTTCTAACTTGAGCGTCGGAGGGTCTTCACTGGAGAACACTCCGATGGGGACTTTATTGCAGGTGAATGGATGAAATTCCAGCCAAGTTCGTCCTCGGCCTCATATTCCTCGGTGGCCGAGCTCCTCCATCCTCGTTGGCCGATCTCAAGTCGGGAGACCCAGGAGCAACAATTGACGCTAGAGGAAGGGCTTCGGTTGTTTTCGAGGTTTAATTTTAAGGAAAGAAAGTACGACACTAGATATCATGAAAATTCGAAGGAGAACATCAAACGCATCCCAGCGTTCCAGTGCTCGGAGGACCTATAATGCTCAACAGATTAACACATCTCCACCACGAATTCGAGAAAACCCACCAACGACGTCGGCGGTCTCACAGAAACAGTATGATATCCTGCTTCATCAGGTGCAGGCACTATCAACCGCCATAAGAGGAATATAGCAGGCCAACGAGCACCGTCCGATCGAAGAAAATTCAGACCTGATCCGAATAAGGCCAGAGGAACGACGCCCCGAATCCCTAGGGTGGAGGCCAGTCGTCATAGCTGACCTATTGATCCTTTCCGTCGAAAACCTGAACGCTCGCCAACACTAATTTTCAGAAGAGGCTCTACTCCGGACCATGAGACTCCTCAGTACCAAGCCACTCGTGAGGATGACATGGAGAAAAAGCTCAAAGAGATGCAACGGCAGTTGGATGCGTTGTAGGAGACGAGGCAACAAGAGGAGGATTTAGGGTTTAATGTCAATCCCCCATTCACTCAGAAGATTATGGACGAACCTTTGCCACGTCAGTTAAAGATCCCTCAAATGGAGCTTTACGATGGAACGATCGATCCCGTAGATCATCTAGATAGTTTTCAAACTCTTATGCATCTGCAAAGGGCTACCGATGCGATACTTTGAGAAAGATGGCTCGATATTGGTATTCAAACCTCAAACCCGGCTCCATAAATTCCTTCTAGTTGAGCCATCTGTTCATGGCACACTTCGTAAGCAGTCGTCGGCAACGTCGCAACTCTAATTTCCTCATGAGCATCAAGCAACGGGAGAATGAGCCCCTTTGAGAGTATATCAATCACTTCAATGCAGCCACTTTGGAGGTTCGAAATTTAGACCCGTTGGTGGCCATGACGGTATTCAAGGCCGGACTCCTCCAAAACGATCTTTTGTTCTCCCTCAACTTGAACTATCCGAAGGATTTTGCTGAGATGCTAGAACGAGCGGAGAAGTATGCCCATGCCGAAGAGGCTTAGGACCAGCAAGGTAGTAGCCGAGATGGTAGGTCGGGTCCGTCCCAAAAGAAGGAGAAGAAAAAAGATCATAAATGGATGCAGCACCACCGAGAGGATCCACGATTTTATCAATCATGCACCCCACCTCGGAGTAGCCGACCAATATCTCCAAAGCCGCGAGGCCGATCTAGAACTCTACCTTGGAGGTTCAATTACCACATCCCTCTCAACACACCTCGGGTTCAGATTTTGATGGAGATCGAGCGATGAGAAGATATACCTTGACCTAGAAAAATGATAACCCCTGCTTGAGTAAGAAATTCGAGAAAATATTGTCGATATCATCGTGACCATGGGCATGATACCGAAGAGTGCTGGCAGCTCAAAGAGAAAATAGAGGCACTAATCAGGCAGGGGCGACTTCGACACTATGTGGATGAACGATGAATTTCGGCGAATCTGGGTCGTGACCAACCTCGGCAGGATGAACCGCGCGGAAAGCAGCCAGCTACGAGAGAAATCAAAGTAATTACTGGAGAAAACCTCGGTGGAAACACTTCAGATCGGGATCGACCAGGAGAGGGACCGAGGAAGAGGAAGGCAGATGGTGAAATTATTTTCACTGATGAAGATCTGAAAGAAATAAGTCAGCCCCATGACGATCATGTAGTCGTTTCTTTGAATATTGCTAATTATGATGTACATCGAATCCTTGTTGATAATGAAAGCTCGGTAGATGTTCTATTTTATGATGCCTTTATTCGGATGAACTTAAACTCTGAACTACTAATGAAGAGGAATGTACCTCTAGTTGAATTTTCTGGTGCTACAGTTCCAGTGGAAAGGACCATCTTATTAACGACAAAAGCTGGACGAGCTCCGAAGCAGACGATTGTCAACATAACTTATTTTATTGTGAATGGCCCCTCCACCTACAATGTCATCTTAAGTTGGCCAGGCCTAAATATCCTCCAGGCCATAGTATCAACCTATCACCTGAAGGTCAAATTCATAACTCCACATAGAATCGGCGAGCTTAGGAGAAATCAGTCGGTCGTAAGGGAGTGTTACATGGCTACTTTGCGTGGATCGATGGCTAAAGAACAACCCATGAATGAGTTGGACGTCCGGGATGAACAAACTGAACAAAGAGGCTCTCCGATAGAAGAACTAATCTTTGTATCGATCAAGGATGATCCGAACAAGGTTATGAAGTTCGGCTCAAGCTTATGCGAAGAGGATCGATAACACCTCATTACATTTCTACAAGATAACACTGATGTATTTGCTTGGTCAACTTCGGATATGCCCGGCATCGATCCGCAAGTCATGGTACACTGACTCAATGTAGACCTGAATCGTCATTCGATCAGGCAGAAAAAATGGAGCTTCGCCCCTGAACGTCAGAGGGCGATACGAGAAGAAGTTGATAAGCTCTTGAAGGCCGGCTTCATCCGAGAAGTTTATTATCCGAAGTGGTTGGCTAACGTCGTCCTTATCAAAAAGGCCAGTGGAAAATAGCGCACGTGTATTGATTATGTGGATCTCAATGGAGCATGCCCAAAGGATAGCTATCCTCTGCCGTGCATAGACCAACTAGTGGACACGACCTTGGGACATCAGCTCTTATCATTCATGCATGCTTTCTCGGGATACAACCAGATCCGAATGGCACCCGA
This sequence comes from Cocos nucifera, assembly GCA_006176705.1. Lineage (NCBI taxonomy): Eukaryota > Viridiplantae > Streptophyta > Magnoliopsida > Arecales > Arecaceae > Cocos > Cocos nucifera. The sequence continues at coordinate 3,769,356 of QRFJ01000013.1, forward strand.
GGATGAAGAAAAAACTTCTTTCATAACTGACCAAGGCCTTTTTTGCTACAGGGTCATGCCATTTGGCTTGAAGAATGCGGGGGTGACCTATCAAAGATTTATGAACAAGCTTTTTAAGGAGCAGATTGGAAAAAATATGAAAGTGTACGTGAACAACATGCTCGTCAAAAGTAGAGCAGTCGAATACCATATTACCGATCTAGAAGAAGTCTAATCTATACTACAACATTTCCAAATGAAGCTCAACCCGAATAAATGCGCCTTCAGTGTTACTTTCGAAAAATTTCTTGGGTTCATGGTGTCACAACGTGGGATTGAGGCCAATCTGGAGAAGATTCAAGCTCTTCAAGAGATGAAGCCTCTGAAGATGATCAAAGAGATGCAGCGACTCACAGGAAGAATCGCAGCCTTAAATAGATTTCTATCAAGATCGACGTAAATGAGCTTTCCATTCTTTAAAGCCCTTAAGCAACCAAAGAATTTTCAATGGATGGATGAATGTCAGACAACCTTCGACGAGCTAAAAAAATACCTCAGCTCTCCCCCTCTGTTAAGTAAGCCAAAGCCTGAGGAGGTATTGTACTTGTATCTGACTGTTTCTTCTTCGGCAATTAATTCTGTTCTGATCCGATAGGAGGCCAAGGTGCAAAAGCCGATCTATTACGTGAGCCGGCTACTTCACGATGCTGAGACCAAGTATACGAGACTAGAAAAGATTGTCTATGCTCTCTTGATATCTATGAAAAAATTATGCCCATATTTTCAAGCGCACACCATTGCAGTCCTTACAGACCAACCCATTAGATCGGTATTGTACCGATCAGATACTTCCGAATGGCTGGCTAAATGGGCTATCGAGCTAGACGAATTTGATATCAAATATTTGCTGAGGCCGTCTATTAAAGCTCAGGCATTGGCAGATTTTATTCTGGAATGTGCAATTCTAGATGAAGAATCCAGTCACGCTAAAACCTCTTCAATTGATGAATGTTGGACCCTACATGTTGATGGATCTTCAAATGCCACAGGCTCCGGAGCCGGGCTGATCTTAACCAGCCCGAAAGGAGTTGTAGCAGAATATGCTCTATGCTTCGATTTTTCGACTTCCAACAATGAAGCCGAGTATGAGGCATTGGTAGTGGAACTTAGAATAGCAAAAGAAATGAAAGTTCGGTATCTCAGAGTACATAGTGATTCATAGTTGGTAACTGATCAGGTTCAGAGAGAATATGAAGCCCGAGAGCCGAATATGGTAAAGTATCTATAGAAGGTCAGAGACTTGGCTTCTAGCTTTTCAGCGATGAATGTTCAGCAGAAATCAAGGACGGAGAATGTGCGAGCTGATCTCCTTTCTAAACTAGTAACCCACAGAACGGCCGACCTAAAAAGAAGCTCATACATGAAAGTCCTGGAGAAGCCGAGTATTGAGGAGGTCCCAGTAATGCAAGCTGATCCAGAACCGAGCTCGATAGATTCTATTCTCCATTATTTGTGAGACGAAATTTTGCTTACGAACCAAAACAAGATGAAAAGATTGAGACACCTCGCTCCACAATACGTCGTTTACGAAGAAAAGTTGTATAAGAGGTCCTTCACCCTACCTCTGCTCAGATGCCTCCATCCTTCGGAAGTCGACTATGCCCTACGAAAAGTTCACGAAGAAATCTATGGTAATCACCTGGGGGCAAGGCTCTGTCCCACAATATTATGAAAGGGATATTTTTGGCTAACCATGCAAAGAGATGCGGCCGAACTGGTGAGTAAATATGATCAATGCCAAAGGATCTCAAACATTCAGCGCCGACCATCGACCCCTCTGGCCCCGATCATGATCTCTTGGCCCTTTGCTCAACGGGGAATGGATATCCTCGAACCATTTTTCATTACTGTGGCATAGAAGGTCCTGATTATTGCGATTGACTATTTTACTAAATGGATAGAAGCAGAGGCAGTAGCTATGATTATCGAAGCCAGAATTCAGAATTTTGTCTAGAAATCTATTATATGTCGATATGGTTTACCCCACGCCATCATAATCGATAATGGACGATAATTCAATAACCCGAGGTTTACAGGATTCTGTAATGACTATGGGATTTCTCATAAATTGACATCGGTAGGTTATCCACAGACTAATGGCGAGGCCGAGGTGACGAACAGGACATTATTGCAGGGATTGAAAGCTCGCATAAGCCAGGCAAAAGGATCGTGGGTCGAAGAGTTGTACAATATTCTTTGGGCATATCGCACGACGTAACGTATCCCAACTGGAGAGATACCTTTCATGTTGGCCTTCGGTACGGAGACTGTGATACCCGTAGAGATGGGGTTACCCATGCTTCAAGTAGAGGAGTTCGATGAAGATAGCAATTCCTTCGGAATGAGAGCGAATCTGGATCTACTGGAAGAAATCTGGGAATAAGCTCGAGTTTGGATGGCCAACTATCAAAAGAAGGTTATCCGATACTATAATTCTCGAGTAAAGAGCAAATCTTTTCTGACAGAATAATTAGTTCTTCGTCGAGCTGAGATTTCTCGTCCATCCGAATGGTCAAAGTTGCCGCCGAACTAAGAAGGTCCTTATCGCGTGGTTGAAGTAGTCCGACCGAAAACTTATCGTCTTTGTCGACTAAACGGAACTTCGATCCCAAGGACCTGGAACGCCAATAATCTTCGAAGATATTATCCTTAGAATGTAATTTCCACCTTAAATTTTTATTCGATAATGAATAATAACTTCTCGTAAGTTTTATTTTTGCCAACGTGCGCTCCTCGGCCACGGTCGAGGAGCGAAATGCATCTCCGCTAGATTTCGCCAACGCACGCTCCTCGACCACGGTCGAGGAGCGGAATGCATCTCCATCGGATATCGTCAACGTGCGCTCCTCGACCACGGCTAAGGAGCGGAACGCATCTCCGCCAGATTTTGCCAACGCGCGCTCCTCGGCCACGGTCGAAAAGCGGAACGCATCTCCACCAAGTATTGCCAATGCGTACTCCTCGACCACGACCGAGGAGCGGAACGCGTCTCCATTGGATATCGCCAATGCGCGCTCCTCGCCCATGATCGAGCAGCGGAATGCATCACCGCCAGATTTCGCCAACACGTGCTCCTCGTCCACGATCGAGGAGCGAAACACGTCTCTGCCAGATTTCGCCAACGCACACTCCTTAGCCACGGTCGAGGAGCGAAATGCGTCTCCATCAAATATCGCCAACACGCGCTCCTCAACCATGGCCGAGCAGCGGAACGCATCTCCACTAGATTTCGCCAACGTGCACTCCTCGTCCACGGCCGAGGAGTGGAACGCGTCTACGTCAGATTTCGCCAACGCGCGCTCCTCGATCACAATCGAGGAGCTGAATGCGTCTCCATCGGATATCGCCAACGCGCGCTCCTCGACCACGGTCGAGGAGCGGAATGCATCTCCACCAGATTTCGCCAACACGCACTCTTCGACCACGGTCGAGGAGCGAAACAAATCTCCAACGGATATCGCCAACGCGCACTCTTCGACCACGATCGAGGAGCGGAACGCGTCTCCATCAAGTTTCGCCAATGCGCGCTTCTCGATCACGGTCGAGGAGTGGAACGCATCTCCATCAGAGCCCGCTAACGCGCGCTCCTCGGCCATGGCCAAGGAACGGAACGTAACTCATGAAGTTCATGAAAACATGCTCTTCAGCTATGGCCGAGGATCGTAATGCGCCGACATGAATCGCCCGTCACTTCTCAATCACACCGCCTAAGGTCTATGCTAACCTACATCTCGAAAAAGGAAAATCTGACGAAGAACATACGAACTCAACAACTTAAGTAAAAGAAGGCTTTGTATTAAAGTTCAGTGTTTACAAGTGATGGTCAGCCTATACAAAAATACCTCGGCAAAGACCAGGGGCAAACAAAAAGGGCCAACCTAAAAAAAAAAAGAGGAAACGAAAGAGAGATCGAACATGCCCGATCAAAATGGTACATTAAGCCCCGTCCAGAGCTCCAGATTTGCCGACCTCCACTTGGTTTGGCAGGATGATAACGGCTGGGGGCGGCACTGATGTTGCATCGTCGGCAGCCAAGTCGTCGCACGCGGGGCTGAAGACATCTTCCATCTGGATCTTTCGATCCTCAGCTTTCTCGGCCTCCTCGTTGTTCGATTCCAAAAGATCCCAGTTCAGGTCGGGAAAGATCCTCCGGACCTTCTCTTTCAGGTCTATGCCCCCTTGCAGGTAGGAGAGTGATGCAAAATCCATCTTGATGTTACGAAATTCTTCCGAAGCATGGAAGGTCTCGACCGCCTCTATCCTGGCGGCCTCTGCTTGTGCCTTTCCAGCCTCCCTCTCTCCCAACACTCAAGCTTCAGTCTTGGTCAGTTCGAACTCCAGCTGCTTCACCCTCTCCCTGAGGGACCTGGTCTCATCCTCGGCCTTCAGCCGAGATAACTGAGCATCGTCCGTCCTTCGGTTGGCATGGGCGGTTTTCTCCTCAGCCTCCTTAGAGAGGCGCCAAACCTCTCTAATTACCTCGGCAAAATGGTCCACATGATGGACGAGCTAAAAAAAAATGAGAAGAGAAAAAAGAAAAAGAAGCTGAGCCGAGGAGTAAAGACCTAAGATGAAGGTCGGTAAAAAGGCAGACACGTATCCGAAGAAGAGAATCGTATGAGTCCTGAATGCGAAAGGCACCCCGGCCTCTTCGAAGGTTTGGACGTTGGTTGGTAAGATGACCGACTTTAGCAATGAATGGATGACTCGGTAGTCGCCGAGGCCCTTCCTTTTATCCTCGGTATCTGAAGGAACTTCCACCGAAGAGACACTCCTTGAAACATTGGATCCGCGGTTGGACATCCAGATGGAAATCTTCGGCCCACCCGAGCTTCTTTTAAAAGAGGATGCAGAAGGTCGGGGGACGGACTCTCCTAGAGCTATGGATCGAAGTGGCGTCACAGTCTTCACCGACGCCTTCTCCTTCCTCGGGGCACTGGCCGCTCTCGAGGAACCTCCTACCGCGGGCTGCACCAGGACAGCCTCGATCCGAGCGCGTTTGGGGGCCACGGCCGTGCTTGTCTTCCTCTTCTTCGCCATCTGACGAAGGGTTTCAAGATCGGACAGGTTCATCGCTGGACAGAAAATACAAGACTCGGTCAATGATAATGATAAGAAAAGAAAAGACGATCCAAACAAAATCACATGAGAACACTTACTCCTCGGATCAGTTGAAATCAATCCGACCTTAAATAAGTTCTCCTTGGTAAGGAACCTGGACAGCGGAAGAGGAGCAAGACTAAAGATTTGACTCAAGACCTCCTCCTCGGCATCGGACAGTGTTGAAGGTCTGACAGCCGACCTATGAGGTTGCCCCCATGATGTGCTGAAATCCCATGGTTGCTCGACCGACATAAAAAAGAAGCGCTCCTTCCAGTTATGCACCGAGGAAGGAGCACCTTGGAAAAGGCGGCATCCTCTCCGAGGAGAAGCATACCACCATCCGACCTCCGTCGGATGCTCCTTTAAAGTGAAGCAAGCTCGGAGAAGACGGAAGGTAGGCTCGATCCCGAGGATAAGGCAGTGGGTGAAGAAGCCTAAAATCGATCGCCAAGAGTTCGACGCCAAACAACAAAAGCTAATTCTATACAGGTTCAGAAGCTCGACAATCAAAAAAATGAAAAGGCAACCTGAGGTCGGCTTTTAGTGATTCCTCGTAAACATCGATCCATCCAGGCTGAGGAAGAGCTATACGCTCCCCAGGACCGCCGACCTCTAACCTAAAATTATCGGAGACATGGTACTTCATCCTAATGACTTTCAGGTCCTCCGAAGTGAGGATGGAATCTATTCTGAAAGGGCTATAGTCCGGAACTTCATATTCTTCGAATTGGCCTAGAGAACCAACTACCCCAGAACCGTGATCCTCGCCAGAAGGGTTATCCGAGCTCCAAGAAGATCGGGAAAGACTAGATTGACTCATGAGTACGGAGGAGACTGACCTAAAGGGCGAGGAGGCCGAGCAACAAGGAGAGTTTGGACGGGATCGACGGTAGCTCGACTGAGTTTGAACTATTCCTCGCGCAAAGTACCAGAGTTCACCCTTTAAGGAACAGTAGCAGTCAAAAAGAGTAATACAGACCCTATTTATAAGAGGCATGACGGCTTTGATCTACTCCCATTTCATCTACCCTCTTAGATCTTCGTCAAGTGTCAGATATCCGTTGGTTGGCATGGGTAAATCTGGAGCAAAGCAACAAACGATTAGATTTCATGGCTGATGGACTTCTCCCAATCTTGTCATGCTACCGATCTCCAATACTGCAATGCGGGCACGATTTGAAGATCGGCCTCAGCTTCGATAGAGTACTTACATCGGTCGCTCAGAGGTAGATCGATCTTGTAAGTGGGGGGCAAACTGTTGTGGAATGAGACTGGTATGACCTCGGTCTGTTTAGGGTCGGCCGCCGATCTACCCCAATGGATCATCTGAGCGGAACAATGCGATACTTCGTCCACGGTTAGCTGTAGATCGACTTAAGTCGACCTACAATTTCGGCCGACCTACTAAAAATTGCCTTCTGACAAAACAAGATAGACCTTCATATCTCATCCTCGTCGGATTTAGATCGACCGCCGAGTTATGTGAATAGGCTCATAGCTCATCAATGACCGATCTATAACCATCCCTGCTGAAACTACGTCATCTCTGAATCGAAAAACTCGAATAAAGAGAAATCTTTTGCAATCCCGTCTCCTAAGAAGGAAAGAAATCTTCCGAATCAATCTAGGACGACTAACTCGGAAAGTCGTTAGAGTCCGAAATGGATACGACTCCAACTCCTTTCTATAAATAAAGGAGCTCCGGGACCCTGCAGGTATGCCATTCAATTCGACGCTCTCTCCTCATTATTCTTCAATCTCCTAACTTGAGCGTCGAAGGATTTTCACCGAAGAATACTGCGGTGGAAATTTTATTGCAGGTGAATGGATGAAATTTCAGTCAAGTTCGTCCTCGGCCTCATATTCCTCGGTGGCCGAGCTCCTCCATCCTTATCGGCCGACCTCAAGCTGGAAGATCCAGGAGCAACAGTGAAAAGTATTATTTTATTACAATCTACCAAAGGCTAAGATAAAAAATGTCAACCCTAGTGTTAAGCGGCTGTATTAGAATGAGATGACAACCAAATATACATTTATCCGGCTGCCATATAATACCATGATAATCTCAAAATCATGCCATACAAGGCTATCTGTTAAAATATTCATGTAGATCTGTTTTCCAATTTCTTTATTAATATTAGAGCTTTAATGTTTTTCATTTTTTGGGTGAAGCATTTTTAGTTGAACAGAACAACAATCATCAGAAGATAGAGCCATCCATGCTTCCTTTCTTTTGCATCTTAAAGTATCCAATACGAACTATTTCTTTTAACCAATACATCGCATAATTCCAACGCAACTGAAGAGGAATTCACATGACATAAGCGAGGTTTTGCATTTTGTCAACATTACTTTTTAAGACATGTTTTAGCAAAATTATCAATTAAAAGAGAAGCAACACGATCGTCAAAACTTTTAACGTAAATGATCTAATTTTTACCAATGAGATATTATAAGCCAAATTTAAATATAATAAAAGCAGGATACAATGTGCACAAAGATGAGAATTTTTAAGCAAATATCTAAGTTTAATAACATGTATTGGAAGATCAGTCAAATGACCATTATCATGCATGAATGATGTCCCCTCTCTTAAGCATGTGGATCAAACCATATTAACAGATCTCATTCAGGAAGTTTATTCTATGAATTACATTCTATCTGATTGGACCATGCACACTTGATTAATCATCACTTAGAGCACTAGGACAACTTTAGATGATGATGATGATGATGATGATAACAATAACATCTCTTAGAGTGCAGTCCGAAAGTCCAATCTTTTTGGTACAAAAGGAGGCAACAAACCTGGAATTAAGTCTGGTTACAAGAGAATCCATAAACATCAGCTCTCAACGGTTGGGCCAATTGGCCGGCACTCGATCATTTCTTTCCCAGGTTACATCAGCAAGCTGAGGTGCCGAGGCCAGCTAATCAGCTACCTGGTTACCTTCCGGTCAATATGAGTAGCCTCGAAAACTCATGCTTCTTTCTTCATCCCGAAAAATCTCTTAAGAGAAGATTAAACCGAGGCCCACCAACATTTAAACCCTTAATCCATTATATCATGGTAACTAAATCCACTTTTAGCATTAAATCACCTTCCAACCAAACTTGAGCAGCTTTAAATTTAAATATTCCGATACGCAGGCCCTCCCATGCAGTCTCCAATTCAGCAAATGAGACAGTACAAGGGAATTATCTCTTCCTGACATTGTAGAGTGCACGGCCTGAATAATCTCTGGTAATAAGCCCTGGCAACAGATCCATCAAAGTTAACCTTCAACATATGAAGGGGAGGGGACAACCAAAGTAATATTAATACCATCCAAAGTAAAGAGGCATCCGGTGCCACAGTTACTTCAGTGCCTCCATTGTGTGTTCAAGAAACAATGTACAGAGATCGTCTTACTACATCACCAGGGGAGGAGACCTTCATTTGAAACAGCATCTCATTCCTTGATTTCCAAGTGAACTGGCCAGCATGCAATCAGGGACTTCATCCCTTTCTCTACTTAGGGCTGAGATAGAAAGTTAATTAGCATGGCTAAAGGAGGCAAAAGACACGCGGCCCAGTAAGTTTTCAAACCTTCCCAACATTGCCTGGCAAAATTGTAAGTGACCATAACCTGGTTGCGGTCCTCCTCACAATCCGGGCACAGGTCACATGCTTGGATTTCAGCACTTTGAGTTCCATGTCGATGAAGAATAGGGAGGACAGAGAAGAACATAGCCTGAATTTACAATAGAAAAAGTATAATCAGCTAAACAAAGGAGAAGCTGACCCTATGCAAACATCCTCTAAGACATGACTTACAAGAACAGGTAATATGAAAATCTTGAAGCAATGATTGAAAACTTTGTTAGCGACCTAATTTGCACACTTCACACTACCTCAACTCATACCGCTAGTTAAGAAAACCAAACTACACGCTTTAGCTATGGGCTGAGAGGGACAAAATATTCATATAACCCATACCTAACCCATACCAAATGATAGGACAAGATTTGGTAGCGAGTTCATACCTTTAACATTAATGAAATGAAAAATTTTAAACAACTATGTGTTGATTTAAAAGCAATACATATCTTTGTCATGGCTAAATTGATTTTTTTTTTCTTACTTCTGGAAAGCTAAAAAGTAAAAGAAGAAGAGATGCACACACATGCATACAAAAATGATAAAAGAATATAAGTTCAAATAGCATATTTATCATCTAAAACTTATGCAATATATTTGAGAATTTTAGCATATAACAATTAGGCAATATTAATGAAGCAAATCAAAACTTCTATATGGTTTTGCTCGATTTATCACAAGGCTGATCAGTCACAGATAAATGCTGAATAACATTAAAAAATGACTATTTCAAATTCGAAAATACAAAAAATTTATTCCCAAAACTGTTTTTCCAATTACAAATTTTAAAAATAATCATTTCCGATCTTCCTATCCAAAATTTGTTGAAAATCATAGTATCCAACTTGGTGTTGAAGACTAAATAAAAAATAAGATGATTTGCAAAATAATAATATATATGTAATTAGTCAAATCCATTGCATAATATATGATGGACTCTAGAAGGATCCCATACGTTAAAAGCATATGACCAAAGCAAATCATCTGGCTGTGATAGTAGACGTGTTTCATTATTCTCTGGATTCTGACAAACTATATAGGCATTGTTGGCATCATGGAACTTCTTTGCAGAATTACATCTATGCTATGATATAAAAGGCACGCACAAGTTGGGGTCAATGGGTTTGCTGTTTTCTCTAATGATGAAAAATAATTAAATAACATGCTGAAACATTACTATATTTAGATTATTTTAATGGGTATAATTCAACAAATGTTCCCCAATTATCTAAAATCCAATAACTATACTCAAATACCCCCCCCTCCTCCCTCACTCCCCCTCTCCCACAATCCCCGACTCTCTCCTTTCATCAGATCTCATGAAAACTACCACTCCTTCGCTAGTAGAAAAACAAAAGACCCATATAGTAGTATATTTTCCCTAAAACATAGATGATTTACATGACAATGCCATTAGATGTCACAGTGTTGCATCTCTATCCACATCATGGTCTTGAACCACGAAAACAGATCTTCTCAACAATATCCATCGGTGTTCCAAGTGGTACATCTGAGCTATTATCACATATCTTATCCAATCAAACCAAAAAAAGTGAAATTCTTAAGTTTCTATTATAATTTACTCAAGATATAATTACCACCCGTATATCAGAAGAAGCATAGTTCTAAACATGCCTGGAGTTATTTCTTATTGCTGAGTTCCAGCATGCCCTTTGGGCTTAGAACAGCAGGGTCCAAGCCTCAACATATACGCATGCATATTATAACACAAATTGAATCTAATGGCAAACGGTACCACTCTTATTTTAGTAATATAAAGTATGCAGAAGCAAAGTGAGCCAAACTACTGAGGGACACACTTTTTGACCTATTTAATGATCAAGTGTTAATGAATCAACTTTAAATGCAAACAAGTTATGGTAGCAGTGCAACATCAAACAAAATAGTTTAAAATTAATGATTTGCATCTTAGGACATAGAACTAAAAATAAAAAGTGCAAATTCAAAATCTGAACCTGAGTTTTGGCAGCACTCGATCTGCCCTCAATCATTGCCCAAGAATGCGCCAGCTGAACCTTCAATTATGAATTCTGAGAGACTCTTGTTCAAACAGCAAATTACAGATGATGGTGTCATATGATTCTCCATAAGATCTAATTCTAGCCATCATATGGACCAAGTTCATCCTTTCACCCACCATTTGGCAGGAGTCCGTCCTTGGCCATCTCAGTCAGGGCATTAAACACAGCCCCAATATTGCCATCTTTGTGATTAACTTCAACAAGTACCTTTGAAGTTTTGGCATCTGTAAGCATACAACCTCCCAATAGTGTTTGAATAACATGATTCATCTCTTCATCCATCCCTTCCTCAGAAAGACCTTTAATTAGTGAAATAGTGCTTGTTGCATTAGGAACAAAACCAGCCAGTATCATTTTCTTATACAAGTCAAGTGCCTTCTGCACGTTTCCACCTCTACAGTGTCCATGAATCAAGACACTATAAACAACCTCATTAGGCTTCCACTTCCTCTCTAGTATTAATTCAAAAACCTTATCGGCTTCATTCATCAATCCTTTCATACAAAAGCCCTTTAAAAGGGACACCACACTCTTGAATTCTCCCTTGTCACAACAATCCATCAGCACATCATATGCAATATTATCTGGAATAGACTCCTCATAATACAGCCTAAAAAGCAGCCTTTTTGCTTCCTTTGTTCGAGCTACTTTTCTAAGGCCATTTATAAGCACATTATAGGTCACGACATCAGGAAGGATCCCTTTCTTTATCATCTCATCATGAAGAAGAAGAGCTTTCTTTATTTCTCCTTCTTTGCAATGGCCATCAATCAGTGTTGTGTACGTGAACTCATCAGGATGTAAACCCAAACTCAACATCTTCTCAAAAAGCTCATGAGCATTGTCCAGTCTCCTCACCTCACAGAGACCCCTAATGAGCGAAGAATACGTAATGGCATCAGGCAGCACACCCTTTGCAACCATCTCTTGATTCAACTGAAATGCCATCTCCAATTCCCCATTCTTGCAGTATCCACTTAGTAACGTACCATAAGTGATTACATCAGGCATCAACCCATTTCGCTCCATTTCTCGAATGATCTCCAAGGCTTCATCCATTCTTCCCAAGGTACAATATCCATGAATAAGAGCATTATAACTCACGACAGATGGCAAAATCCCACTTTCTTTCATCTCCTTCATGAGGAAGAGAGCATCATCCAAGAACCCCTTTTTAGCAAAACCATCAATCAAAGTTGTGAAAGTAATCTCATTAAGCTGAAGCCCTCTCTCCCTCATCTGTTTAGCAAACTCCATTGCTCTTCCCAAGTTGCCTGCCTTACTCATTGCACTAATCAGAGAAGTATACGTCACAACATTAGGTGCCACCCCTTTCTGAGCCATCTCGGCGTGCAAGACGAGAGCTTTATGAACATCCCCTTCCCGGCAATACCCATTCACCAATGTGTTATAAGTGATAGCATCAGGAGCAAATCCCTCTCTCGCCATTTCGTCGACCACTTTGCCCGTCTCCTTCACCCGGCCCTCCCGGCACAACCCATTAATAATCGCGTTATAAGTAACCACATTTGGCTGCACTCCCTTTTCGTGCATTGTTTTCAGCAGCCCAAACGCAACGTCGACCTTCCCCGACTTGCAGTGCCCATCAATGAGAGTGTTGTACGTGACGACATTTGGCGAACACCCGGCGTGCTCCATCTCTGTCAGCAGAACTAGCCCCCGATCCAATACGCCCCAAGAGCAAAACCCACGGATCAAGATGTTGTAGGAGTAGACATTCAAGGATACCCCGGACCGGGAGATGTCGGCGAGGAATTCTTCGATGGTGTTGCGTGGGGTCCGGCTGAAGCGGAACATGGCGTCAAGGATGGAGTTGTAGGAGAGTGTGGCGGGGGCAAAACCCGCGTCTTTTGTGAGGGAGAGGGCGGACAGAGCATCGGGAACGCGGCCCAAAGAGGCGTAAGACTTGATGAGGAGGTCGAAGGCGGCAGAAGGGGAGGGGAAGGGCGAAGGGCGGAGGAAGTGGAGTGCGGCGGCGACGGATTGGATGACGGGGGACGGGAGGAAGCGGGAGGCAAGGCTGCGGGCGAGGGAGAGGGCGGAGGGGAAGAGGCGGAAGCGGGAGAGGAGGAGGAGGGCGAGTGATTGGGAACGTAGGGAGGCGAAGAAGAACGGGAGGGGGGAGGCCCAGCGCAGGAACGCAAGGGTGAGGGAGCGGTGGGGCTGGGCAAGGAGGAGGGCCTCGGCGGCGGCCTCTGGTGTGAACGAGGCAGCCAGGGAGTCGAGGCGGCGGCGGTGCTTGAGGAGCGCGAGGGCTTTCTCGGCGAGGAGGCGGGGGTGGGCGGTGGAGGAGGAGGCGGCGGCGGACGGCGACGGGTAGCTTAGGGGGCCCATGGTGACGAGACACGAGAGGGAGCAGGGGAGACCAACCATTCCCTTCGTGCGATGTAAATGTCGCACTGGCAATATGATCCTAAAATAAGGACGTCATCATATTTGTTATATGCGGATTTACGTCCGCAAAGAACTCATGCGAACAGGCTTTAGGGCGCACAAACCAGACAGGCAACCGGACGAACATCGTGTGCGGAGGTCTACACATAAAATGTTATGCGGATTTATTTTGCTCAGAGATTTTACGCATGCGTCTGCACATAAGGTATAATCCATGCTTGATTACCAACCGCATAAAAGTTATATGCATTTTTTCACAAGTGACCATTGTGCAAATTTTTTTTTTTTGAAAAAAAATTATGTTAACCTGAATGATGATGAGCGACGCTCTCAAATGATAGCCAACAATCTATTCAAATTATTGATAATTTAAAAGAGCTCCATCACATTACCATGTTTGATATGCTTTTTAAGTTGGTAATTCAGATTGTTAGATTATCTCTGATGAGGTAATCTGAATTATCAATGAGAGAGATGGCTATCTAGATTACTAAAAAAATATTTTTATAAAAAATATAATATAATATAATATAATATAATATAATATTATAGTAATATTATAATATTATATTATATTATAAATATTATTATAATAATATAATAATAATTTATTATAATAATATATTATAATAATATTCTAATATAATAATATATAATTCTTAATATTATGTTATATTATATTATATTATATTATATATAATATATTATTTAAATAATAATATAATAATCTAATATTATTATTATTAAATAATATTTTATAATATATATTATAAATATAAATATATTAGAATATAATATATAATATATAATATATATTTATATTATAAATATAATTCATATAATATAATAACATTATTTATATTAATAATGAAATAATATTAGATAATATATTATTATGTTATATTATAAAAATATTATAACATAATATTATAGTATATAATATTATACTAATATATTATAATGATAAATAATATAATAATATATGATAATATTATAAGAATATATTATAATAATATAATATTATATTATGTTATATTATAAAAAATATTATTATTATTATATATTTTAATAATATGATAATATAATAATATATGATAATATAATAAAATATATTATAATATATATTAGAATATAATATATTATATATTATATATATTTATAATATATATTTATTTTTTATACATGAGGTGTGATTTTTAATAAATTTAATTTTATAGTATTTTAAAAATTTGATGTTACATTATCAGTAATCTAATTGTCATACCAAACATATCAATTTAAATTTTCAATAATTTTATTGCAACATTACCTGCGTATACCAAACATAGTAACCAATATTACTGATAATTTATTCAGATTGCAAATAATCTAGATTATCAGGTAATCTAGATTACTACTGCCTGATAATGTACCAAACACAATCTTAGGATTTTATTTCCTGTAACTCGATCAAATTAAGTGGATAAAAATAGCAATGGATTGAATATGAATTGAGTCTGTCTATATTCATACTCATTCCGTAAATAAAAATATTATATTCATATCCATTTCATACCCACTTCGGATCGGATCGGATCAACTGGAGATGTGGATCGAATCAGATCGGATATATAAGAAGAATTAGTCGGATCGGATCGGATCGAATATATATAAATAATATAAAATTATCATAATTTTAAATAAAAGATATGTATTAAAATTTTATCAGATCGAATTTGGATTGAAGCATACTATTATCCATATCCGATCCAAACTTGCTTCGGATATTTTTTTTAGAACCCCTATGCATTCCAGATTTCAATCAGATCGGATAAAACCAACACCATTCGGATCAAGTTGGATCGGATATCCGATAGCTCGAATAAAATTATCATCCCTACAAGTAGGTTAAAGATAGAGATACTGTAGCTGGAAATTTGTTTTAGTGGTCTAGTAAACTAATGGTGACCTTGGAATGGTTACGCGGCTACTATGTAGAATAATTTTGCTGAAAAATTACTTGGTGATACTCATTGGAATATTCAGTTATTTATAGATCTAAATTTTATTTATGCGCAGAGGAAAAATCAACACAGGTTTTTATAGACTTCATGTGAAAGATTGAAAAAAAAAAAAACTATTTGTGAATGCCTAATTGGATATCTAATTATTTGAAAATATTAAAAGTATAAATTTCATATAATGAACATAGAATAGTTCAAAAATCAATATAGATATATGAAAGAAAATTATTACTAGATGCTTGATTAAATCTTAGGTTATTTATCAATTTTTAACTTCAAAATTCATCCAGAGATTGCAAATCATATGCGACCTCCATATGAAAAGTCAGGAAAAGGAATTATTTAGGGCAATCTCTCGTTGGATGTTCAAAATTTCCAAAGATACAAATCTCATGTAATGAAGGTGCATCCTAAAATGTATAAGATCAAGTTTTGAATTTTGCCGTGCTCTTCGTTATAAATGGACCGTGCATGATGGTTTTCTATGGTCACCGGTCATAGCTAGTTGTAAACTTTCCAACTCAAATTACAACTCCAAAAATTTTCAAACCCACCTGCTTTTTCCAAGTTTATCTTCTACCGAACAAGAGTAGTAGATTCTTGAAAGTCTTGGACAGCAGCCCAATCCCATGTACGATCATGCTCCCAAGTCCCAACCAGACGGAAAAGAGAATTTAAAGGCATCGGAAAGCTCCGATTTCCTCTGGAAATTTTGTGCAACAATTTTATCCATTTCATTGTCACATTTTTTTTATCTATTTTGTAGTCACATCAAATGATCCAGTCCGCGAAAAGTGTTGATGGTGGCCAGCAAGCATTGCACTAGCACCATGGGTTGCGACGTGCCAGACGCAAAGTTCCATGGCGAGTGGGTCACTGCCTTCCTTACATCAAGGTAGAGGGGCAACTTAATGCCGGTCGTGGTTAAACCAGCAATGTAAACTTGATTAGCACAGGCTTGAGTCCTGTAAGACTTGAATCCGGATTTGCAATTTATCTAAGCATTATCTTAGCTCTACGTCCATACCCATGTATCGTACCACTAACCTTCGTATGTCAAATTTGCTACCACAAATAAAGTTTGATCTTGAGCAGGATCAATGCCGCTATTGAAGTGTTCCAATGAGACTCAAGACGAAGATGAGTCTCAATAAAGAATATTGCTTGTTTGGCAAGTATTGGTTAGAGGCTGCTGTAAAACTCTTGTAGTTAGCAAGCTTTATATGTGTGGGAGATTATATTTTGTTGTCAAATAATTGCTAATGATTAGCCATATACTGAGTATGGATATCAGAAAGCCACATCTAGGTTGCCCAATCAGTTAGCAAATATATATATTTGATGGCGATAAATTAACTACCCTCATATTATATGCAATGTTTACAAACCTTACGGTCTTATTCGTGTTTACATGATGGTTAATTATGCGATGCATCCTAGCAGGCATACTTCCTTACTTGCTTCACCAATTCAGCTTTGAGTAGTAGAGCCCGGCTTCAATTTTTGAGGACTAGCTCTAAAGTAGTGAGCGTGACATTGAACCCATTTTGAGGCATGATGGTTGAGGATCCCGTGGAATTCAGTGCAAAAAGGTTAGATCAAAATTTAGAATCCAACAGCCCATGAAAGCAATTATTATATACAATTTTATTTATTTATCATTACATATATTGATATATTTTCATTTAAAATATTTACTACTCTTATAAGCATAAGAAGGAACATTTATCCAACTCTATGCACTTTCTCTTGTATCAAGTTTCTATATCGCTAAACAAGACAAAGAAAATTTAATTATATCATGTAATTAATTCAAAAGAAATGTCAAAAAAAGGAATATGTTACTTAAGCCTTCCCATGTTATTTCACTCATTCATGGGTTGCTTTGTTCTTCCAGTCCTGCTCTCTATTTTAGCCTGGGTTGTTTCTTGTACCCTGATTTAATATTCATCCTTTCTATGTACTTATCTTGCAATGAAAGCAGGGTGGCAGGTCTTCTACTCCTCCTTTTGAGTCGAAAAAGGAAAAAATCTGTCAACATTCAAACTTGGCATGCGAAAGGCTAAGCTTCGACGTGACTGGAATGATTTGACCTCCATGGACTTGGACCGGTTCGATTGTCCTGATCGCCCTACTTTTGGATTGGTTCATGAACGCGTCTAGTACGTTATTGGGTCGATGCATCCATCGTGATGTTTTTCCACAGGTCCGGCCCCATGAAAAGCCTGGAATCATCTGTCAAACTCTGTCGTTGGCGAAGGTGTCCTACAGTTGCCGTGTCTTGTGATCTATTTCAACCCCTACTCATCATGCATTACTAGGACGAAATCTGCACGAGACTTAATAAATAAAAAATAGAATAAAAAAAAATTCAAATTTTTGATGCCCTCAAAAATTTATTAAAAAATTTAAAAATATTTTTTAATTTATAATTCTTTTTATATTGATTCTATTTGAAACATTATTTTCTAAAGATATTATTTAAAAATATTTAAAAATAATATTTTTAAATATAATAATAATAAATTAATATTTTTTTAAATATATAATTTATTTTTTAAAAATTTATATTGATCTTATGTGTATTATCTAGAAACATATAATCATTTAATATAAAGTAATTGGTACTTAATAGTGGTATAATAAACAGCTATATACATCATGACATCAAGTATCATACTTTATCTAAAATTCTATTTAAAATTATCATCAAGATAGTAATAATTTTTTTAAACTACTAAATGACAGTAAAAAATAATCTATAAAAAAATATATAAATTTTATTAAGTAGGAGAGAGAAAATTATCTCGATCGTTTAAAACTTTCTATCCGATTGAGATGAATCTAACTTTTTCTATTCAGTTACTCCAAACCTCCCACCAAATTGAGACTCCTGCGGACAGAAAAAACTAAAAATTAAAGAAAAATAGAAAAAAAACATGTGAAATATCAATGAAAACAAAAAAAAAATAAAAAAAATGAAAAGACAATATCTTTTCTGGCATTGATTTAAAATTTATTTTAGTACAAATCAAATACTATGAAAAAATAACATATTCTTAAAAATAAATATCATGATCTTTATCATCGACATCATAATTTTTTGATTTGTACTAAAATAATAGAGTATTCAGATAAACTCTTATTTGAATCCAATTTTGAGGCATGATAGTTGAGCACGGACATCGAACCCATTTTGAGGCATGATGGTTGAGGACCCTGTGGAATTCAGTGTAAAAATGATAAATCAAAATCCTGAATCCAACAGCCCATGAAAGCAATTATTATATACAATTTTGTTTATTCATCATTACATATATTGATATATTTTCATTTAAAATATTTACTACTCTTTATAGGCATAAGAAGGAACATTTATCCAACTCTATGCATTTTCTCTTGTATCAAGTTTCTATATAGCTAAACAAGACAAAGAAAATTTAATTATATCATGTAATTAATTCAAAAGAAACGTGGAAAAAGGAAATATGTTACTTAAGCCTTCCATGTTATTTCCCCCATTCCTGGGTTGTTTTGTTCTTTTAGTCCTGCTCTCTGTTTTAGCCTGGGTTGTTTTTTGTACTCTGATTTAATCTTCATTCTTTCAATGTACATATTTTACAATAAAAGCTAGAGTTCTTTACCATACTAATATAAATAATAAATTTATTTATCAAAATAAAATATAAATTTTAACTTATTTATGAAAATAATGTAAAAAAGATAAATTATCATTATTAATGATATTTTTTAGAGAATAAATCACTATTTGTAATGGTATTTATTGCTTAGTCAACTTTACTACGTGGCCAGATGAGCAAAAAAAAAAAAAAAAAAAAAAAAAAAAAAAAAAAGAAAAAAGAAAAAAGAAAGAAGAAGAAGAAGAAGAAGAAGAAGAAGAAGAAGAAAAGAAAGAAATGCCGTTTTGAATGTCACTTTTAGAACCAACATTCAAAATGCCGATTTTAAGCCATTTAAATTCCACCCGACGCCGCCCTCACCCCTACGCCACACTCGCTCTTGTTGCGATGCCGCCGGCTCTCCGACGCCTATCGATGCCCCTCTGGTATTTCTCTCTCTCTCTCTCCTTGCTCCCCCCAGTCCTCTGTTCCTATTCTACTATCGCCCCACCCCCTCCGCCCGCGCAGCCCAGCCTACCCCCTTCCTTCCGATGAGGGGCCCTCTATTTCTATCCTACGGCCACCCCACCCCCTCCCGCCCGTGCGGCCTAGCCTACCCCCTCCCTTCCGACGGGAGGAATGAGAAGGTTGCGGAGATCATGCAGACAGTGCATCCTTATCGTCCTGGCTACTTGTCTCCAGAGCAGTCTTGGTCATTATTCAGGCTTTATGCATTTGGTGGTCGAGACCCTGTAGAACAACCACGCCTGGCGGATATCGGTAAGCAGATTGTCGACAAGTGTTCCGGTTTACCGTTGGCTGTGAAGACAATAGGAAGCCTTCTAAGACACGAGATAGATGAAGATGGTTGGATGGAGGTCTTACAAAGTGATCTATGGGAACTGGACAAGAACAATGAGACTTTGGGATCTCTTAGATTAAGCTACAATCGCATGCCAGCACATCTAAAACCCTGTTTCGTTTACTGTTCCATGCTTCCAAAGGATTATGTGTTTGACAGAGATGTTTTAGTCAGATTGTGGATGGCACAAGGTTACCTCCCACCTCGAGGTAGAAAAACAATGGAGGACATCGGAGATGAATGTTTTAATGACTTACTAAGAAGATCGTTCTTTGATTCCTTTTATGATCGTTCCCTGATTTAATATTCATCCTATCTATGTACATATCTTGCGATAAAAGCAGGGTGGCAGGTCTTCTACTCCTTTTCAGTCGAAAAAGGAAAAAATCTCTCGACGTTCAAACTTGGCATGCGAAAGGCTAAGCTTCGACGTGACTGGAATGATTTGACCTCCATGGACTTGGACCGTTTCAATTGTCCTGATCGCCCTACTTTTGGATTGGTTCACGAACGCGTCTGGTACGTTATTGGGATCGCGATGTTTTTCCACGGGTCCGGCCCCATGAAAAGCCTGGAATCACCGGTCAAACTCTGTCGTTGGCGAAGGTGTCCTACAGCTGTCGTTTCTTGTGATCTATTTCAACCACCACTCATCATGCATTACTAGCACGAAATCTGCACGAGACTTAATAAATAAAAGATAGAATAAAAAAATCTTCAAATTTTTTATGCCCTCAAAAATTTATTAAAAAATTAAAAAATATTTTTTAATTTATATTTTTTTTATATTGATTCTATTTGAAACATTATTTTCTAAAAATATTATTTAAAGATATTTAAAAAATAATATTTTTAAATATAATAATAATAAATTAATATTTTTTAAAAAATATATATATAATTTATTTTTTAAAAATTTATTTTGATCTTATGTGCACTATCTATGCAATCATTCAATGTAAAGTAATTGGTACTTAATAGTAGTACAACAAATAGCTACATACATTATGTATAAGACATCAAGTATCATACTTTATCTAGAACTTTATTTTTGATTTTAAAATTTTATTTAAAATTATCATCAAGATAGTAATAATTTTTTAAACTACTAAATGATAGTAAAAAAATAATCTATAAAAAATAAAATATATAAATTTTATTAAGTAGGAGAGAGAGAGAATTATCTCGATCGTTTAAAACTTTCTATTCGATTGAGATGGATCTAAATTTTTCTATTCAACTACTCCAAGCCTTTTATCAAATTGAAACTTCTACGAATGAATAAAATTAAAAATTAAAAAAAATAAAAAAAATATATAAAATATTAATGAAAATAAAAAAAAATTAAAAGGCAATATCTTTTTCTGCATTGATTTAAAATTTATTTTAGTACAAACCAAATGCTATAAAAATAGTAACATATTCTTGAAACATAATAAAAAATTAATAATCTAAAAAAGATAATGAGATTCATAATTGATAACTTTATTATGTTATATTCAACCTCGATTTTGTATATTATTTTGAGCAATTTTAATTTCTTCCAAATTTCTCCCTGATAAAATTTTAACAATATCCATTTATAAAATTATAATTAAAAGAACTAATCAAAAATAGATCCTAAATATATTTTAAAATATTTATAGAGCTATGAACTAAAATGACTAAAAATATCTTAAAAATTCTAAAATTTGATATATTTTATTTTGATCTAAAAAATTAATTTAAATAAAAATAAAAGCTAAATATAATAGGAGCAAAAGAACCATCAAAATAATCAAATTTTTCACTATTAAGTGATATGAGCAAATATAACTAATTCAACAAAATCACATAAGAAAATAAAAAAAATTACTTAATTAATTTATCCTAATAATAAATAATATAATATAATAAATTTTAATAAAATAAATAATAAAAATTTTATATTTTTTTATTTATTAATAAACTAATATGGGGCAAAATATAATGAATATCTTTGTAAAAATATCTACTCAATAAATAGATCTGAAACTTTAAAATCATCTTAAAAAAAGATAGATATAATCCACTCCTTTTTCTAAAGAAAAAACATACCAATACCATAAATATTATTTTTATTATTAAAAAATCAATTGAAATAGTAGAAAACCTATAATTTTTAAATTAAATTTATACTAATATTTTTTTAAATTATTATTTAATTACTTTTAAGCTGTCCAATCTTAAAATCAAATTAACATCAAGATAATAATAATTTTTAAAATTATTAAATAATAATAATAAAATAATCTATAAAAAATTTAATAAATTTTATTGAGAGGAAAAGAGAGTTATCTTGTCTAATCCAAGCCTCCTATTCGACTAAGATGGATTCAAAAATTTTAAAATTTGATATATTTTTTTCTTAAACTTGCCTAACATCATATATATCATGCCTCTTTAGAATAATATTTTTATCTTAGCCTAAAAATATATTTAACTTAGCTTAAAAAGTTAAATATTATAGGAGTAAAAAAAAATCATCTAAATGATCAAATACTCCACAGTTAAATGATATGAGCAAACATAACTAAATTAACAAAATCACATAAAAATATGAAAAAAATCACTCAATTAACTTACTCTAATAATAAATAATATAATATAAAAATTTAATAAAAAAATAAAAATATTATAATTTTATTTTATTAATAAACTAATATGGAGCAAGATGTAATAAATACTTATTAAAGATATCTACTCAATTGATGGATCCAAAACTTATAAAAAATATATAATTATAATTAACTTTTTTTAATTAAAAAAATATATCTATATCATAAATATTATTTTTTATTATTGAAAAGTCTATTAAGATAGTAGAAAAATTCATAAATTTTAAATTAAATTAATACTAATATTTTTTTATTATTTAATTATCTTCAAGCTATCAAATCTTAAAATCAAATAAATATTAAGATAATAATAAAATTTTAAACTACCAAATAATAGAAAAAAATTATAAAAAATAATAGATTTAAATAAATTTTATTAATAGAAAAAAAATGTTACCTAATTTTCTCCAAGCCTCTTAGTTGATTGAGATGGATCTAAAATTTTCTATTTGACTTGTCCAAGTCTTCCATTCAATTGAAACTCCTGCAAATAAAAAAAATAAATTAAAAAAAATTATATAATAAGATTATCCAAAATATTTAATCTCTAGTAATCAGCATAAAAGTATATGAATAAACATTATAATTTAATAATATATATTTATAAAAACTATATATAATAATTTAATTTTTTAAAATCTTCCACATCACCTCATTTTTTTTCTTTTTTTTTTGTTATGGGGTTGGTTCTGATGATCGACACATAAATTTTTATAAAATAAAAATTATAATCTCGTAGTTTTTTTATTTATCAATAAACTAATATGGATAAAAAATGTAATGAGTATGTTCTTGAAGATATTTACTTAATACATAGACATTTGAAACTGCAAAAATCATCCATAAAAAATAGAAAGCCATAACTCATTTTTTTTTCTAATAAAAAAATTTATCGATACCATAAATATTATTTTTATTATTGAACTTTGAGATAGTAGTGAAGGAAAATCCTGATTTTTCGGACCAGGTTCGTTCAGATCTGATCAGATCAAGAGATATATTTCAAAAATTTTTCTCTTGATCCCAATCAGATCTTAATGTATTTCAGATCTGATTCTTATTATTTTAATAAATAAAATAAAATAAGAATAAATTAAATCAAATTTAATTTACCTGAATTTGGGTAATCCTATTACCCTGTTGATGATCCTGTTTGCAGCGGAAGGTTCTGGATCTAGCCACGCAAGCGCCTGGCCTCTACCGGTATCCACTCGGGCTGGATCTAGAGATCCTCTTCTTCTCTATCACACCTCCAAAAATCAGATCTGGATCTGATCTGGAGGATCTTCAAAACTCCTTTTGAAGATCAGCAGTCGTCCTTTTGCAGCAGTGCAGCCTTCTTACTTTTGATCGCCTTTCTTTGATCTGGATCGCACCAACCAAGGTCCAAAACTCTTTTGGACGTGGAGAGGAGAAGGAGAAGAAGCTTTGGCATGGAGGAGGAGGGGAGAGGCAGCCTTGGGGCGTGGGGTTTTCAATTCTCAATTGAATCTCAAACTGAGTTGGGCGCAGGGTCCTTTTTATAGACTAAGCGTGATCCAACTCCTCTTCCTCCCAACCAATCACAACCCTTTGTGAAATCAGATCTAAATCTGATTGGTGGGAATAGAGACCCCTGGATTCCTACTTAGAGGGCGCCTAAGACCAGTCAAAGTTGGTTTTAGGGAGAACTCTAATTGGAATCCAAAAGAGAGGTGGAGTCCTTGTCCAACAAGGACTCCAAGACTCCTCCAATCTTGGGCACACGCCACCCTTGGCGTGCGCCCTCCTCCTTGCCAGGTTCTGGCAGGGGGACAGGCCCCCACCAGCTCTCCAATAGGTGCATGACATGTGGTCAAAAGTCAAAGTGTCAATGGTCAACGTTTGACCAGTCAAAGGTAGACTTTTGACCAAAGTCAAAGAACAAGAAATGGCAGGTGACCAAAAATGGCAGGTAGTGTCTTACAAATAAGACAACCTTTTCTGACTTGGACAACCTCCAGTCAGACCATATGAAGGCCTCTGTTTGAGCACAAACTCCTTTGGCTCAGACAGGACAACTTATTTATGATAGCAAAAGAAGAACGTTAGGTTCAATCGAGTGCTAGCACGATTTCCTTGAACCTAATTGAATCTCATTCAGATCAATTGAACTAGATCAGTTCAATTGATGATCACCAGATTCAAACCCTTGTTTGTGTGACCCAGTTAGGTTCAGTTCTGTATGGTAATGGGATATGTCATGATCTCTATCATCGACATCATCGAAACTCCTTTCGATGGATCAGAACTCTTCTGATTCGAACAGCTAGAATGATCGATCATCTAAATCATTCTAATTGCTCCCAAAATCCACCAGTGACACCTAGCAGTATATGGTGGCAACCCATCAGAGCTGAATGTGAACCTCTTGGTGCAGCTATCTGTGTGATTAAGTTCTTCTATCTTGAGCCCCGATCAGATTAGGGTTAAGGTAAACTCGTCAAACCCTAGTCTCTGTCATATGATGTAATCATTCGATTCAAGTCCAATGTGAAAATCTAAATAGAAACTCTTTCTATTATTTCACTCTACCATGGCCATGGATTTCTGGACTTGATTCTCATGATCATCATAGGGCTGCTCCTCTACCACCGAGGTAGATAGATTCCATCTTGATGCCATCCAGTTCCTACAATGAACATGCTATAGCCAACATACACCTCAGGGTTCCATATGGCTAGGAGACCGAGTAATGGTGTAGTCAAACTATAACACCCTCAAGGTGAACTGCCGATGCACCTCAGGTCAAAGAACCAGACACACTACTGCAGCATCGAGTCAGTCATTGACGAGAAGGTAGACTCCCTAATGACTACTCGAGGTGGTCACGCTCAGTGCCCTCGTTCTCTAACGAGTACCTGTACTCTCGCTCCGGTGTCTCCACACCGTAGACTCAAGACTCATCTACTAAAGAGAAGCGATTGTACACCAACCTTCCGGATCAATCACCATCCTCGTGATGATCCTATGGTCGGGAGCAATTTATGAGTTAATAATGATTATTCATGTCTTAAATTTTCAACTCTTGAAAATATGAATTATCATTGCCATTAACTCAAAGGATGTATCACAGACACTAAATACACATATGTGATAGAAAATAACCCATTTATTGATTTTAGTCAAAATTATAATTTTGCCCCTAGAAGTGTATTACAAGTGTCAGCCAATTCTGGCTTCTAGGGCACATATATCTAACAATCTCCCACTTGTCCTAAAGCCAATTGGCTACAAGTCTAAGTCCCATCTTCTCAAGGTGGGCTTCGATCTTCTGCTGGCCCAACGGCTTTGTAAGTGGGTCTGCCACATTATCTGTGGAGTTGACTCTCTTGACCTCGACATAACCCTTTTCAAGGTAATCGCGGATGAGGTGGTATCGCCGCTCAATATGCTTGGATTTCTGGTGAGACCTCGGCTCCTTAGCAAGGGCTATGGCGCCATTGTTGTCGCAGTATAGAGGAATGGCATCTGATGGCATTACTCCGATTTCTGCAGCAAACTTCTTGTACCAGAATGCTTCCTTTGCAGCCTCTGATGCAGCGATATATTCTGCTTCCATGGTGGAATCTGCTATCACCGTTTGCTTGGAACTCTTCCAGCTGACAGCTCCACCATTGCACACAAACAGACTTTCCAGATGTCGACTTTCGATCATCTATATCGGACATGAAATCCGAGTCTGTGTATCCCTGGACTTGGAGTTCTCCGTTACCAAAGACCAGCATCATATCCTTAGTTCTTCTCAAGTACTTAAGGATACATTTCACAGAAGTCCAGTGTTCTTCACCTGGATTTGACTGATATCTGCTTGTGACACTCACAGCATGGGCTATATCAGGTCGTGTACATAGCATGGCATACATGAGGCTCCCTATTGCAGAAGCATAAGGGATCTTGCTCATGCGTTCTATTTCCTCAGGTGTGCTAGGGCACATCTTCTTGGAAAGATGAATACCATGTCTGAAGGGTATTAATCCCCTCTTAGAGTTTTCCATACTAAACCTCTTTAGTACTTTCTCTATGTACATCTTCTGTGAAAGTCCTAGCATCCTATTCGGTCTATCCCTATAGACCTTAATTCCTAGAATAAAGGATGCTTCACCTAGGTCTTTCATGGAGAATTCCTTGGACAACCACATCTTGACTGATGTCAACATGGGAATATCATTCCCAATAAGGAGGATGTCATCCACGTACAATACGAGGAAGACAACAGCGCTCCCACTGACCCTTTTGAAAACACATGGTTCCTCTTCATTTTTGATGAAACCAAACATTTTGATCACATCATTGAAATGAGTGTTCCAGCTCCGAGATGCTTGCTTAAGTCCATATATGGACCTTTGCAGCTTGCAAACCTTGTGATCAGTATCACTGGATGTGAAACCTAGCGGCTGTTCCATATAGATATCTTCCTCAAGATATCCATTTAGGAATGCCGTTTTCACGTCCATTTGCCATATTTCATAATCGAAATAGGCTGCAACAGCAAGCAATGTGCGGATGGATTTTAGCATAGCTACTGGGGAAAAAGGTATCCTGATAGTCAATGCCTTCGCGTTGACTATAACCTTTTGCCACCAGTCTAGCCTTGAATGTCTCCACATTTCCCATCTGCACCAATCTTTCTCTTGAAGATCCATTTACATCCAATAGGTACTATACCTTCTGGTGGATCTACCAAGGTCCAGACTTGGTTTGAGTGCATCGAGTCAATTTCTGACTGCATTGCCTCTAGCCATTTCTCGGAGTCGATATCTGATATCGCCTCGTTGTAGGTTTTGGGATCATCACCATGAGCACCATTACCTACGAGGAACATTTTCTCTACATCCTCTGAAATAATACCTAAGTATCTTTCAGGGGGATGGGAAACTCTTTCCGATCTACGAGGTGGAGGAGGTAGTGTTCTTATTGGCTCAACCTGATTTGGTTCCACTTGGTCCTTAGCTCGTTCTGCTTGTGAGACTTTCTCATCAAGCTTGATCTATTTTCCAATGCCGCTATCTTGAATAAACTATTTTTCAAGAAAGATGGCATGTCGACTCACAATCACATTGTGGTCTTCTGGAATGTAGAAATAGTATCCTAATGACTCTTTAGGATATCCTATGAATCGAGCTCTGAAGGACCTAAACTCTAACTTGTCCGCTTGTTGTCTTTTGACATGAGCCGGACAACCCCAAATTCTGAGATGACTCAGACTTGGTTTCTTACCGTGCCATATCTCATACGGTGTGGTAGGAACGGTTTTAGAGGGAAACCCTATTCAGTAGATAAATTGAAGTTAACAATGAGTGTCCCCAAAGAAAATCAGGGAGGTCTGTGAAGCTCATCATGGATCGAACCATATCTAATAGGGTCCGATTTCTCCATTCTGAAATCCCGTTGAGTTGAGGTGTTCCTGGTGGAGTCCATTGAGAGACTATGCCATTTTCCTTTGAGATAGTCTAGGAATTCTTGGCTAAGGTATTCACCTCCTCGATCTGATCGAAGAACCTTAATGGGTTTTTCAGTTTGTTTTTCTACTTCATGTCTGAATTCTTTGAACTTTTCAAAGGCTTCAGACTTATGTCTCATAAGATACACATACCCATACCTAGACAGATCATCGGTAAAGGTAATGAAGTAGACAAAATTGCCTCTAGCCGGCACATCAAATGGGCCGCACACATCTGTATGTACTAGGGCAAGGAGATCTGTGGCCCTCTCCCCATGTCCAACAAAAGGGAGTTTAGTCATTTTGCCTTGAAGACAGGATTCACAAGTTGGATATGACTCAGAAGTCAATGGACTCAATAGCCCATTTTTCTCCAATTTGTTGATTCTATCTTCTGCTATATGACCTAATCTCAGGTGCCATAGATATCTATCGTTTGGACTATCCCTAGGTCGTTTGGCATTCACGTTTTGCTCGATAGTTAGAATAGGTACATCAATATGTAGCTGATAAAGACCATTAATAAGGAAAACCATTTGCAATTTTATTTCTTTCATAAAGAATGTTACAATGGTCCTTAAAGAAGGTGATCACATAACCTTCTTGTGCTAAGCATGAAACAGAAATCAAATTCCTGCTAGCTGCAGGCACAAAATAACAGTCTTTCAAAACTAAGTCTAAACCAGATGGTAATCGAAGAGGGTATGTTCCCACGGCTACTGCAGCAACTCTTGCTCCATTACCGATGCGTAGGATCATGTCTCCATCCCTCAGCCTCCTGCTATCCTCAAGACCCTGCATGGAAGTGCACAGATGAGCACTAGAACCAGAGTCAAGCACCCAACTGGATGCAGAAGAAACCGTAAGGTTAGACTCAATAACGAGCATACCTCCAGAAGGACCTTCCTTCTTGTTCTTTAGGGTGGCCAGGTAAGTAGGGCAGTTCCGCTTCCAATGGCCGTCGCTGTTGCAATGGAAACACTTTCCTTTGACATCGGCCTTTTTCTTCGGCTCTGCCTTCTTCTTCTTTGATCCTTCCACCTTTTGCTTTTTCACAGACTTCTTTTTCTTTCCATAAGACTTTCTTTTGGAAGAAGTCCGTTCCATAGCAAGAACTGAGCCTTTAGAACCTTTCATAGAAAGCTCAGCGGTAACCAGCATATTCATTAACTCGGCCAAGGAAATTCTGAAGTTTATGCATGTGGTAATTCATGATGAATTGCCCATATGCATCAGTCAAGGATTGCAGAATAATATCATTCTGCAGGTCCAAGTCTAACTTCACACCGAGCTTCTCAAGCTCTTCCATATCCTTGATCATTGTCAGACAGTGATCTTGGACTGACTGCCCATCACGCATCTTAGCCTTAAAAAGTCATTTTGTGACTTGATATTTGGCTGTGCGACTCTGTTCACCAAACATCTCCTGCAGGTGAGCCAACATTTGGCGAGCAGTCCCGATATCCTCATGTTGGCGCTGGAGCTCATCAGACATCGAGCCCAACATGTAATATCTGGCCTTATTATCTTCGTCAATCCATTTTTTCAGAGACGCTCTCTGTTCAACAGATGGACGGGCTGGCAAGGTGGGAGGGTCCTGGTCCAGTACATGTGTTAACTTCTCGGAACCCAAAATAATTTTGTAGTTCCTGAGCCAATCTTTATAATTGGGTCCAGTCAGTCTATGTGTGTCCAGGATACGTGCCAATGGGTTGGACGCAGACATTTTTCTGTAGAGAGTCAAAGATTCTAGTTAGATACTGTAATTTTGACTTGACCAATTTGTTTAGGGATTTTATTTTTAAACAAATTAGCTCCCACTATTTTCTCGGATCCCTACACTCCCTCTGTAGAGATGCGAAAATCTCCACGATTAATGATTTCTAGTGGGTGGTGCGGTCTCACCAACTGACTCATCACCTCACCTAACAGTTATTGGTGATGGGTTAGCCAATGAGTGAACAACTCTTGTTCAATGATTCTCTAATCATGGTGCACCCAAACTTGGTCTCTAATTCATGAATCTCACCGTATCCGAAATATTGATCCACTCCTTAGTTAAGTCAGACCCACCATTTGCATAGACTGGATTCCTAATTGAGTCTCTCACCGTATCCAAAATATTGAGCCCAACTCATCCTCCAGCCCATAGCATCCAATGCCTAATAGACATGGTTGCATCTTCCCGGTGCAACTGAGCCACTGTATCCAGCCGAGAACAATCAACCCCGGGAAGGGCCCGCACATCTACAATGGTGGAAGACCTCAGACTTAATCTTTTCTTAGGGAGAATTGATTCAGGTCTCATTAAACTAGACTTGGCTTAGTCATAACAATTATGACTAACCTAGTGGCATGGGTTAGCTCGGATTATTGACCACCTCAGATCAGAACTGTGTCAACAGATATGGCCAGGTAAGTGAGACCGGTGGAAGGAATATGCCATTAACTCGTACAAGAATGCATTCAGGTCGAGTAGCTTCCAATTAAAAACCAGTCGGTCGTCTATGCCAAACTTACCTTAGACACCAAATTGTTGAGCCAGAACCAATTGGGTTAGCCTACAATCCAGACTCTAACCTCTGAGCCTAATTAGGTCTTGCTTGATCGTGACTCGATCTTGACCCAGACTTAATCCTATTAGGCTGGTCAATTTAAGCATTGTTGATCCCATCTAACCAACTCTTGATTCGGTTTGATCAACCGCTTAGACCTAATTGAGCTACCCAAGCCCGAACCCAGTATTATGAATATGTCTTAGATCTGAAATTCTCAATTTTAGACCTAATTAATATTCCATAAACTTAATTCTTAATTAAGTAGGGTTCATAAACAAAATATGCACAATAAATCCTAGGGTTTCAGGATCTAGGGTTTTGCAGAAAGTAAGTTTTGGATTTCTGATTAAGGACGAACACGCAGCACCCCTACACATCATAAGAACACCCCATCGAATGGGAAGAGAGGGCCTTTAAACCCTTCTTCATTCTTATGACCGGACGGCCAAGAGGAACTCCTTAATCAGGAACATTCAATACTACAAAACAATATCAGATCTATATCATATATCTCATATATAAATCAGATCTAATTATGGCATATTTTGCATACATCTCATGTATCATAATCATGCATGTTTTCAGATCTAAATTATCTCATAATAATCTAAAAAATTAGATTTAAATTGATCTAATCAAAATAAATTCTAATCTAGATAATTATGTAGAACTATTCTACAACTAGTCTAGACATGCATCAATCATATCTCATATGATATTCAAAAATTAAATAATTTTATTTGCTATTTTTTAGATGTTATTATAACACTTATAATATCAAAAAATAGTAAATAAAAAGATCTAAAGTATGATTTAATCAGATTAAATCAAGAACATGCAAGACTATTCTATAGAACTATTCTATTCTAGAACTAGTCATGCATATCTTCTAATCTTAGATCCAAATTATTTAATTTTAATTTTTTCTGATTTTAGATCTGATCACATCTCATGTGACATCTGAAATCACTTATTTTTTAATTAAAATAAATTTAAAATCAGATCTAAACAATTTTAGAACCATGGCTCTGATACCAGTTGAAGGGAAAATCCTGATTTTCCGGACCAGGTTCGTTCAGATCTGATCAGATCAAGAGATATATTTCAAAAATTTTTCTCTTGATCCCAATCAGATCTTGATGTATTTTCAGATCTGATTCTTATTATTTTAATAAATAAAATAAAATAAGGATAAATTAAATCAAATTTAATTTACCTGAATTTGGGTAATCCTATTACCCTGTTGATGATCCTGTTTGCAGCGGAAGGTTCTGGATCTAGCCACGCAAGCGCCTGGCCTCTACCGGATATCCACTCGGGCTGGATCTGGAGATCCTCTTCTTCTCTATCACACCTCCAAAAATTAGATCTGGATCTGATCTGGAGGATCTTCAAAACTCCTTTTGAAGATCAGCAGTCGTCCTTTTGCAGCAGTGCAGCCTTCTTACTTTTGATCGCCTTTCTTTGATCTGGATCGCACCAACCAAGGTCCAAAACTCTTTTGGACGTGGAGAGGAGAAGGAGAAGAAGCTTTGGCATGGAGGAGGAGGGGAGAGGCAGCCTTGGGGCATGGGGTTTTCAATTCTCAATTGAATCTCAAACTGAGTTGGGCGCAGGGTCCTTTTTATAGACTAAGCGTGATCCAACTCCTCTTCCTCCCAACCAATCACAACCCTTTGTGAAATCAGATCTAAATCTGATTGGTGGGAATAGAGACCCCTGGATTCCTACTTAGAGGGTGCCTAAGACCAGTCAAAGTTGGTTTTAGGGAGAACTCTAATTGGAATCCAAAAGAGAGGTGGAGTCCTTGTCCAACAAGGACTCCAAGACTCCTCCAATCTTGGGCGCACGCCACTCTTGGCGTGCGCCCTCCTCCTTGCCAGGTTCTGGCAGGGGGACAGGCCCCCACCAGCTCTCCAATAGGTGCATGACATGTGGTCAAAAGTCAAAGTGTCAATGGTCAACGTTTGACCAGTCAAAGGTAGACTTTTGACCAAAGTCAAAGAACAAGAAATGGCAGGTGACCAAAAATGGCAGGTAGTGTCTTACAAATAAGACAACCTTTTCTGACTTGGACAACCTCCAGTCAGACCATATGAAGGCCTCTGTTTGAGCACAAACTCCTTTGGCTCAGACAGGACAACTTATTTATGATAGCAAAAGAAGAACGTTAGGTTCAATCGAGTGCTAGCACGATTTCCTTGAACCTAATTGAATCTCATTCAGATCAATTGAACTAGATCAGTTCAATTGATGATCACCAGATTCAAACCCTTGTTTGTGTGACCCAGTTAGGTTCAGTTCTGTATGGTAATGGGATATGTCATGATCTCTATCATCGACATCATCGAAACTCCTTTCGATGGATCAGAACTCTTCTGATTCGAACAGCTAGAATGATCGATCATCTAAATCATTCTAATTGCTCCCAAAATCCACCAGTGACACCTAGCAGTATATGGTGGCAACCCATCAGAGCTGAATGTGAACCTCTTGGTGCAGCTACCTGTGTGATTAAGTTCTTCTATCTTGAGCCCCGATCAGATTAGGGTTAAGGTAAACTCGTCAAACCCTAGTCTCTGTCATATGATGTAATCATTCGATTCAAGTCCAATGTGAAAATCTAAATAGAAACTCTTTCTATTATTTCACTCTACCATGGCCATGGATTTCTGGACTTGATTCTCATGATCATCATAGGGCTGCTCCTCTACCACCGAGGTAGATAGATTCCATCTTGATGCCATCCAGTTCCTACAATGAACATGTCTATAGCCAACATACACCTCAGGGTTCCATATGGCTAGGAGACCGAGTAATGGTGTAGTCAAACTATAACACCCTCAAGGTGAACTGCCGATGCACCTCAGGTCAAAGAACCAGACACACTACTGCAGCATCGAGTCAGTCATTGACGAGAAGGTAGACTCCCTAATGACTACTCGAGGTGGTCACGCTCAGTGCCCTCGTTCTCTAACGAGTACCTGTACTCTCGCTCCGGTGTCTCCACACCGTAGACTCAAGACTCATCTACTAAAGAGAAGCGATTGTACACCAACCTTCCGGATCAATCACCATCCTCGTGATGATCCTATGGTCAGGAGCAATTTATGAGTTAATAATGATTATTCATGTCTTAAATTTTCAACTCTTGAAAATATGAATTATCATTGTCATTAACTCAAAGGATGTATCACAGACACTAAATACACATATGTGATAGAAAATAACCCATTTATTGATTTTAGTCAAAATTATAATTTTGTCCCTAGAAGTGTATTACAAGTGTCAGCCAATTCTGACTTCTAGGACACATATATCTAACAAGTAGGACCTATAATTATTAAATAAAATTTATACTAATAATTTTTTTCATCATTTAGTTACTTTCAAGCTGTCTAATCATGAAATCAAATCAACATTAAGATAATAATAAATTTTTTTAAATATCAAATAATAATAATAAATAATTTATAAAAAATAATAAATTTTATAGAGAGGGAGAGAAAAAGTTACCTTATCTGCTCCAAGCCTTTCATCCGATTGAGATAGATCTAAATTTTTATATTTGCCCGCTTCGAGCCTCCCACCCAATTAACACTCCCACGAATAAAAAAAGTAAAGCAAAAATTAAGAAAAAATAAAAAATTCATGAAAATAAAAAAATGATGAAAAATTTAAAAGATCAAATCTTTTTTCTATAGGCTATTCAATTATTTTCTCTTTTTCAATGATGAAGACTCATGGGT
Source organism: Cocos nucifera (assembly GCA_006176705.1). Taxonomy (NCBI): domain Eukaryota; kingdom Viridiplantae; phylum Streptophyta; class Magnoliopsida; order Arecales; family Arecaceae; genus Cocos; species Cocos nucifera. Next base: position 3,803,484 of record QRFJ01000013.1, read on the forward strand.
GGTAGTGGTGAGGAAAGTAAGAGAGAATGTATTAGGAGAGCCTTTTATCAGTTTTGTAGTTTCAAAATATCATCTGAGAGGATTTTGAAAGGCTTCCTGCTACGCTTGCAGCAGCTCTCCACTTTCATTAATAGATTATTTAATGGATATAAAAGCTTAAGTAGGTTAGAAGGATTTTGCTTAAAAGTATTTAAAAAATTTTATAATTAATTTTTCTCTCATCAAGTCATAGGATGTTGCTGTTTGCAATTTCATAGCCTTCCAGTCTCGGAGAAAACCATCATTTAAGAAAAGATTTACAACCATATCTAATCTTTAAAAAATATTATTGATGCAGTAAGATAGTGAACAAAAAATAAAGAAAAAAGAGATTAAAATTAGTTCACCATTTTAATAGATTTTAGATCAAAAAAAATTCAGCACTCACCTTTCTCGATTCCTTACCTTCCGAATACGCAGAACACAACCATTCTCAATTCTTTGTATCATCAAAAAAACTAACTAAACACCAAGCAAACAACAATAACAAAAAGTTTAGAAAAGATACTATCAAACTTACCTTTCTTTCGGAGGATGGAAGGGCACGGTTCCATCGCCCACCCCCTTGCTCGTCCATGGTGCCCCCGCCACTATTCCCCCAACCGAGGAAGATAAAAATTTGAAGAGAAGAGCAACGAGAACGGAAAGTGATATACTTCATTATTAATATCTTGTAAACTTTTGAAGGCTATTAAATGCTGAGATTTGACTTTTAAATCGATAGAGAACTGTGTCATGTTTGTGGATAATTTATTAAATTTGATCTAATCCGATGGATCGATTCAGATTTTAAAATATATTTTTTTTAAAAAAATAAAAAATATTATTTTTTAAAAAATAATAAAAATATTGTTTTTTAAAAAATAATAAAAATATTGTTTTTTAAAAAATAATAAAAATATTAAAAAAATATTTTAAAAAAAATAAATTAGTATGTTATTATTTTTAAAATTAAAAAATAATATGTTATTTTTTAAAATAATAATAAATTAGTATTTTAAAAAAATATTATTATTATTTTTATAGTATTTTATTTTTAAAAAAAAATATTTTTTAAAAAAATATTATTTTCATCTCTTATCCCTCCCTTACTTTTATTTTTAAAATATTATTTTTTAAAAAATTTAAAATATTTTAAATTATTATTAATAATAAAATAATTATATTTTTTAGAATATTTTATTAATTATTAATAATAAAAAAAATTAGTATTTATTTTTTCTTGATTTCTTGCTTGCTGAATATTCAGAATAGTATCATTTTCAATTCTTTGTATCATCTAGAAAACTAATTAAACACCAAACAAACAACAATAAAAAAAAATTAAAAAATAAGTTTAAAAAATATACTATTAAACTTATTTTTTTTTTAGAAGATGGAAGGGCATGGTTCCGCCATCCACCCCATTGCTCGTCCATCGTGCCCCCGCCATGCACTATCCCCCAATCGAAAAAGATAGAAATTCGAAAAAAAGAGTAGGGAGAACAAAAAGTGATATACTTCATCATTAGTATCTTGTAAACTTTCGAAGGCTATTAAATGCAGAGATTTAGCTTTCAAATCGACAGAGAGCCGTACCTTATTTGTAGATAATTTATTATATTTGATTTAATTCGATGGATCGATTCAGGTTTCAAAATATATTATTTTTTAAAAAATAATAAAAATATTATTTTTTAAAAAATAAATTAGTATATTATTATTTTAAAATTAAAAAATAATATATTATTTTTAAAATAATAATAAATTAATATTTTTAGAAAATGTTATTATTATTTTTATAATATTTTATTTTTTAATAATAATATTTTTTTAAAAAAAATATTATTTTCATCTCTTATACCTCCCCTACTTTTATTTTTAAAATATTATTTTTTTAATTTTTAAAATATTTTAAATTATTATTAATAATAAAATAATATATTTTTTGTTTTTTTCGTTCCCTCTCTCCTTTTTTTTTTTCTTCCTCCTTCCCTTCCCTTCCTCCCGGTGCCCCCCACCCACACGCCCCGCACCCACACCCCTCACCATCCCCCGCCCCCGCCCCCGCCCCCGCCGATATTTCCTACCATCAGTTCCATTGAAGGCATGAACTAAGCCCGCCCTTCTCTGCTTTTCTTCGTCATCAATGGACTTCCATGGATTTCTTCTCCTCATAGGCACTCTGTTGTTTAGCTTGCTGTATCCCCAACTAATGCTATCGATGCCGCATAACAACTCCACCGATCTCTCGGCGCTGCTGGCCTTCAAGGCGGCCATTGGTGACCCGACTGGGATTCTGGCAAGCAGTTGGACTCCCAACATCTCCTTCTGCGCTTGGACTGGCATCTCTTGCAGCCACCGGAGGCAGAGAGTTACCTCCCTCATACTTAGCAATATGTCTCTCCAAGGCACCATCCCGCCGTACCTTGCCAACCTCTCCTTTCTATCTCTCCTAGAGCTCTACAACAACTCTCTCTGGGGCCTTATTCCTGATACCCTCGGTCGTCTTCCCCGTCTTAGATTCCTCAAGCTGCATCAAAACCAGCTTTCCGGGACCATGCCGCTCACCATCTTCAACATGTCTTTGCTCAACACCCTGTACCTCCACCACAACAATTTGTCTGGGTCTATCCCAACAAATCATAGCTTTTTTCTTCCTCAACTCGTATACTTTGTTGCGGATTCAAATCAGTTTAGCGGCAAGATCCCATCAAGCCTCGCTCAGTGCCATGACCTTGAATATCTGTCCTTGACTGACAACCATTTCACTGGAACCATACCGGTTGAGCTCACAAACTTGCAGAAGCTTACCCTTTTACATCTCTATCAAAACAACCTCAGCGGAACAATCCCAGACTCCATACACAACCTCACAAAGCTCAACCAGCTTGACCTCAGTGTGAACTTCCTGAGTGGGGAACTTCCCTCTGGGTTGGGCAGTCTGCAGAGCCTCCGGTGGCTTGGACTGTCAGTTAATGGTCTAACCGGCACAATACCGGCTTCATTGTTAAACGCTTCCACGATCAACGTTATGGGCCTTGCAGGTAACAGGCTGACAGGTCCTGTGCCCATCGAACTCGGAAGAAACATGCCATTTCTCACAAGATTGTATCTAGGAGGGAATTATCTAAGCGGCAGGCTTGACTTCATCACCTCTCTTTCCAACTGCAGAACCTTAGAAAACCTACACATTGAAGAGAATGAGCTAGATGGTGTTCTTCCTGCATCCGTCGCTAACCTCTCCTCAAATCTAGCCATGTTTACTGCTGAGCAGAATCATATCAGCGGGCAAATTCCTGCAGGATTGGGTAATTTGAGTAGCTTGTTGGTCGTATACTTGATGTTCAATGAGCTGACCGGAACAATACCGACAGCATTAACAAGGTTGGAGAGACTTCAAGAACTGCACTTGACTGTTAACAGAATCCATGGTCCCATCCCAAGTGAGCTCGACCAGCTCTGGAGCTTGGGCCAACTAAGTCTTGATGGGAACCTACTCTCTGGGTCGATACCTGTCTCATTGGGAAACATGAGTGGGCTTCAGCATCTGAGTCTTGCTGCCAATTCACTGTCGTCGGCCATACCCCACAGTCTGTGGAACCTAAGCAACCTACTGGAACTAAACTTGTCAGGAAATTCTTTCGAAGGCTCACTTCATCCAGATGTGGGGAATTTAAAGAATACAGATACAATGGATCTATCAGCAAACCAGCTTTCAGGTATCATCCCAAGTGCCATTGGACAACTTCAAATGCTCGAATATCTGGATATGTCTCATAACTCGTTCCAGGGTCCTATTCCACAAACCTTTGGTGGACTTATCAACATCAATAATTTGAACCTCTCGTCCAATGATCTCAAAGGTGCCATACCTGAATCCCTAGCTAACCTCCGATACCTTACCGGGCTAAACCTTTCTTTCAACAAGTTGGAAGGACAGATACCCAGCGGAGGCATATTCTCAAATCTCACCATCCAATCCCTAAAGGGGAATGCAGCATTATGCGGAGCATCAAAGCTAGGCTTTCCACCTTGCTCTGCAAATGCCACGGTTTCCAATTCAAGGGGGGGACAGTGTGTACTCAAAGTTGCTCTTTCTGTAACTGCTTCCGTGCTACTCCTCCTTGCTTGCTTCAGTGTTCTCTTAGTGTTAGTAGCTCGTCGAAGGAGGAAAAAGACGACAGCTTCCACCGATCCGCCGCGTCCGAACGACCACAGACTGATTTCATATCATGCGCTCATCCGTGCAACTGAAGACTTCAGTGAGGCCAACTTATTAGGAAGAGGGAGCTTTGGCTCAGTATTCAGGGGACGTCTGGATGATGGACTAGACGTTGCAGTAAAAATATTAAATCTGGAAGTGGAAGCGGCTTCGAGGAGCTTTGATGCAGAGTGTCGTGCACTGCGCATGGTTCGTCACAGGAACCTCATCAAGATCATCAGCACCTGCTCCAACTTGGATTTCAAGGCATTGGTGCTTCAGTACATGCCCAGTGGCAGCCTCGAGAGATGGCTGTATTCCCACAATTACTGCTTGAGCCTACTGCAAAGGATAAACATAATGTTGGACGTAGCATCGGCACTGGAGTACCTTCACCATCACCATCCTCAAGTCGTGTTGCATTGTGATCTAAAGCCAAGCAATGTGCTGTTGGATGAAGACATGAACGCACGTGTGGGCGACTTTGGCATTGCCAGATTGTTGCTAGGTGACAGCAAATCCATGGTGTCAGCGAGCACACCAGGCACAATCGGCTACATTGCTCCTGGTAACCATATCATCACCATCAGTATATAACAAGATCGCCTTGACTTAAGTTTGAGTTACCGTTTGCTAACCACTTTGTGTCCAACAGAATACGGATCCACGGGGAGAGTCTCGAGAAGTGTCGATGTCTATAGCTATGGCATTCTGCTGCTAGAGATCATTACAAGGAAAAAGCCAACCGACGCCATGTTCGAAGGGGAATCCAGCCTGAGGAACTGGGTGTGTGAGGCGCATCCCACCGCCATGTTGGATATTGTTGACAACAACCTTCTTAAAGAGGAGCATGCCAACCCAATCACCAGGCATCAATGCCTCTCAGCTTCCTTGGAATTGGGCTTGCTGTGCTCTAAGGACTCACCCAAGGATAGGATCCTGATGAAAGACGTCGTCCCCAGATTGCACAAGATCAAGAAGAATTACTTGTCAAAGCAACCTAGAGCCTAAGGAATGGTACCAAGCATTTGTTGTCATGGCACCTCCAGAATGCTTGTCATCGAAGAGCAAGCAGAGATGTTTCTCTATAGCTACACAAGTATGATAGGTCAGTGACTGCAGAAGATCTCTAAAAATATTTCACTATACCTTTTTCCTACTTCAAAAGCCACAGCTACTGCTTATGTAGTCTTTGCTTCTGATCTAATGTGCAAATTATCTGAATCCAGTCTGATAGAACTGGACTTGTAAAATTTCTCTTCCACAAATGCTATCTAATGGTACCACAAAGTTGTTCATTTAAATAAGCAGAGAGGTCTTTCCCGCTTGTTTTGATCAAACATTTCATCAGAAATGTTTCAGTGACTGCTCTAACTCAAAACATTACTGAAATCAAACTAGCAGATGTCCTAGTGGTTTTAACCCTCTTTATATAAGATAGTTCTGGGTTCAAATCTTGTTAGTTTTGTCATGAAGCTCATTAAAGAACAAGTATGGTGAAATCACAACCATTTAACTGGAAACTGAGGAAGCCAAAATAATACGCTGAGTGAGACTATGCAAATTTTAGGATTTTTGTATTTGAGGAATTCATCCAGAAACAACCAAGTAAAATTTACGTGTGCTAGCTCTCTATATCTGGTAGCATACAACAATATAATTATATCATTAGCTGTAGCATTGGAACCTACAGTTGCTCTGCTCCTCCATTTCGAAGAATGCTTTGTTTCAAATATTGGGAGGTATTTTAAATTGTTTGCACATAGGTAATTCTGATGGGTCATCTTTCCACTCTTAAACTCCCCCAAAAAAGCCTCAATGCTTCATCATTAGTATAATTTTTGAAATTTAGATTGCAGTACCGGAAATATGGCTGTATTTCATTCGCCAACTAATTAAAAGAAAGGGTTCCAATGGGCATGGAAATCTACAGACTTTTGAAAAGAAAATTCTACAAAACCTTAGTAACACTATTAAGCGTATATATCAATCTCACAAAATCTTGAAATTACTAAACAAAAGAAAATTAGGACAACCATGCAATAAGGTGGTTTCAACAAGATGCAAAGGGAAATTTAACCAACACCGCCAACACCCCCCACCACCCAACGTCCCAACACACACCAAAAAAAGAATAAGAAGAAAGTGCGAAGGGAAAAATTCATGCATAAATACAAACTTTTGTGACATGACAACAAATATGGATGATAGATGATTGCAATCTACTATGCAAGTCTATAATTAGATATAGAACTGCTTCCTTTGCCCTTTAGTGCTTTGTTCTAATTTTTCAATGCAAAAACTTCTAGGTACCCATCACCCAATTCAAATTCAAACGACATCAACAAAGATTAAAATGCCAAGAATTCTTATCTATCTATCTATCTATGTCCATATGGACTAGCAATTATTTGTAATATGAAGGAATGAGGAACTTACTAGCTTCCATGAAATCCATTTCGTGATGGTTTTTTGTTATTTTAAGGTTTATTTCTCAAAGGTCTAATATTTCATCTAAAGCATGAATTAAACCAAAGATTAAGAAAGTGCACCATAAATAGATAACATTAATTAGTTGAATGATTGCAAAAGTACTAATCAATGAATTTGTTCTATCATTTTATTCTATGCTGTCAAAGGGAATTTACTGCTACCATTTAGAATGATCCTTTTAGAGAAGTGAATTGTCAACATCCATTTTGAAAAACATACTAATATATATAAATCCACAGGTGGAAATATTGATATCCAATGCAATACATGAAGTAAATAATATTAAAAGGTTTCATGCAAGGTATGAAAGCACCTATGGTGGCAAAATTCTAATGGACCTGACAGTCCTCTGCCAGGAGGTATGGTAGACTGTTAGGCCATATTTTTAAAGCCTATGACAACATGACAATTTCTGAAAGCTGGAACTAGTAATCTGCTCTGGAAGATGGACCAAGAGATGGCCTAAACCAATCTATTTTGATGCAGCACCAAAAACACAGGAAAGCAAACAAAAAAGAAAAATAAAATGAAAAAGAAAATAAGAAAATGATACATGCAAATCTAGCACTATGGCAAGTGCACTAGTCGATCAAGTAATAAAATTTATAAATAGAGTATCGTCTCCTGCGGATTGAAAAATAAGTATTGAAAAATACTTTCCTAAACTTTATTTAAAAAATTAATTTATAATAACTAAAAAAATAAAAAAATAATTAATTAAAAAAATGCAAGGAAATAGAAAGGATATAATTTTTAGGATTGAAATCAATAGCAGTAGAATACTAAGGTAATCGGTTCATCAACTCAATTAATTCAATATTTAAGTAATCATACAAATTAGGTCAATTTTGTTCATATAATGGTGTTGACACCTAAGATATTTACTATCCTTTAGTCCAGGCATTGCAAAACTATCAATATTTCTTAACTATCCTTTGATCTAGACATAGTTTAAATAAATATTGATGTATTAGTTTTTTATGAAATCCTTTAATTAAAATATGCTGTGTTCAAAGTGCATTAAAATTACCACATGCATAAGAACCTTAATCCGATTCAAACATAAGATATACAAATCAAGAAATATTGAGATAAAAGTACTTGGTCCGTATCATCTATGTCCATCAAAATAATTAGAAGATGATCAGTAATGTAAAAATATTAAGAACAAATTTATATACTCCTTATGAACAAAATATGATTCTAAAATCCAATTATACTGAATATTATATCAAAAAAGTGGCTACACCTTATAAATTTAGTTCATGATAAAAGAAATAAAAATAGTAAATAAAATAGAAGACATAAGAAATTCCAAATAGTGGACTGCTTCTTGCTGAATTTTTTTGATAATTGCTTTTGGCGTGAAGAACTTGATGGAAGAGAGCTACTGGTCATGCTAGATGTGGAAGATAGAAGAAAGAAGAAAAGAAACGAGGAAAGGAGCTCTCTCTATCTCAAACTACAAGCCTCTCTCTTGATTCACCCTCTCTTTGATAAAATATCCTGACTCTTCTTCAGATCGCCCCTCTATTTCTGATCACCAGACCTCTCAAATTTTATTCAACTAAAAACTTAGCTCCATTTCTTTTCTTCCCTCCTCTGTTTGACAGTAGTGGTTTACATAGGGTAAAGGATGGAGTTTGGGTTGAAGTTCGCTTGAAACTGGAATTAAAACTCCTGAAATATGTTGAATTGAAGTCATCTATTGCTAATAAAAGAACTTGGATCTTCTTGGCCATCAGATGAAGATCAAATGCCCCAAAATCATTTAAAAATTCTTGATTAAAATCTTAGATCAAACTGGCTTCTAATTTTGGGCATCGGATCAGCTTGATCAACTCATCTGGACCATCAGATGGCACCTTGGAAGCTTGGGTCTTTTAATCAAAATAGGCTTCTACCTCAGCCATCAGATCATGATTGGTAGCTTCCTTAGCCGCACGATCGTGCCTCAATCTCAACCTTTCAACCAGTGTAGACTGCTTGTAGACCGGGTTCTCCATACCGCCAATCAGAATGTGCTACATCGAATGGAATACTTGAAATGCCCCTATGCCCATGCTCTGGTTTACCATAGCCTGCATGAACTCTGGCATCATGATGACGTCAGCTGGGCTGGGCCAGTTTAGGTGTGCGCTGGCTTTAGTTGGGCCGACTGGTTTTGAGCTGATTTTCTGAGCTGATTGATTTTCTTTTTATTTTTATTTTTTTCTTCTAATTCTTGATTTCGAATCTAATTTAAGTCTGATTTACTTCATTTTTTTTTGAATCAAAAAATTAAGCTCTTCTTACTGGCGACTATCTTTCCTACAAAAGATAAATAAAAATATTAATTTTTTAAAAATAAGATAAATTATTTTATAATTTAATACTTTTATTAGTATATTTATTATACTTATCATACCTTCCAACTTACTCATTACTAGTCTCTTAGCAATGTCTTATTTAATATTAATTAATCATCATATTTCATTAAAAAAAATTTTCATAAAAATAGTCTAAGATTGAAGGTCAAAAAGTTTAGCAAGTATTACTAACTAAGTATTGAGTTTCAGAAGTAAATTTTATAGTCAGTATAATTAAAAACTTTCTTAAAGTACATCTAAAGATTTATAGTATTTGTATTTATGATGACTAACTTAGCATTTCTGTACTAACTTAAAGGATAAATATATCTTCTCTTATCATCTATTTTCATTAATTTTCTATAAACTTTTAAATTAAGTTCATGAACTAAGATAGCTTTCACAGTGTCTTTTTTTTTCTTTCTTTTTTGCATCATAGTGCTGAGCATCCCGACCTTCTATTCATCGTTTGACGTGAACCTTCATACTTGACTTAGGTGTAGAGATTCAGTTACTAAGCTTCAGACAATCCACATATACTCTATGTTTTACACTTTTATTTTAGATAGGTAGCTTTTTTCTTAAATTCATTTTTTTTAATTGGAATGTATATCAATCATCAATTTTTATTGACAATTGAATCCTCAGTTGATCTTATAATTAATACCTACTTTGTCTTGTTAGTATGCATGTGCAATTAGAAGTGCCAATAGTCTTTAGGTAATCTAAGTAAGCAGCTAAAAATCTAACTAACCAATCTACTTCTTGATTCGCTACATTTATTTGCAAATACTTTCTAACTTTATTATTTTTTTAGTCTATCTTACTCAAGATTTTCTTTCTTGACATATGATTTTTATTTTTTTTTATTTTTAAATAATTTAAATTTAGTTTTTAAAAATTTTAAAATATTTTTTTAACTATTTAAATTTTTTCTATCGTCCAACTTAATCGACATCGTCTCAATGAAGAAAGAAAAATAAAGAATATAATAAAGAATAGAAAAGAATATACCTGATTTAATGTATTATTAGTCAAGATTGGATCTTTGTAGCTTTGCAAACTGGCTTGAGCTCTTATTCTTTTTCTATAAAAATAAAAATATGCCGAAGCAATAAAAGAACAACAAAAAATAATAAAAAAATAAAAGAAAAGATTGAAAAAAAATAAATAACCTATCAAGTAGTTTTGATTTATAGTTGCCAGCTTGACTTTTATATGACTATAAGCTAGATAAATTCGGTGCCACTTTAATAGATGTACTTTTATTTATAGCTGAATCCTTTTTTGATTGGATAATAGATGCTTCAATAGAATCCTCAAACCTATTTTCTAAAGAATATTCATGTACTGATTTATCAATATCATCAATTTGAAAATAAGTTTGATTGTCATTAAGATGTTTAATAGCTTTAAAAATATTAAAGATGACTTGTTCCTCTTGAACTCTAAGAATTAATTTTTCTTGTTGAACATCTATTAAAGCTCCTCCAGTAGCTAAAAAATGTCTCCATAAGATAAGAAATATTTCAATATCTTCTTCCATGTCAAAAATAATAAAATTAATAAAAAAAATAAATTTATTTATCTTTACCAAAACATCCTCTACTATACCTCTTGGATACTTAATAGATCTATCAGCTAACTGAAAATTGATAATAGTAGGCTTTGGTTCTCCTAGACTCAGATTTCTAAAAATAGAGAAAAGAATGAGGTTAATACTTGCTCCTAAGTTATATAGAACTTTATCAAAATTACAATCGTCAATAATACAAGAAATAGTGAAACTTTGTAGATCTTTTAACTTCTGTGATAATTTATTTTGGAGTATTACTGAGCATTCTTCATTCAAGTTTACCATCTCATGCTCCTTCAGTTTTTTTTTATTGATTAGAATTTTTTTAAGAAATTTAGCATACATAGGCATCTGAGTAATAGTATCTATAAAAAAAATATTAATATATAAATTTTTTAAACTATTGAAAAAGTTTGAGAGTTTCTTATCTAGATGCTGTATTTATCTCTTTGGAAATGATAATGGCGGCTCATAAGGCTTCACATTTGGATCAGCAAATTTTATATCCAGGGACCATCCATCTGCTAGTTGTTTCAGTGATTGACGAACTTTAGTTGGCTTTTTCTTGTTTGTAATTTTCTCTTCAGTCTCTTCCTATTGATATGGCTCCTCTAACTCTTTACCACTTCTTAATGTAATAGCATTGATTTGCTCCCTTGGATTGATCTTCGTGTTGCTAGGTAAGGATCATTATGGTCTTTCGGAGATTATCTTGGCTATTTGACCATCTTGCATATCCAAGTTTCGAATCACTGCTGCTTGGTCCTACCTAAGCTTAGTTTTTAGGTTTCGTATGGTCATTTCTTGATTTTGCATGAATTTGGTTTCCATATTTTGCATGGCTGCTTCTTGATGGTGCATGAATTTGACCATCAGCTCCTCCATGTTAGGCTTTTTATCGAGTACTTAGAATTTCGAAGATGGTTGCTCTGCTGCATTTTTATTACTCCATGAAAAATTTGGATGCTGCCTCCATCCTTGATTATATATGCTGGAATAAGGATTATTTTGCTATCTGGCAATCACTTGTATTGTGTTCTCCTCCACACAGCTCACAAGTGATGCTCTAGGTACATACATAGCTACTTCTTTCATGTTGTCGAGTTTAACTCGAAGAGCTACAATCATAGTTGATAAAGCGAGGATGCTATCTACTCCATGCACAACTGCTGATCTTCTTGGCATTATATGATCTATTTGTTACTGGTAGCTATTTGATGCCATCTCATCAATCAAATGAAAGGCTTTTTTTTTTATTTTGTGATTAATGGTACCTCCTACTACTACATCATGTTGAAAATATGTTCCAAAATCAATCATCAGCCTGTTGACGGTTGGGCTATACATTTGTAATTGTATATGAATCATAAATTAATAAAAATTATTTTGACATTTTTTATCAAAAAATCTATTATCTTCTAATGAACTCCTATATTGTGATAAAGTCCTTAGGACTATCTAGATTCGATAAAAGAAGATTTACCATTTAGTCCGTAAATTATTCATGACCAAAAGATACGTTGTTACTTAGGACGATAACGTTTATCGAGTATAGATCGTTGTGTGCCATATAGGTTGGTTGTTCTAGTAACCAAAAAATATTGAGATGCTGGTATGGCATGCAAGTGAGATGTATGGGTACACCTATACTGAACGTGATCAACTTTGAAGCTTTTCTTCTATCACAATTAGCCTCGAAGGATATGGATATAAGTATTTCCTTAAATCTGAGACCACTATGGTGACTTGCAAGCAACTCACTATACTTAGGTACCGAACTATCTGAATTTTTAATTCAGTGATGGAAGGCTACTGGGTGCAGTCAAGTACTTAGCTTGTCGATGTATGAGTCAAGATGGGATTGATCCCTCTAAGTATTGGAGCAAGTGCATCACTATATTTTAATTTAGCAAATCCTCGGCTGGGGTAGTCCATATAATGGACGATAAATTTTAAAATATACTGAATAAATTTTAAGATCGACAGTAAATTCTAAATCATTCTTTGAGCATCGAGGTTAAGGGGATGAATTATACGATAACCATATTCCATAGATTCGTCATTATTGCATTGTGACTTTTCGACTTATCTGGACGTCGGGTATCATTGCTAGATGGTCATATCGATTGGTACAGAAAATTAGTTTCTATATTACCGACTTAGGATTCAAATCTATAGGATCACACACATAAGAAATTTCTACTTGATCTGATGGCTGATCCTGAGTTCTGATGACCTAGGACACTATGGTCAAGAGTCCCACTGGATTAGGACTCTATGATCAAGAGTTCTACTAGACTAAAACTTTGAGTCATACTCATCTAAGACTCTTTGATCAAGAGTTTTACTGATCTGAGACTCTATGATCGTGAGTTTGATTCGTTCGGAACACTAGATTCAAGAGTCCCACTGGTTTGGGATTCTTCAAGAGTTTCATGCTGATGGAACTTTGTTGCCCAAATATCCATTCGATTGGAACTCTATATTTATTAAAAAATTAATTAGTAATTTGATTATTGATTAACTTAATTTAATTGAGCGATGAGAATTTGATCAAATTGGATTCGATTGGGTTTGACCCAATCAGGTCATGAGTTAACCTAATCACTATGGAAGATTTGACCCTGATTTAATCAGGGGCTGGACCAAATTAATTTTTAATTTAATTAAAAATTTAATAAATTAGGTTAAGTCTAATTTAGTTAGATTTGACTTGATCTTATTGGGTCTGGAATAATTTGTTTAGTTGAAACCAATTTTGAAAAGTCAAAGAAAGTTTGAACTTTCAACTCCCTACGCCTACAATATTTGAGCAACCTTTGACCCACACCCCTTTTTATTTTACATGGATTTTTTCTCACATCCAGATATCTTCTGCTCCCCTTATCTCTTCTATCTTTGACCTGATCCAATGGTTGGATTGGTCAAAATAATTTAAATTTTGAATTCAATGTAAAAGTTGAAACTTCTCAACTCCCTCTCATTCTTATCCTTTTCCCATGCCCACTTTGATTTTACTTCACGCAATTTTTTATGCATTCTCAGAGTGGACACATAGAAGGAGAGTCCTTCTATGTGTCAAATACTCTAGTATGGGCGTTGGATAGGAATAAGAAGATTTTTGAATTTGATGTTGTTTGGGAGGTTGAAACAAGTTTAACCTCCGACCCTTATCTCTTTCCATGCATCATTTCCATGGTATTCATGTTAATAAATTATGAAAATTTTTATGCGTGCATCAGATGGGGTTAGCATTTTGTGGTAAAAATTTCAATATAATTAGGCATTAGTTTTGGGTGAGAAAAATCTTAGAGTGAAGGTGAGTAGGGTCCTGCAGCACTTTATTTTTCCCTCATGCCTCTCTTCTCTTCTAATTTTTATCTCTAAGGATACCCAATTTATAGATATAATCTAAATAGAGTTTATAGATATAAAATTAATCTTCCCACAAAAACTTATTTCATAGAAAAACTCTATACAGAGAGGGTGTGATAGGATTTTCAGTGTGTCAAGATTTTTGGGAAGAATGAAATCCTAGATTTGGGAATCTGGATTCGGGTGGAGAGATCGAGTACTGTGAGCATCGGATCATCACCAAATTTGAAACATCTCTTCATCATCCTTTAATATTTATATTCTAATTTTTTAAAATATCTAAAAATTAAAAAAAATATGATCGATTGGATCGATCGTGATCAGCCATTGAAGGCCCCAACGAGGAGCTAGCACTCTAGTGAGGCTGATCGGAATCAGAAGCTCTATGTGGACCAACCATAGAGGCCGGATATGTATGCAACTATGATGTGATACTAGAGAATTATTTGATAGATTAAGATTATGGTGATCGGCTACCCACGAAAAGATATTATGTTCTAAATAGATAGATGTAGTAAAGAATTTGCTGCATAATTTTATTTCCAGATTTATATGAATGCATGCATATTGTATTTAGATCATTAGTATAGGTCTTAATATTTTGATATAATAAAAAATTAATTAATTAAATTAATTAATTTTTTACTATATTTTAGCTATTTTTGAAAATTTTTTTGAAAGTAGTATTGCAAACCCTGCACTGCTTCCTTCAAATGGTATTAGAGTAAGATTCGCTAAACATGATATGCTTGCAAATTTTAGATTGATAATTTAGAATTAATCTAAATATTAATCTAATAATCTGATTAATTAGATCTAAAAATTAAAATCAAGATTGCATGGACTGTAGGTTGTCTTGCTGTAGGATTTACCTTCTATAGTAAAAAGATTGTCCTGATACGTTGCTGATCTATATCATTAATCATAAAATCTTAGATTTAATCTAATATTTTTATGATCTAATTATATTAGACTTTAATCTAATTTATGATCATGAATGCATAGTTAGATAAAGTTTGATTCATGATTTAGTATTATGTAGTATACATAGTTTCAGATTAAATCCTACAACTAGTATTATTTGTTAATTGAGCTGATTCAAATGTAAAGTGAGTCGACTCAATTGGTGAATAATACTAAGTTGTAAAGAACCTTTCAAAAATTTAAAAAATATTTTCAAAATGCTGAATCCTAATCCATAGTCCATAAACTTAATTAAATATTAAGTATAATGATTTAGTATCTAGAATTATGAATTAAGACTCTAAGTCATTAATCATAAAATGTGGGTTATTGGTTAGTTGAATTAGATCTATAAATTGAGTTAGACCTAAGGTTAGTTAAAGAGTGGACTAAATTAGAGTAATTAATCAAATTTAATTAAATATTAATTTAGATTAAGTCAAGGACTCTATAGACTCAATTATAATAGTTGTAGTTGGTCAAGTCCATATCTTTAATGAGGACCAAATGGACTTAATTTATGGCTACGTGGTCGAACCTGAAATTACTAGATTGGTCAAATTAAAACTAACAAATCGGATGGTATCTAAGGTAAGTTTGGTAATTTGATCAGTGATTTTTAATTGATAGCTACTTGCACTGATTCGATCTTTGACGAGTTAGCGACATATCCCTTCCACTGATCTCATTTACCTGACCATCCCAGTGAGTTAGATTTTGATTAGATTACTTGATGATTCAGGCTCATCCATGTCAATTAGGTAAATCAGTCTGACTAATTTAGGTGCTCCTAATGCCAGCTTAGATTAGATCTTTTTTTATCTGACTTGGTGAAGTCAGTGGAAGGATCAAAATTGGCTCGTTTTTTTTAAATATGTTAACTAAATCCTCTAAAATTATTAGATTCTTAAAAGTAAAATAGTTATATAGATAACTAAATCATAGCCTCTCATTAAGTTGAATGATAATAGGTTCATTAATTTGATAATCACTGGAAGCCCAAAAGCTTGATGCTTATCGACTAATGAAATTATCATTCATAAAATGATGATTTGGTTAAGTCTTTCTGATAGTATTTGGATTGACCGACCAAAGTCGGGCCTGATCATTTATTGGTTAGATAAGATCAAATATGGTCATGTTAATGGTTGGACCTAACCAAACTTTTTCAGTAGAGACCAAAGCCTACTGATTAGGTCTCCGAGGCAAAATTGATATTACTAAAAAATATTTAAAGAAATAATTAATTTTAAACCTTCCCATAAGTGCACATGGATTGATCAACCAAAGTTGGGCTCATGTATAGTCTATGTGGATTCTAGTACCCACTAAGAAATTAAAGTGATTTTTTGAATTGGAAGTAGAGACTACCAATTCATCTAAAATAGTGAGAGAACCTTTAAACTAAAGTCCAAGTCTTTAAGATAATTGATTCATATACTAATTAGGTTTGATTTTTCTTATTATGCAGAAATGGCCACTAACATGTCGCTCCGGTCATTATTAGATAATGATAAATTAATGGGATCCAACTATGATAGCTGGTATCGTAAGTTGAAAGTTATTTTTGAGCATGAGCGGATCCTTTATGTCATAATGGATCCTACACCTAAGGAGCCAGCTCTAAATGCTAGAGGAGTAGTTTGAGATACTTATCAGAAGTGGCTCAATGATTGCACCACCGTTCGATATATAATACTGATGGTGATGAACGATGAGTTCAGCTGTAGGTTTGAAAATGCCCAGCCATAGAAGATGCTTCAAATGTTGAATGACTTTTTTGGTACGTCTGACGATGTTGAAAGGCATAAAATAAGTTGTGCTATTTTCAACCCTCGAATGAGGGATGGGGCCTCAATCACTGATCATGTATTATACATAATCAAGATGATCGAGATGATCGAGTGCCTTAGCAAGCTGGACTTTCCGCTACACGAGCAGTTTAGTAAGGATGCGATCCTTAATTTCTTGCCCAAGTTCTTCCTCTCCTTCCTAACTTATTTTAGAATAATAAAGCCTACAGTTAACTACCATGGATTATTGGAGTTGCTACAGAACTTTGAGAAGGATCACCAACTCTATAAGGAGACGATGAATATGGTGGGAGGATCTTCTTCTGATCGTCGACCCTTTAAGAAAGAGAAGAAGAACAAGAAGAAGAAGAACAAGAGGGTGCAGCCAAATGCTGAGATGACTGCATAGGGTCGCACTAAGAAGCACAAGCCCGGCTAGAGCTAGGTAGAGTGCTTCTTCTGCAAGAAGCAGGGGCACTGAAAGAGGAACTGTCCTCTGTACATTGCCTTCCTGAATTCGAACAGGTCGAGAAGGAAGCAAGTGGTTACTGGACAAGGTAATTATATGATAACATCTTATTATTTTTTCTTATTTGATTTTACTGCCTGGGTATTAGATACTGGAAGTCCTTATCATATTTATAATTCTATGCAGGGCTTGCAGGTCAATAGGACATTTGATCAAGATGAAAGATTTTTGAATGTTGGAGATGAAAGACAAGTTCCAATTCTAGCTATAAGAATCATGAATCTTGTAATGAATTCAAATAAAGTTATTCTTAATGAATATCATTTTTGTCCTACTTTCTTATTGAATGTCATTGCTATAGGCCTTTTGACCATAAATGGTTTTGAAATATCAATAAAAAAAATTTATAATATCATTTTGAATGGTGTTATAATTTTTATTGGATAATTGAATAATAAAATTTATTTACTTTCTATGACTGTTAATGTAGTTTAATCCTCTGGTAAATGGCCTAGAATTAGTGATGTGTCTGATGTATACTTTTGGCACTATAGGCTAGGTCATATTAATAAGAATATAATTAATAGATTAACTCAAAAAAAAAATTTCTTAAGGTTAGTGATTGTGAATCACTTTCAACCTATGAGTCCTATTTTCTTGGTAAAATGACCAAGTCACCTTTTACTGAAAAAGATGAACGAGCCACTGAACTTCTAAATCTAGTACATTCGGATGTATGTGAACCCATGAGCTCAAATGCCAGAGGTGGATACTTCTACTTCATAACTTTCACAGACGATCTATCGAGATATGGGTACGTCTATTTAATGAAGCATAAGTCGAAGTCGTTTGAAATATTCAAACTATTTCAAAATGAGGTAGAAAAGCAAACTGGGAAGAGTATTAAAACTCTTCGGTCTAACCGAGGGGGCGAATATCTTTTCAATGAGTTTCTGACATATCTTGGAGAGAACGAGATTCTCTCCCAATGAACCCCTCCTAGAATACCACAACATAATGATGTATCTGAAAAAAGAAATCGGACCCTATTGGATATGGTTCGATCCATGATGGGGTTTGTTGGTTTGTTGATCTTCCTATGGGGATATGTGCTCGAGTCAGCTTGTTACATTCTAAAAAGAATTTTGAGTAAATCTATTAATAAAACACCATATGAGATATGGACAGGACGTAAGCCAATGCTTTCACACCTTAGGATTTGGGGGTGTCTGACTTACGTCAAACATTTGATGACAGACAAGCTTGAACCTAGGTCTGATAAGTATAGTTTTATAGATTATCCAAAAAAAATTAAAGGGTACTACTTCTACCTTGCTGATGAGCAAAAAATGTTTATCTGCCTTAAGGCAATCTTTTTAGAAAAAAAGTTCCTTGGTGAAGGAACTAATACCTTTAAGGTCGAATTTGATGAAGTACGATAGATGAAAGAGCATATACAAATTATAGAACCTGAGCTAGATCTGATTTGATCAGACCCAGAATCCATTATAGATGCACTCTTAAGGCGATCTAGTAGATTACCACATCAATTGGATAGATACTATAATTTTTTGGTCCGAGATGGAGATTCTATCGAACTTGATGAGAACGATCAGGATCCGATCACCTATATGAATGCAATGCAGAGATCCAACTATGAGAAATGTCTTGAGACCATGTAATTTGAAATGGAATCCATAGAGGTCAATGATGTATGGACATTGGTTGACCCATCCGAAGGAATAAAATCCATAAGGTGTAACTGGATCTTCAAAAGAAAAAGAAGCGTAGACGGAAGGTGGAGATCTATAAAGTCCATCTGATTATCAAGGGATATCATCAACATTATGGTATTGATTATGATGAGACATTTTCTTCTGTGGTAATGCTCAAATCTATTTGAATTATGCTTGCTATCGCTGTCCATCTAGATTATGAAATCTGGCAGATAGATGTAAAAATAATTTTTCTAAATGGAAAGCTAGATGAAGATGTGTATATGATATAGTCTAAAGGATTCACATCCATAGATGAGTCTAATGTGTGTAAGCTTCAAAGGTCCATTTATGGACTGAAGTAGACATCTCGGAGCGGGAACATACGATTTGATAGAACAATCAAAATGTATGGCTTCATTAAGAACAAAAATGAGTTCTACATATATAAGTGGGATAATGGTTCAGCAATAGTATTTCTAGTATTGTATGTGGATGGCATTCTCTTAATTGAAAATGATGTCCCTGCATTGCAAAGAATAAAGATCTGGCTGTCATCACAGTTCTTCATGAGAGATCTGGGAGAAGCTTCCTACATTCTAGGGATGAAAATCTATAGAGATAGATCTGAAAGATTGCTTGGATTGTCCCAGTCTACGTATATTAATACTATACTGAAATGATTCGACATGGAGAATTCCAAAAAATGCTATCTACCGATAGGCCATGAAATTTTTCTTTCAAAGAGGGATTATCCGACAACATCTCTAGAAAGTGAGCGTATAAGTAGAATACCATATGCTTCGACAGTGGGTTCTATCATGTATGCCATGATATGTACACGATCAGATGTGGCGTACTCACTAGGGATAGTGAGTAGATACCAATTTGATCCAGGGGAGAACCACTGGAAGGTTGTTAAAATCATCCTAAAGTATTTGAGAAATACTAAGGACCAATGGCTTGTATATGGTGAAATAGATTTGAAACTTATGGGGTTTATAGACTTCAATTTTCAGTTTGATCATGATAATAGTAAGAGTGTGTCGAAATATATATTCACCTTTAATGGTGGGGCCATCTAATGAAAGAGTTCCAAGCAGCACACTGTGGTCGATTCAATTTGTAAGGTAGAGTATGCCGCTGCATATGATGCTGCCAAAAAAGCGGTATGGTTGAAAAAATTTATCATCAAGCTCGGAGTAGCATCCTTCCTTGATGGTCCAGTTCTGCTCTATTGTGATAGCTCTAGAGTCATTGCTCAAACGAAGAAACCTAAGACACATTTGTGGACGAAGCATATTCTACGCCACTTTCACCTTGTCCGAGAAATTATGGATCGAGGTAATGTAAACCTTCAAAAGATCGATGAAAGGGAGAACCTGACCGACCCATTCACTAAAGCTATTGTGGTGAAGGAGTTCAATGACTTCAAGTCAAAGATAGATATTAGATACTGCACCGATTGGCTTTAGTCCAAGTGAAAGATTGTTGAAAATATATCCTAAAGCCAATCGTCAGCCTATTGATGGTTGGGCTATACATTTATAATTGTATATGAATCATAAATTAATAAAAATTATTTTAATATTTTTTATTATAAAATCTATTATCTTCTAATGAACTCCTATGTTGTGATAAAGTCCTTAGGACTATCTAGATTCGACAAAGAAGAATTTATCATTCAATCTTTAAATTGTTCATGATCAAAAGATACGTTGTTACTTAGGACAACAACGTTTATCGAGTATAAATTATTGTGTGCTATATAAATTGGTTGTCCTCGTAACCAAAAATGTTGAGACACTAGTATGGCATGCAAGTGAGATGTATGGGTACATCTACACTGAACGTGACAAACTCTAGAGCTTTTCTTCTATCAAGATTAGCCTCGAAGGATATGGGTATAAGAATCTCTTAGACCTGAGACCATCATGATGACTTACAAGCAACTCACTGTACTTAGGTACCGAACTATCTGAATTTTTAATTCAATAATGAAAGGCTACTGAGTGCAATCAAGTACTTGACTTATCGATGTGTGAGTCAAGATGGGATTGACCCCTTCAAGTGTTGGAGCAAGTGCATCGTTGTATTTCAATTTAGCAAATCCTCAATCGGGATAGTCCATATGATGAATGCTAAATTTTTAAATACACTATGGATGAATTTTAAGATTGACAGTAAATCCTAAATCGTTCTTTGAGCATCGAGGTCAAGAGAATGAATTATATGGTAATCATATTCCACAGGTTCATCATTATTGCATCACGACTTTTTGACCTATTCGAACGTTGGGTACCATTGCTAGATGGTCACGTCGATTGATATAAAAAATTAGTTCCTGTGCTACCAACTTAAGATTCGAACCTATAGGATTATACACATAAGACGTTCTTACCTGATTTGATGGCTGATCATGAGATCTGATGATCTAGGATACTATGTTCAAGAGTTTCACTAGACTGAGATTTTGAGTCCTACTCATCTAGGACTCTCTGATCAAGAGTACCACTGGTCTGAGACTCTATCTACCGATAGGCCATGAAATTTTTCTTTCAATGAGGGATTATCTAACAATACCTCTAGATAGAAAACGTATGAATAGAATACCATATGCTTCAGTAGTGGATTTTATAATATACGCCATGATATGTACACAATCAGATGTGGCATACTTACTAGGTGTAGTGAGTAGATACCAATCTAATCTAGGAAAGAATCACTGAAAGATTGTTAAAACCATCCTGAAGTATTTAAGAAATACTAAGGATCAGTGGCTTGTATATGGTAAATTAGACTTAAAACTTATGGGATTCATAGACTTCAATTTTTAGTCTGATCATGATGATAGCAAGAGTATGTCGGAATATATATTTATCCTTAATGGTGGAGCCATCTGCTATAAGAGTTTCAAGCAGCACATGTGGCCGATTCAGTTTGCGAGGTGGAGTATGTCGCTGCATCAGATACTGCCAAAGAAGTGGTGTAGCTAAGAAAATTCATCACCGAGCTTGGAGTAGCACCCTTCCTTGATGGTCCAGTTCTACTCTATTGTGATAGCTTTGGAGCCATTGCTCAGGCGAAGAAACCAAAGGCACACCAGCGGACGAAGTATATTCTGTACTGCTACCATCTTATCCGAGAGATTATGGATTGAGGTGATATTGATCTTCAGAAGATCAACAGAAAGGAGAACCTGACCGATCCATTCACTAAAACTATTATGGTGAAGGAGTTTGATGACTTTAAATCGAAGATAGGTATTAGATACTGTACCGATTGGCTTTAGTCCAAGTGGAAGATAGTTGGAAATGTGTCTCAAAGTCAATTATCAGTCTATTGATGGTTGAGCCATATATTTATAATTATATATGAATTATAAATTAATAAAAATTATTTTGGTATTTTTCATCATAAATTCTGTTGTCTTTTAGTGAACTCCTGTGTTGTGATGAAGTCCTTAGGACTATCTAGATTCGGTAAAGAAGAATTTATCATTTAGTCCTTAAATAGTTCACGATCAAATGATATGTTGTTACTTAGGACGACAATGTTTATCAAGTATAGATCATTGTGTTCTATATAGGTTGATTGTCCTCATAACCAAGGAGTGTTGAGACACTGATATGGCATGCAAGTGAGATATCTGGGTACATCTACACTAAATGTGATCAACTTCGGAGCTTTTCTCCTATCAAGATTAGCTTCAATGGAATATAGGTATAAATATCCCTCCGATCTGAGATCACCATGGTGACTTCCAAACAACTCACTGTATTTTGGTGTCGGACTATCTAAATTTTTAATTCAATGATAGAAGCTTTCTAGGCACAGTCAAGTACTTATGAAGTCGGTGCGTGTATCAAGATGGGATTGACCACTCCTGATTTCAGGAGCTGTGTTCAATTATGTTTCAATTTAGCAAAATCTTGGTCAGGATAGTCTTAGTGAGGAGTCATGGGATAATTGCTTTGAGATACGACATGAATGTATTTTTTAGGGTTGACAGTCTAACCCTGAGTCATCTATTACATAGAGGTTATAGGGATGAATTATACGGTAACCATATTCGCTTAGGTTCTGAATGTTGCGATTGCGATTATTCGACCTATCCAGACATCGGATATCATTGCTAGATGGTCACTTTGATTAGTATAAAATTTAGTTTTTATGCTACTGGCTTAGGTTCAGACCTGTGAGGTCACACATATTAGGAGTTCTGACCTGATCTAATGGCTATTTAAGAGTCCCACTGGTTTAGAACTCTTTAAGAGTTTCATGTTGATAGGACTCTGTTGCCTAGTAATTCATTTGATTTAGACTCAAATATTTTTAGAGAATTAATTAGCAATTTGATTACTGATTAGCTCAATTTGATTGAGCGATGAGGATTCGATGAAGTCTGATTGAATTTGATTCGATTGGATTTGATCCGATCAGGTCATGAGATGACCTAATCGCTATGAAAGTTTTGACCATGATTTGATGAGGACCTAGATCTAATTAACTTTTAATTTGATTAAAATTTTATTGGATTAGGCTAAGCCTAATTTGGTTGGGTTTAATTTAGTTTAATTAGATCTAAATTAATTGGTTTGGTTGAAACTAATTAGGACCAAGTCAAATAAAGTTTAAATTCAAATTCTCCCATGCGCCCACCATTTTTGACTTTTCCACTCTGCTTCCCATGCCCTCCCTTTTGTTTATCAAATAATTTTTAAGAAATAAAAATATGCACACATAGAAGGAGAGTCCTTCTGCATGTTAAACATAAGGAAGGGGGCATTGGATAAGGATAAGAGGCTCATTTGATTTTTGAAATCAAGTGAGTGGTTAAAACCTCTCAACCACTCGATCCTTATTATTTTTTATGTAGTTTTCTTATGGTATTTATGTCAATAAATTATGAAAATTTTTGTGCATATAGGAGAAGGGGTTAGAATTATATAATAAAAATTTTAGAGTTTTTGGGCATTAGTTTTGGATGAAAAAAATCTCGGAGTGAAGGTGAATAGGATCCTATAGTACTTCACTTTTTCCTTATGCCTCTTTTCTCTTGTGATTTTTATCTCTAAGGATATCTTATTTTTAGATATGATCTAAATAAGGATTATA
Organism: Cocos nucifera; assembly: GCA_006176705.1. Lineage (NCBI taxonomy): Eukaryota > Viridiplantae > Streptophyta > Magnoliopsida > Arecales > Arecaceae > Cocos > Cocos nucifera. The sequence continues at coordinate 3,827,556 of QRFJ01000013.1, forward strand.
GATCTAAAAGTTATCTTTTTATAAAAATTTATTTCATAGAAAAACTCCATACAGAGAAGATATGATAGGATTTTTAGTGTGTCAGAATTTTTGGGCCGAGTGAAATCCTAGATTTGAGAATCTAGGTTTGGATGAAAAGATCGAGTGCTGTGAGTATCGGATCACCATTAAATTTATAACATATCTTCATCATCCTCTAATATTTATATTTTATTTTTTAAAATATCTAAAAAATTAGAAAGTATACGATCGATTGGATCGAGCGTGATCAGCCATCGAAAGTCCGACGAGGAGCTAGCACTCTAGTGGGGCTGATTGAGACCAGAAGCTCTATATGGACTAATCATAGAGACTGGATACATGTGCGGCTGTGACGTGATATCAGATCATTATTCGATGGACTCAAATTACGGTGATCAACTATCCACAAAAAGATATTATGTTTTGAACACATAGATATAGTAAATAGTTTATTACATAATTTTATTTTCAAATCTATTGATGTATACATGCATATTATGTTTAGATCCTAATGTATAGGGTTAAATAATCTAATATGATAAGTAGATAATTAATTAGATTAACTATTTTTTACTACATCATTACTATTTTTAAAATATTTTTTGAAAGTAGCAAAGCAAACCCTACACTATTTTCTTCAATTAGTATCAATGCAAAGCTCTTTAAACATGATATGCTTGCATATTTAGATTAATAATTTAGATTTAATCTAAATATTAATCTAATAATTAAAATAATTAGATCTAAAAAATTAAAATTTAGATCGTATGGACTGTAAGTTGTCCTACTATAGGATTTATCTCCTACAGTGAAAAGGTTATCCTGGTATGTTGTGGATCCATATCGTTAATCATAAAATTACTAGATTTGATCTAACATTTTTATGATTTAATTATATTAGATTTTAATCTGATTTATGATCATGAATGTATAATTAGATAAAGTTTGATTCATGATTTCATGATTGTGTAGTGTACATAGTTTCAGATTAAACCCTATAACTAGTGTTGTTTATGAATTAAGATAATTTAATTTTGAAATGAGTCAACTCAATTGGTGAACAATGCTAAGTTGTAAAGAATCTTTTAAAATTAAAAATATTTTTAAAATACTGAACCCTAACCCTCAGCCCATAAATTAAGACTCTAAGTCATTAATCATAAATTTGTGGGTTATTGGGTTAGATGAATTAGGTCCATAAATTGGATTAGACCTAAGGTTAGTTAAAAGATGGACTAATTTAGAGTAATTGATCAAATCTAGTTAAATATTAATTTAAATTAGATCAAGAACTCTATAGACTCAATTATAATAGTTGTAGTTGGTCAAATCCATGCCTTTAATAAGGACCAAATGAACTTGATTCAAGGCTACATGGTCGAATCTGAAATTACTAGGTTGGTCAAATTAAAATTAATGAATCAGATGGTATCTAAGATAAGTTTAGTAGTTTGATCAGTGATTTTTAATTAGAAGTTACTCACACTGATTCGGTCTTTGATGAGTTAATGACATATCCCTTCCACTGATCTCGCTTACCTGGCCATCCTGGTGAGTTAGATTTTAATTAGATCACTTGGTGATTCGGGCTCACCCATGTCTATTAGGTAAATCAATCTGACTGATTTATGTGCTCCTAATGCCAGCTTAGATTAGATTTTTTTCTGACTTGGTGAAATTAGTGGGAGGATCAAAATTGGCTCGCTTAATTTTTTTAAATTGGTTAACTAAATCCTCTAAAATTATTAGATCCTTAAAAATAAAATAGTTATATAGATAACTAAAGTATAGCCTCCCATTAAGTTAAGTGATAATGGGTTCATTAGTATAATGATCATTGGAGGCCCAAAGGCCTGATGATTATTGACTAATAAAATTATCATTCATAAAATAATAATTTGGTTAAGTCTTTTTGATGGTGGTTAGGTTGGCCGATCAAAATTGGATCTAATCATTTATTGATTAGATAAGATCAAATATGGTCATGTTAATGATTGGACCTAACCGAATCTTTTTCAGTAGAGGCCAAAGCCTACTGATTAGGTCTATGGAGCAAAATCAATGTTACTAAAAGTTATTTAGAGAAATAATTAATTTTAAACCTATTCATAGGTACACATGGGTTGACCAACCAAAGTTGGACTCATGTGTAGTCTATGTGAATTCTAGTATCCACTAAGAAATTAGAGTAATTCCTCGAATTGGAGGTAGAGGCTACCAATTCATATAAAATAGTGGGAAGATCTTTAGACTGAAGTTCAAGTCTTTAGGATTAATAATTTATATACTAATTAGGTTTGATTTTTTTTTTTTGTGCAGACATGGCCTCTAACCTATTGCTTCGATCATTGTTAGACAATGATAAATTAATGGGACCCAACTATGATAGCTGATATCGTAAATTAAAAATCATCCTGGAGCATAAACGGATCCTTTATGTGGTAATGGATCGAGCATCTGAGGAGCTTGCCCCGAATGCTAGGAGAGTAGTCCGAGATACTTATCTGAAGTGGCTTAATGATCGCACCATCGTTCGATGTATAATGCTGGTGACAATGAATGATGAGTTCAGCTGTAGGTTTGAAAATGCCTAGCCACAGGAGATGCTTCAAATATTGAATGACTCTTTTGGCACGTTAGACGACGTTAAAAGGCATAAAATAAGTTATGCCATTTTCAACGCTCAGATGAGGGATGGGGTCTCAGTCACCGATCATGTATTATACATGATCGAGATGATTGATCGCCTTAGCAAGTTGGGCTTTTTCCTACATGAGCAGCTCGGTAAGGATGCGATCATTAATTCTTTGCCTAAGTCCTTCCTCTCCTTTCTAACTCATTTTAAAATCATAAAGCCTGTAATGAACTACCATGACTTATTGGGATTGCTGTAGAACTTTGAGAAGGGTCATTAACTCCACAAGAACATGGTGAATGTAGTGGGAGGATCTTCTTCTGATCGTCGATCCTTTAAGAAAGGAAAGAAGAACAAGAAGAAGAAAAATAAGGTGCAGCCGCATACTGGGACGACTACATAGGGTCAGATCAAGATGCGCAAGCCTAACCAGAGCCAGGTAGAATGCTTCTTCTATAAGAAGTAGGGGCACTGGAAGAGAAATTGTGCTCTGTGCATTGCCTCCCTAGATCCAAACAGATCGAAGAAGAAGCAAGTGGTTGCAGGGTAAGATAATTATATGATAACATGTTGCAATTTTTTCTTATTTGATTCTACTGCCTAGGTATTAGATACTGAAAGCTCTTATTATATTTCTAATTCTATGCAAGGCTTGCAGATCAATAAGAGATTTGATCAAGGTGAGAGATTTCTAAACGTTGGAGATGGAAGATAAGTTTAAATTCTAGCTTTAGGAATCATGAACCTTGTAATCAATTCAAATAAAGTTATTCTTAATGAATGTCATTATTGTCCAACTTTCTTATTAAATGTCATTTCTATAGGTCTTTTGGCAATGAATGATTTTGAAATATCAATAAATTTTTTTTTTATAGTATCATTTTTAATGGTGTTATAATTTTGATTGGATAATTGAATAATATAATTTATTTACATTCTATACCTGTTAACGTGGTTCAATCCTTTAGTAAATGTCCTAGAATTGGTGATGTGTTTAATGTCTACCTTTGGCACTGTAGGCTAGGTCATATTAGTAAGAATAGAATTAATAGGTTAACTCAAAAAGGAATTCTTGAGGTTAGTGATTGTGAGCCACTTTCGACCTGTAAGTCCTGTCTTCTTGGTAAGATAACCAAGTCACCTTTTACTGGAAAAGATGAATGAGCCACTGAACTCTTGAGTTTAGTACATTCGGATGTATGTGAACCCATGAGCTTAAGTGCTAGAGGTGGATATTTTTACTTCATAACCTTCACAGACGATCTATCGAGGTATGGGCATGTCTATTTAATGAAGCATAAGTCGAAGTTGTTTGAAATGTTTAAATTATTTTGAAATGAGGTAGAAAAGCAAATTAGGAAAAGTATTAAAACTCTTCGATCTAATCGAGGGGGTGAGTACCTTTTCAATGAGTTTCTGACATAACTTGGGAAGAACGGGATTCTCTTTCAATGGATCCCTCCTGGAATACCACAATATAATGGTGTGCCTGAAAGAAGAAATCGGATCCTACTAGACATGGTTCGATCTATGATGGGGTTTGCTGGTTTGCCGATCTTTCTATGGGGATATGCACTCAAGTCATCTTGTTACATTCTAAATAGGGTTCTAAGTAAATCTATTAATAAAATACCATATGGAATATAGACAGAGCGTAAGCCAATGCTTTCACACCTTAGGGTTTGGGGGTGTCCGACTTACGTCAAATATTTAATGACAGACAAACTTGGACCTAGTTCTGATAAGTGTAGTTTTATAGGATACCCAAAAAAAAATCAAAGGATACTACTTCTATCTTGTTGATGAGCAAAAAATGTTTGTCAGCCTTAAGGCAGTCTTTTTAGAAAAAAAAATTTTTGATAAAGAAACTAATGCCTCTAAGATCGAACTTGATGAAGTACGATGGGTGGAAGAATGGACATAAGTCATTGAACCTGAGTTGGATCTGATTAGATCAGATTTAGAATCCATTATAGAAGCATCCTTAAGAAGATCTAGTAGAGTCCCACATCAATCGGATAGATACTATAATTTTTTGATCCAGGATGGGGATCTTATTGAACTCGATGAGAACGATCAGGATTCAATCATCTATATGGATGCAATGCAGAGATCCGACTCTAAGAAATGGCTTAAGGTCATAAAATCTGAGATGGAATCCATGAAGGTCAATGATGTATGGACATTGGTTGACCCATCTGAAGGGGTAAAATCTATAGCATGTAAGTAGGTCTTCAAGAGAAAAAAAGATACAGATGGGAAGGTGGAGACCTATAAAGTCTATCTAGCTGTCAAGGGATATCGTCAATGTTATGGTATTGACTATGACGAGACGTTCTCTCCTATGGCAATGCTCAAATCCATTCGGATAATACTTACCATAGCTGCCCATCTGGACTATGAAATCTGGCAAATGGATGTGAAAATAGCTTTTCTAAATGAAGAGCTGGATGAAGAGATATATATAATACAACCTAAAGATTTCACGTTCATAGATGAGTCTAAGGTGTGTAAGCTTCAGAAATTCATTTATGAACTAAAGCAGGTATCTCGGAGCTGGAACATACGATTTGATAGAATAATTAAAACGTATGGCTTCGTTAAGAATGAAGAGAAGTCCTGCATATATAAATGGGCTAATGGTCTAGTAATAGTATTCCTAGTATTGTATGTGGATGACATTCTCTTAATCGAGAATGATATCCCTACATTATAAGGAAGAAAGATCTGACTGTCATCATAGTTCTCCATGAAAGATCTGGAAGAAGCTTTCTATATCCTAGGGATGAAGATCTATAGAAATAGATTTAAAAGATTGCTTAGATTGTCCCAGTCTACGTACATTGACACTGTGCTGAAATGGTTCAGCATGAAAAATTTCAAGAAAGACTATCTACCAATAGGCTATGAAATTTCTCTTTCAAAGAGGGATTGTCTAACAACACCTCTAGATAGAGAGCATATGAATAGAATACCATATGCTTCTACAGTAGATTCTATAATGTACGCCATGACATGTACGCGATCGGATGTGGCATACTCACTAGGTGTAGTGAGTAGATACCAATCTAATCCAAGAGAGAATCACTGGAAGGTTGTTAAAATCATCCTGAAGTATTTAAGAAATACTAAGGATCAGTGGCTTATATATGATGAATCGGACTTAAAATTTATGGAGTTCACAGACTTCAGTTTTCAGTCTGATCATGATGATAGTAAGATTATGTTGGAATATATATTTATCCTTAATGGTGGAGCCATCTACTGAAAGAGTTTCAAGTAGCACACTGTGGTCGATTCAATTTATGAGGCAAAGTATGTCGCAGCATTAGATGCTGCCAAAGAAGCGTTGTGGCTAAAAAATTTATCACCAAGCTTGGAGTAGCATCCTCCTTGATGATCCAGTTATGCTCTATTGCGATAGCTTTGGAGCCATTGCTCAGACAAAGGAACCAAAGGCACGCCAGCGAATGAAGCATATTCTATGCTGCTATCATCTTGTCCAAAAGATTGTGGATCGAGGTGACATCGACATTCAGAAGATCGATAGAAAGAAGAATCTGATCGATCCATTCACTAAAGCTATTACGGTGAAGGAGTTTGGCGACTTTAAGTCGAAGATAGGTATTAGATACTGCACCGATTGGCTTTACTCTAAGTGAAAGATTGTTGAAAATATATCCCAAAGTCAATCGTTAGTCTATTGACGGTTAGACCATATATTTATAATTATATATAAATTATAAATTAATAAAAATTATTTTGATATTTTTTATCATAAATTTTGTTGTCTTCTAATGAACTCCTATGTTGTGATGAAGTCCTTAGAACTATCTAGATTCAACAAAGGAAGATTTATCATTTAGTCCTTAAATAGTTCACGACCAAATGATACGTTATTACTTAGGACGATAATATTTATCAAGTATAGATCGTTGTGTACCATATAGATTGGTAGTCCTCAGCGTTGAGATACTAACCAAGGAGTGTTGAGATACTGATATAGCATGCAATTAAGATGTATGGGTACATCTGTACTTAACATGATCAACTTTGGGGCTTTTCTCCTATCAAGATTAGCTTCGATGGAATATGGGTATAAATATCCCTCCGATTTGAGATCATCATAGTGACTTTCAAACAACTCACTGTATTTTAGTACCGGACTATCTGAATTTCTAATTTATTGATGAAAGATTTTTTAGCATAGTTAAGTACTTATGGAGTCGGTGCGTGTATCAAGATGGGATTGACCACTCCTGATTTCAGGAGCTGTGTTCAATTGTATTTCAATTTAGCAAAATCTTGGTCAGCATAGTCTTAGTGAGGAGTCACGAGACTAATTGCTTTGAGACACAACATGGATATATTTTCTAGGGTTGATAGTCTAACCCTGAGTCATCTATTACACAGAGGTCATAGGGATAAATTATATGGTAACCATATTCGCGTAAGTTCTGAATGTTGTGATTGCGATTATTCGACCTATCCGGATGTCGGATACCATTACTAGATAGTCACATTGATTAGTATAGAAATTGGTTTCTGTACTATCGACTTAGGTTCGGACCTACGGGGTCACACATATTAGGAGTTTCTATATGATCTGATGGTTGTTCAAGAGTTCCACTGGTTTAGAACTCTTCAAGAGTTTCATATTGATAGGACTCTATTGTCCAGTAACCCATACGATTTGGACTTAGATATTTTTGGAGAATTAATTAGCAACTTGATTATTGATTAGCTTAATTTGATTGAGCGATGAGGATTCGATTAAGTTCGATTGAATTTGATTCGATTGGATTTGATCCATTCAGATAATGAGATGACCTAATCGCTATGAGAGTTTTGACCCTGATTCGATCAGAACTTAGATCTAATTAATTTTTAATTTGATTAAAATTTTATTATATTAGATTAAGTCTAATTTGGTTGGATTTAATCTGATTTAATTGGATCTAGATTAATTAGTTTGGTTGAAATCAATTAGGACCAAGTCAAATGAAGTTTGAATTCAAATTCTTCTATGTGCCAACCATTTTTGACTTTTCCACTCTACTTCCCACGCCCTTTCTTTTATTTATCAAATATTTTTTGAGAAATAAAAATGTATGCACGTAGAAGGAGAGTCCATCTACATGTTAAATTCAAGGGAGAGGGCATTGGATAAGGATAAGAGGCTCATTTGATTTTTGAAATCAAGTGAGTGGTTAAAACCTATCAACCACTCAATCCTTATCATTTTTCATGCAGTTTTTCTATGGTATTCATGTCAATAAATTATTAAAATTTTTGTGCATATAGGAGAAGGGGTTAGAATTATGTGATAAAAATTTTAGAGTGTTTGGGTATTAGTTCTGGGCAAAAAAAATCTTGGAGTGAAGGTGAATAGGATCCTATATTACTTTACTTTTTCCTCATGCCTCTCTTCTCTTATGATTTTTATCTCCAAGGATATCCTATTTTTAGATATAATATAAATAGATATTATAGACCTAAAAGTTATCTTTCCATAAAAACTTATTTTATAGAAAAATTTCACACAAAGAGGGCGTGATAGGATTTTTAGTGTGTCAGGATTTTTGGACCGAGTGAAATCCTAGATTTGGGAATCTAGGTTCGGGTGGAGAGATCGAGTGCTGTGAGCATCGGATCACCACCAAATTTGAAACGCATCTTCATCATCCTCCAATATTTATATTATAATTTTCTAAAATATCTAAAAAATTAAAAAGTATGAGATCGGATGGATCGATCATGGTCAACCATCGAAGGCTCCGACGAGGAGCTATCACTCTAGTGGGACTGATCAGGGCCAAGAGCTCCGTGTGGATCAACCATAAAGGCCGGACATATATGTGGCTATAACATGATACTAGAGCATTATCCGGTGGACTCAGATTATGGTGATCGTTTATTCACGAAAAGGTATTATGTTCTGAACACGTAGATATAGTAAATAGTTTATTACATAGTTTTATTTTCAGATCTATTGATGTATGCATACATATTATGTTTAGATCCTAATGTATAGAGTTAAATAATCTAATATGATTAGTAGATAATTAATTAGATTAATTATTTTTACTGTATCATTACTATTTTTGAAATATTTTTCGAAAGTAGCATAGCAAATTCTGCACAATTTTCTTTAACCTAAGACACACCAGCAGACAAAGCATGGTCTACGCCACTTCCATCTTGTCTGAGAAATTATGAATCGAGGTGATGTCAACCTTTAGAAGATTGACATAAAGAAGAATCTGATCAACCCATTTACTAAAGCTATTGCAGTGAAAGAGTTCAATAACTTCAAGTCAAAGATAGGAATTAGATACAGCATCGATTGACTTTAGTCCAAGTGGAAGATTGTTGAAAATATATTCCAAAGTCAATCATCAGCCTGTTGATGGTTGGACTATGCATTTATAATTATATATGAATCATAAATTAATGAAAGTTATTTTAACATTTTTCATCATAAAATCTATTATCTTCTAATGAACTCCTATGTTGTGATGAAATCCTTAGGACTATCTAGATTCGATAAAGAAGGATTTATCGTTTAGTCCTTAAATTATTCATGACCAAAAGATACGTTGTTACTTAGGACGATAATATTTATCGAGTATAGATCATTGTGTGCCATATAGGTTGGTTGTCCTCGTAACCAAGAAATGTTGAGACACTGATATGGTATGCAAGTAAGATGTATGGTTACATCTGCACTGAACATGACCAACTCTAAAGCTTTTCTTCTATCAAGATTAGCCCTGAAGGATATCGGTATAAGTATCTCTTAGACCCGAGACCACCACGATGACTTACAAGCAACTCACTGTACTTAGGTACCGAACTATCTGAATTTCTAATTCAGTAATGGAAGGCTGTTGAGTGCAGTCAAGTATTTGACTTGTCGGTGTGTGAGTCAAGATGGTATTGATCCCTCCAAGTGTTGGAGCAAGTGTATCGCTGTATTTCAATTTAGCAAATCCTCAGTCGGATTAGTCCATATGATGGATACTAAATTTTAAAATATACTATGGATGAATTTTAGGATTGACAGTAAATTTTAAATCATTCTTTGAGCATCGAGATTAAGGGGATGAATTATATGGTAACCATATTCCACAGGTTCGTCATTGTTGCATGATAACTTTTCGACCTATTCGGATGTCGAGTATCATTACTAGATGGTCACATCGATTGGTACAGAAAATTAATTTCTATGCTACTGACTTAGGATTTGAACCTATGAGGTTATACACATAAGAAGTTTCTATCTGATCTGATGGCTGATCATGAGTTCTGATGATCTTGAACATTGTGGTCAAGAGTCCCACTGGATTAGAACTCTATGACCAAGAGTCCCACTGGACTGAGACTTTGAGTTTCACTCATGTAGGACTCTTTGATCAAGAGTCCCACTGGTTTGAAACTCTATGATCGTGAGTTTGATTCATTTGGGATACTGAGTTCAAGAGTTCCACTGGTTTGTGACTCTTTAGGAGTTTCATATTGATGGAACTCTATTATCCAGACATCCATCCGATTGAGATGCTGTATTTATTAGAGGATTAATTAGTAATTTGATTATTGATTAACTCAATTTGATTGAGCGATAGGGATTTGATCAAGTTTGATCAAATTAAATTTGATTGGGTTTGATCCGATCAGGTCATGAGTTGACCTAATCACTATGGGAGATTTGATCCTGATTTAATCAGAGATTAGATCAAATTAATTTTTAATTTAATTAAAAATCTAATAAATTGAGTTAAGCCTAATTTAGTTAGATTTGACCTAATCTTATTGGGTTTGGAATAATTGGTTTAGTTGAAACCAATTTTGAAAAGTCAAAGAAAGTTTGAACTTTCAACTCCCTACGCCTACAATATTTGACCAACCTTTGACCCACGCTCCTCTTTATTTTATGTGAATTTTTTCTCACACCCAGATATTTTTTGTGCCCCTTATCTCTTTTCCCTTTGATCTGGTCCAATGGTTGGACTGGTCAAAATAATTTGAATTTTGAATTTAGTGTAAAAGTTGAAACTTCTCAACTCTCTCTCATTCTTATCCTTTTCCCACGCCCACTTTGATTTTACTTCACATAATTTTTTGTGTATTCTTAGAATGGACATGTAGAAGGAGAGTCCTTCTGCACATCAAATACTCTGGTATGGGCGTTGGATAGGGATAAGAAGGTTTTTGAATTTGATGTTGGTTGGGAGGTTGAAATAAGTTCAACCTCCAACCCTTATCTCTTTCCATATGCCTTTGCAATGGTATTCATGTCAATAAATTATGAGAATTTTTATGCATGTAGCAGAGGGGGTTAGAATTCTATGGTAAAAATTTTAATATGATTGGGCATTAGTTTTGGACAAGAAAAATCTTGGAGTTAAGATGAGTAGGGTCCTACAGCACTTTATTTTTTCCTCATGCCTCTCTTCTCTTCTGATTTTCACCTTTAAGAATATCCAATTTTTAGATATGATATAAATAGGGATTATAGATCTAAAATTTATTTTTTCATAAAAACTTATTTTATGAAAAAACTCCACATAAAGAGGGCGTGATAGGATTTTCAGTGTGTCAGAATTTTTGGGTAGAGTGAAACCTTAGATTTGGGAATCTAGGTTCGGATGGAGTGATTGAGTACTGTGAGCATCAGATCATCATCAAATTTGAAATACCTCTTCATCCTCCTTCAGTATTTATGTTCTGATATTTTAGAATATTCAAAAAATTTAAAAATATATGATCGATTGGATCGATCGTGATCAGTCATTGATGGCCCCGATGAGGAGCTAGCACTCCAGTATGGCTGATCGAAATCAGGAGCTCCGTGTGGATCAACTATAGAGATTGAAAATATGTGCGACTGTAGTACAACACCAGAGCATTATTCGATAGATTCAGATTATGGTGATCAGCTATCCATGAAAAGTTATTGCATTCTGAACAGATAGTGTAGTAAAGAGTTTGCTGCATAGTTTTATTTTCAAATCTATATGAATGCATGCATATTATGTTTAGATCCTTAGTATAGGACTTAATATTCTGATATGATCAAAAATTAATTAATTAAATTAATTAATTTTTTACTATATTTTAGCTATTTTTAAAAAAAAAATTGAAAGTAGCACTGTAAATCCTACACTGCTTTCTTCACATCAATCATAGAACAATTAATAAAAAATAAATCATTATAAAGAGTTTGTACATAAAGCCAAATGGATAATTGATGATATGAACAAAAGAAGTGATATCATTTCGCATCTTTACTGTCTTAGAAGATGAAAAGTACTTGATCGAAAATTTCTTAGCTAGGACATCCCAAGTAGTGATATATAGAACCTGCATAAATAGAATGAAGCTAACTTTTAGCTTTATCATATTAAAAAAAAAAGGTTTTAATCTAATAGCATCATCTAACATCTCATTAATTTGAAAAATATCATAGAATTCAAGAAAATTAGAAATATGGATATTCAGATCATCCTGAATAAATTTGCTAAATTGGATAATTGCTTGAATCATGTAGATCATCGCTAGTTTTATTTCAAAGTTATTTGCTCGCATAAATGATCTCCTTATGCTCAAAGCTGTGTCGGCTATTAATGGTGTAATATAATTATTTAATGAACAATGTGTAGCTAGAATAACTTCTTGCCATCCTTCGATCGCCATATCTAGTCCTAGATTGACATCGTTAGGATCTTCAATTGTCATATTTTTTTTTTAAGCATGATTTAATCTTTGAATTGTCCTCTCTATTTTTGGATCAAATGGCACCAAGTTACTATGTCCAATGCATGTCATGCACTGAACATGCACCTAAAAATAAAATCAAAATCAAAATCAAAAATAAAATTTTAAAGTAAAGCAAGGATTGAAATTTTAATATTATTTTAGATATAATCTTCGATAATAACACCAAAAACTTGATGCGTGCAAATCTATCGCTATGATAAGTGCACCAGTCGGTCAAGTAATAAAATATATGAGTAGAGTATCATTTCTTGAAGATTGAAAAATAAGTACTAAAAAATATTTTTTTAATCTTTATTTAAAAAATTAATTTATAAGAACTAAAAAAATATAAAAAATAAATAATTAATTAAAAAAATTATAAAGAACTAGAAAGAATATAATTTTTAAGGTTGAAATCAAGAGCAGTAGAATACTAAGATAATCGGTTTACCAACTCAATCAATATAATATTCAAGTAATCATGCAAATTAGGTCAATTTTATTTTATGTGATGGTAGAGTCTCCTAAGATATTTACCATCATTTGGTTCAAACATAGCAAAACTATTAATACTTATTAGTTATCCTTTGATCAGACATAATTTAAATAAATATTAATATATTAGTTTTTATGAAATTCTCTAATTAAAATACACTACATCCAAAGCATACTAAAATTATCACATGCATAAGAATCTTAATCCAATTCAAACACAAAATATATAAATCAAGAAGCATTGACATAGAAGTACTTAGTCCGTATCATCTATATCCATCAAAATAATTAGAAGATGACTAGTAATCTAAAAGCATTAAGAATAGATTTATATACTTTCTATGAACAAAATATGATTTTAAAATCTAATTATTGGTGTAGAATCTGATCGTCATCGAATCCAGCTGGAGTGGAGGAGGATGAGATCACCACCGATGACCTGCAAAATAAAATTTCGTTCGAAGTCGGTGGGGATGGCTCCGGTAGGATCCTCCGACGATCAAGTCAACTCTTCTGACCAACAGAAATGGAGTGCTCAGAAATGAGTTCAGGCAGAATTTAGAGGAGGAGAGAAGAGCTTAGAGCCTCGAGCAAACGTATCTGGAGGGTCCCTTTTTACAGACAGAGCTTGATGGTGATGGCCATACCATCCGGCTGTGGGCCGCTCGAGATCGCATGAAGTTCGGTACGGAGAGAAAGACATCGTCAGATAAATAGTGACAGCCATACTGACGGGTCATGGGCTACATGAGACTGGTTATGGAGAAAGTGGTGTCACTAGTAGTGGTGGCCATGTTGTCCGATCGCATCGCCTGTGGTAGACTGATGGCGATAGTTCGTTCAGATTTAATAGTCATGGCTTTGAGAAAGTAGGCATTGATCGGTGGACTTCGATATGTATCAATTCTAGAGGAGTTCGAACTCCTGAAGGAGTTCGATTGAGGGAATGCTCGAAAGAAGTTCGGTCGGAGGAGTGCAGAGGAAGTTCGACTCTTGTAGGCATCTGGCTGAAGGAGTGCGGCTAAGACTCGATCACTAGGGAGTTCAGAAGGAGCTCGATCACTAAAGAATTCGGTCGATCGAAGAAGATGTCTGAGAGGAGTCCAGGTCCTGAAGAAGTTCGACCGAAGGAAAAGCTTGGAGGGAGTTTGGCTTCCACAGGCATTTGGCTGGAAGAGCGTAGAGGAAGTTCGACTCTCGTGGGAGTCTGACTGAAGCTCGATCGCTGAGGAGTTCGATCGGATGAAGGAGTTCAGCTAAGATCCATCTGCTGAAGCTCTTCTGTGGCTATTGACCGCATTAGGCTGTGCATCGAACTGGACTTCAACAGGAGCGAAGTTTATCCCCAACAATAGTCCCCTCCACTTTCGATTTCAAAACTCAAAGGAAGGGAGTGCAGAAAAGGCGACCGCCGAATTCCTATTTTGGGCTCCATGCTGGTTCAGATCGAAGCTCAAAGGGGGGGAGATCTCATCTCCAGCCAAAGTTGAAGTAGGTCTCATCTCCTACAGTCGAGGTCGGAGGTTGAGCTCCTCGGAGGTGATATTATCTCCAGCAGTCGAGGCTGACTCGGAAAAGATCTTCTCTCCTATAGCCGAGGTTAATATGGGCACTCGGGAGAGATATGATCTTTGGCCGAGGTTGACATGGTCGCTCGGGAGATATCTTATCTCTGGATGAGGTTGTCTCCGATCTTATCTCTGGTCGAGATTGTCTTGATCGCTCGGGAGAGATCGTATCTCTGGACGAGGTTGTCTCCAATTTTATCTCTGATCGAGGTTGTCTCGATCGCTCAGGAGAGATCTTATCTCTGATCGAGATTGTCTCCGATTTTATCTCTGGCCGAGGTTGGCTCGGACGCTCGGAAGAGATCTTATCTCTAGTCGAGATTATTGCGGTCGCTCGGAAGAGATCTTATCTCTGGTCGGGGTTGGCTCGATCGCTCAGGAGAGATCTTATCTCTTATCGAGGTTATCATGGTCGCTCGGAAGAGATCTTATCTCTAGCTGAGGTTGGCTCGGTTACTCGAGAGAGATCTTATCTCTGGTCGTGGTCGCTCGGGAGAGATCTTATCTCTAGCCTAGGTTGGCTCAGGCACTCGGGAGAGATCTTATCCCTAGCCAAGATTGTCGTGGTCGCTCGAGAAAGATCTTTATCTCTAGCTAAGATTGGCTCAGTCGCTTGGAAGAGATCTTATCTCTGCCCGAGGTTGTCACGGTCGCTCGGGCGAGGTTGTCGCGATCACTCGAGAGAGATCTTATCTCTAGCCGAGGTTGGCTCAGACGCTCGGAAAAGATCTTATCTCTGGTCAAGATTATCGCAGTCGCTCGAAAGAGATCTTATCTCTAGTCAAGATTGGCTCGGACACTCGGAAGAAATCTTATCTCTAGTCGAGGTTGTCACGATTGCTCGGAAGAGATTTTTATCTGTAGTCGAGGTTGTCTCTGATCTTATCTCTGGCCGAGGTTGGCTCGACACTTGAAAGAGATCTTATCTCTAGTCAAGGTTGTCACAGTCGCTCGAGAGAGATCTTATCTCTAGTCCGAGGTTATTGTGGTCGCTCAGAAGAGATCTTATCTCTAGCCGAGGTTGGCTCGGTCGCTCGGGAGAGATCTTATCTCTAGTCGAGGTTGTCTCCAATCTTATCTCTGGTCGAGGTTGGCTCGATCCTTGGAAGAGATCTTATCTCTAGCCGAGGTTATCGCGGTCGCTCGGACCCTCGAAGAGATCTTATCTCTAGCTGAGGTTGTCGTGGTTGCTCGAATCCTCGAAAGAGATCTTATCTCTAGCTGAGGTTATCAATGATCGCTCGGACCCTTGGAAGAAGATCTTATCTCTAGCCGAGGTTGTTGCGGTCGCTCGAAAGAGATCTTATCTCTAGTCGAGGTTGGCTCGATCGCTCGGAAGAGATCTTATCTCTAGTCGAGGTTGTCTTTGATCTTATCTTTGATCGAGGTTGGCTCGGTACTTGAGAGAGATCTTATCTCGTGCAGCTGAGGTCGGTTCGGACCCTCAGAGAAGATCTTATCTCCTACGGTCGAGGTTGAAGATCTTTGACCTGTCCGTGTTAGGATGAGATTCTCCTCCTATTCCTAATATGGTAACTATTGACTGCTTCTTTTCTATCATTATATAGTTTTTGCACCCAGAAACAAAATTATTGACAGGAAAGAATTTTACCGAGGGAAAGTTACTTGCAGCACATCCCCATTTTAGGATCGTGGGGGCATTATTCCTCTGGATTCCCTCGGGCAGTAAGTCCCGAGCCGGACGACTTCCTCTATCTCATGCTGGTCTTCTCAATTTGGAGCAAGCTTCTTTTGGCTTTGTCGTTGGAAGATGATAGCCCACCAAAGTATCAAGCCCCAGGATAGCATCTATGATGCCGGGAGGCGGCCGACCTTTTTATCGTTCCTCCCTCAATAGTGGTTCTAGCTTCTGGGGGGAGGACTTCTTTGCGCCCTTCCGTCGGAGCTTTCTTGATGACGAGCTTAAGGAGTTCGGGCCTTGCTTGCACTACGGAGGTTGTAAGCGCGACCGAACTTCATTCCATCCTCTTGTGAAACCTATGGAAGAACTCCATGCCCCTTTATCGGAGATTCCTTGATGACGAGCTCGAGGAAGAGTTCGGCGGCCTCGCTTATGCCGAACTTCATTCTGCCCTTCTATGAAATCTTTGTCGGGGCTTTCTTGGTGATGAGCTCGAGGAAGAGTTCGGCGGCCTCACTTACGTCGAATTCATTCCACCCCTTCTGTGAAACCTTTGTCGGAGCTTCCTTGGTGACGAGCTCGAGGGGGAGTTCGGTGGCTTCATTTATGCCGAAACTTCATTCCGCCCTCCTGTGAAACCTTCTATGGGAGAACTTCATGCCTCTTTGTCGGAACTTCCTTGGTGACGAGCTCGAGGGGCAGTTCGACGACTTCGCTTATGTCGAACTTCAATCCGCCCTCCTGTGAAATCTTCTGTAAGAGAACTTCATGCCCCTTTATCAGGGCTTCCTTCGTGACGAGCTCGAGAGGGAGTTCGGTGGCCTCGCTTATGCCGAACCTTAATCCGCCCTCCTGTGAAATCTTCTGGAAAAGAACTTCTGTTCTATTTCTTCTTCCTAAGGATGATTGGTATGCTAGGCTAAATGCTCTTTCTTAAGATCGATTCCTGGCATCCTCATGATGGATTTACTGATAAAATCACCATTGAAAACTATCGCATGACCTGCATCATCTCGACGAGGCCACGAACCTACTAGACCAGCAGGTTGAACTGCTTCACATCTACAGTGGCTTCAGATGAAATCTGGGTTGTCGAGACTGAAGCGGGAGCAGATGGACCTAGCACAGAGGCCATCGATCGCTGAGTCAAAGCTCTCCTAGGAGGCATTTTCTCTTAGAAAAGAACTCTGAAGAGGAAGGAGGAAGATCTCTGGAGAGAGATCATCGCTGAGCACTCCTTTAAGAATAAGGGGGCCTCAAGAACACCTCAAGAATAGAGGTATTCCTTCCTCAAGTGCCAAATCTATTGGTGTAGAATTTGATCATCACTGGATCCAGCTGGAGTGGAGGTGGACGAGGTCACCGTCGGGATCTACAAAATAAAGTCCCATCTGGAGTCGGTAGGAGGTGGCTCCGGTAGGATCCTTCGATGATCAAGTCAACTCTTCTGGCCAATAGATATGGAGTGCTCTGAAATGAGTTTGGCAGAGTTTAGAGAAGGAGAAGAGAGCTTAGAGCCCAGAATTAACGTATTTAAAGGATCCTTTTTATAGGTGAAGCTTGATGGTGATAGCTATAGCTGTCTGATGGTGGGCCGCTCAAGGCTGCACCGAGTTTGATGCAGAGAGAATGGTATCGTTAGATTGATAGTGACAGCCATATCATCCGATAGTGGTGGGCTACTCGAGGTCTGACGGAGTCAGTTATGGAGGGGGGCACCATCTGTAGCATCGTCTGTGGCAGACTGATGGTGACCGTTCATCTAGATTTAATAGTCATGGTTCTAAGAAAGCAGACATTGATTGGTGGACTTCGGCATATATCGATTCCAAAGAAGTTTGGACTCCTGAAGGAAATGCTCGGAAGAAGTTCGGTCGGAGGAGTGCGGAGGGAGTTCGGCTCCCGTAGGCATGTGGCTGGAGGAGTGCGGATAAGGCTCGATCGTTGGGAAGTTAGGAAGGAGCTCGATCACTGAGAAGTTCGATCGACCGAAGAAGATGTCTGAAAAAAATCCGGCTCCTGAAGAAGTCCGACCGAAGGAGATGCTTGAAGGGAGTTCGGCTCCCGCAGGCATCTGACTAAAAGAGCGCGAAGGTTAACCATAAGGTCGAAGGTTCGAGCCCTTCTTCTAGCATCAAATCTGTTGGTGCAGAATCTGATCATCATTGGATCCAGATGGAGTGGAGGAAGATGAGATCACTGCCGATGATCTGCAAAATAAAGTTTCATCCGGAGTCGGTGGGGGTGGCTCCAGTAGGATCCTCTGATGATCAAATCAGCTCTTCTGACCAACAGAAATGCAGTACTTAGGAATGAGTTCAACAGAGTTTAGAGGAGGAGAGGAGAGCTTAGAGCCTCGAGCAAACGTATATGGAGGGTCCCTTTTTATAGGCGGAGCTTGATGGTGATGGCCATACCGTCCGACTGTGGGCCGCTCGGGACCGCATGAAGTTCGGTACGGAGAAGAAGGCATCGTCAGGTGGATAGTGACAGCCATACTGATAGGTCGTGGGCCGCATGGAACTGGTTATGGAGAGAGTGGTGTCGCCAGTAGTGGTGGCCATGTCGTCTGATCGCGTCATCTGTGATAGACTGATGGTGATAGTTCATCTAGATTTAATAGTCATGGCTCTGAGAAAGCAGGCATTGATCGGTAGACTTCGGTATGTATCAATTCTAGAGAAGTTCGGACTTCTGGAGGAGTTCAACCGAGGAGAAGTTCAGAAGGAGTTCGGCTAAGGCTCGATCGCTAGGGAGTTCGGAAGAAGCTCGACCGTTGAGGAGTCCGATCGATCGAAGAGGATGTCTGGGAGGAGTCGAACGCGTCTGGCTGGAGGAGTGCGGCTAAGGCTCGATCGCTGGGGAGTTCGGAAGAAGCTCGACCGTTGAGGAGTCCGACCGATCGAAGAGGATGTCTGGGAGGAGTCTGACTCCTAAAAAAGTCCGACTAAAGAGGAAGCTTGGAGGAAGTTTGGCTTCCATAGGCATCTGGCTGGAAGAGCACGGAGGGAGTTCGGCTCTCATGGGAGTCCGACTGAAGCTCGATCGCTGAGAAGTTTGATTGGATGAAGGAGTTCGGCTAAGACCCATTCACTAAAGCTCTTCCATGGCTACCGACCGCATTAGACTACGTATCGAACTAGACTTCGGTAGGAGCGGGGTTTATCCCCAACACTAATCATATTGAATATTGCATTAAAATAGTAGCTACACCTTAGCCTTAGCAAAATAAATTTAGTTCATGATAAAAAATAAATAAAAATTATAAATAAAATTGAAGACATAAAAAATTTCAAATAGTGGACTACTTGTTGCTGAATTTTGTCGATCATTGCTCTTGGCCTAAAGAACTTGATGGAGGAGAGCTGCTAGCCATGCTAGATGTGGAAGATGGAAGAAAGAAGAAAAGAAAGAAGAAAGAAAGGAGCTCTCTCTATCTCAGACTATAAGCCTCTCTCTTGATTCACCCTCTCTTTGGTCAAAAACCCTGACTCTTCTTTGGATCCCCCCTCTATTTTTGATCACCAGACTTCTCATATTCTATTCCACTAAAAACCTAGCTCTGTTTCTTTTCTTCCCTCCTCTATTCGATAGTAGGGATTTAAATAGGATAGAGGATGGAGTTTGGGTCGAAGTCCACTTGAAACTGAAATTAAAACTCTTGAAATATGTTGAATTGAAGCCTTCTATTATTGATAAAAAAAACCTAGATCTTCTTGGCCGTCAAATGAAGATCAAATGCTCAAAAATCACTTAAAAATTTTTAATTAAACTCTCAAATCAAACCAGCTTCTAATTCTGGCTGTCGGATCAGCCTGATCAACTCATCTAGATCATCGGATGGCACCTTGGAAGCTTGGGTCTTCTAATCAAAATAGATTCTGCCTCAACCATCGAATCATGATCGGCAACTCCCTCAACTGCACGATCGTGCCTCAATCTCAGTTGCTCAGCTTGGGTAGACCACCCATAGACTGGGTTCTCCATACTCCCTACCAATCAAAATATACTGCATCAAATGAAATACCTAAAATGCTCGTATGCCCGCAGTACTGCTCCAATTTACCGTAGCCCGCATGAATTCTGGCATCATGATGATATCAGCTGGGCCGGTCGATTCAGGCACATGCTGGCTTCAATCGAGCCAACTGATTTTGAGCTAATTTTTTTAGCTGATTATTTTTATTTTTATTTTTTCTTTTAATTCTTGATTTTAGACCCAATTTAAGTTTGATTTACTTTATTTTTTTTTGAATCTGAAAATCGAGCTCTTCTTATTGGCGACCATCTTTCCTGCAAAAGCTAAATAAAAGTATCCATTTTTTAAAAATAAGATAAATTATTTTGTAATTTAATATTTTTGTTAGTGTGTTTATTATACTGATCATAAAATCAAAAAAAACCAACACACTTTGGGATTTTTGATTTGTCATTCAAAAGCTACCCTCTCAATACAATATGAGTCTTTAAATAGACAAAAATTAAAATAAAAATAAAATCACATTCTAATAAAAATGTAAATCATATCTCTCAAAATAAAAATAAGATAAAATATCTCAAATAAAATAGAAATGAAACCACATCCTAATAAAAATAAAAATTATATACTTAAAATAGAAATAAGATAAAATCTCTCAATTATATTATTCAAAATTCTATAATTCCTAAATTACGATGTCTTCATCTTAAATAAATACAGAATTTTTGATTCTCATCATTTTCTCCTAGCGGGAAAGAACATGCCTCAAGCGAGGAATTGTGGTAGGCCTCTAGGAGATCTAGATCAATAAGGTTTAACTTATCTTTATGAACCTAAGTAGCATCTGAATATGGCTGGTCCTACCACTTAACCAAAAATCTTTCAAATCCATAATGAGCAGAAGAAACAATCTCGTTAGTGATAATGCACTCAATGAGGTCTGGTGACTGATAGAAGTGAGGAAGAACTAGAACTGGCACTGAAGATGAACTAATGCAACTAGTAGGAATATCTGTATGTATAGTAGAAGGCTCAAATATATCCCAATAAGAAAATAAGTCAATAACATTGAAAATTGAACTAAATTTTAAATCATAAAATAACTTTAAATAATAAGCATTAGGTCTAAATTTATGAAAGATGCGAAAGAAACCAATAGCTCGAGCATGCAATTTTTTGAATAAATATTTGAGATAATATTCTGGATGGATACGAGCCATCACATAGTCATCCTCATTAAATTTTACATTCTTACAGTGAGCATCAATAGCAAATTTATATTTTTCGATGCTCATAGCAATCTTTTGTCAAATATCGGCATAAATATTATGAATATGTTTAAAAAAATAGGTGATAGGCTCAGAAATATGGTTATCTATAGGTAAGGGAACAAAATCGATGGATTCATGAGGATTACGATCTTGAACAATGTCAAAAGGGCTCTTGCCAATAGACCAATTCATTGAGCTATTGTAGGCAAAGACAAACCTCATGTATCAGGTCTATCACCAACTAAACACCTAAGCAAATCATCAAGACTACGATTTACAACCTCTATTTGACCATCTATCTGAGGATGAAATGATGAAAAAAATTTTAAATTGATTCTAAATAATTTTTAAAGGATCTTCTAGAAATAACTCATAAATTTAACATATAGTCATGCATTATAGAAAAAGGCAAATCATGAAATCAAACGATCTTCCTAAAGAATACTCTAGCAACAAAAGAGGCATCAAAAGTCTTATGGCAAGAAATGAAGTATGCCATTTTGAAAAATCCATTAACAATAATCAGAATTGAGTCATGCCTCCTAGTGGTCCTAGGTAACCCAAGAAAGAAATCCATATTAAAGTCTTTTTATAGAGAGTGTGGGATAGGAAGAGGGGTATATAAATTGGTGTTTTGCTTCTAGACCTTAGCAAATTAGCATGTGCAACATTGTGCAAGGATATTAAGGGATAGGGAATAGAACCTGTCTTCGACCAAAGCTATGGTCTTGTTGTGCCTAAAGTATCCAGCTAAGGATGTCCCCTGCATGAAGCTCCCAAATAAAAAAATTCATATACATAGGCAACAGTCCCTAACTAGATAACCATCCCTGATCACAAAATCAACATATTTTCGACGATTTTCCATACTAACCTTCTAAAAAATGAAAGTAAAATCAAGATAATCTAGATAGTCACCCTTCATTCACTCAAAACCAACTATCTCGGCACTCATGGATTGGAGGATAGTAACTACCCTACTTAGTCCATCAGCAGCCTTATTCTTAATACCAGCTTTGTGTTTGAGAATAAAGATGTAGTCCTAGAGAAACTCTTACCTATTTGGCATGCCTAGCACTAAGTTTTTTCTGGGATTGGATATACCTAAGAGATAAATAATCAGAATATAAGCAAAACTCATGGGATAGAAGATAATATCGCTAAAACATAAGAACCTGAATAATAGCATAAACCTTTTTATCATATATGGAATACATTTGCTTAGCATCATTGAGTTTTTCACTGAAGTAGGTTACAAAATAACCCTCCTGGCTAATGACCCTCCTAATTCTAATGCCAGATACGTCACAAGCAGCATCAAAAGCTTTAGATTGGATCAACATAGGTGCCTCAGACATCTTGCGCTTTATATCGCTAAAAGCTCTTGCGATAGTAACAGGCCAATGAAACTCTTTTTTTCTCATACAATTTGTAATGGGAGCCATGATGATGCCAATTTTTCTAATAAAATATCTATAAAAAGAGGTTAGACCATGAAAGCTATGAATCTCAAAAAAAAAATTGTTAGTTTAGGCCACTCTCTAATGGCTTTTACCTTCTCAGGATCAACCATGATATCTTAAGAAGATACAATATATCCTAAGAACAATACTTGGTCCTAAAAGAAGGAACACTTTTTAAAATTAACATATAACTTGGTAGATCTAAGAGTGAAGAAAACCTCCCTAAGGTGCACTAAGTGCTCTTTCCTAGAACTACTATAAACCAGGATATCATCAAAGTAGATGACTAAGAATTTATCAATGAAGAATCTCAACAACTATATCACAAATATCATAAATATATTAGGAGTATTGGACAATCTAAAGAAAATGACTAATCATTCATAAAGATCATCTCGAATCTTAAAAGCAGTCTTTCACTTATCCCCAGGTCGAATCTTAATTTGGTGATACCCACTATATAAATCAAATTTGAAATTGATTGTAGAGCCAGCTACTTGGTCAAACACATCCTCAAGCCTAAGAATGAAAAATTTATATTTAACAATGATCCTATTGATAACTTTACTATTTACACACATCCTCCGCGCACCATCGATCTTTCTTAAGGGTCAAAAGGGCTGGTACAGCTTAGGCAAGAAAGTATTCAGTTTGTTCATATGATAGTTCACGATAAACTAAAAAAATAATTCTGAAAGTGATTGTAGGATCAAATCTTGACTCAACTCTCCATCCATAATAAATCTAATTGACCTAATCGAGTGATCGGATCAATTACCATTAGAACATGATCTTGTACGGATGATTCTTTTGTCATCCTAGCATGGAATAACTATTTAGATATCTCATATCTTGTAATTCTACTTTGTTCTCTATAAAGCTTCTTTAGATTGAGCATAGCCATCTACTTATTTTCTCATCTTCTTATGCTTCTTAGGATTATTCAATGGAAGATTAGGTACCTAGAATCCTTAAACTAAGTCAATCGCATATTGGATGTCACACATAGGAGGTAGGCTATTTGGTATGTCCTTTGGGGTCACATCCTTAAACTTCTTCACCAGCTACTCAATCTTAGGAGGTGGATTATCTTGGAAGTTCGAAGTCAAGTGGATCTCACCCCTAGGGATATTGATAGCTAACACTGCTCTAAATATCCAACTCTTTTTTAAATCCCCTATGAGCCAAAATGTGATATTTTTTTGACTAAGGGTTTGAAGAGACCTCTTATCCTTTTTTGCAAGTTGAGATTCACTAGACTTAGCTGGGTTTAACCTAATTTTCTTATCATTATGCAAAAAAACATAGATATTCTCTCTTCCAAAGTTATAAGCATCCACATCATAAATCAAAGATCGACCTAACAAGCCACTAACAATCTTCATAGATAACACATCACACATAATCTCAACAGATTAACCTCTTCCATCTAAATTAGCACTAGACCATACTCATTAATAGAAAATGAGGTTTTATCTTTCCAAGCAACTCTATAAAAAGTGGATCAATGAGGATGAGACTTTAGCTTTAATTTGTTAATTATAGATTTAGATACAACATTCATGGAGCTACATCCATCGATGACAAGCTTGCAAACCTTATCCCCATATTGGGCATAAGTATGAAAAATACTGGTGCATTTTCATACCTCAGAGTATATAGGAATGGTGATGATACATCTTATAACACTAACACACCCTTCTAATTTCTTATAATTCTTCTTATACTCTTCCTCTGAAGTAGCTAGCTCTAGAGAGTTAAAGTCTTCTATGGAGCCATCAGATAAAGTTTCCACACATTCAATTTCCAAGGCCAATATATGATGTGGACATCGAGCAGCTATATAGCCTTTATTATGATAATAATGGTACTCTATATTTGAAAAACTAATTGAATGAGATGCCATTGGGGCAGAGTCTCAAATCTTAATGACCATGGATTGCTAATTAGCAGTCATACTCATAGTAGGACCATGACTGTTATAAGAAGGCAATAGCTGTGAAATATTCTTGATACGATTGACAAGGATGGACCTAGATTATTCGGACTCATCGGATAAAGAAACTCCTCTTATTTGGAGGAAAGTCCTATGAAACTTTTCAATCTTTAAGTTTTTGTAGTAGGCATTTCCTACAGATTCAGGAGAATATAAATAAACCTCCTTCTTCAAGTTGACTCTTAGACCACTAACAAATTTAGATATCAGCTTTCATGACTCTTCAGAAACATTACACCTCAATTGTAAATACTCAAAATGAGCTATATAGTCAGTGATACTAGTGGTTCCATGCCTAAAAGTATACCATTGGTTCAATAATTGACTCCTATAGTGAGTGGGAACATACTATTCATAATGCTTAGACTTCATCTCCTTCCAAAGGACTATAGGTAGATATCCTAATCACTCTGCATCTCTTTGGATTGTCTATTAATACCGCTTCATAGAACCCACCAGCTTTATTTTAGAAAAGCGGATACGAGATGTATCTGATATGTGCTACTACTCAAAATAAGCCTTTAGGTCATGTAATCATTCATGAAATACATCTGGTCTAACCTACCATCATAGGAAGCAACATCAATCTTAGCCCTCTTTAAGTGATTCCTCAAACTCCTCACATCTAAGTGGATACGGCCTAAATTATTGACCTCGAGGTCTGAAGTGCCTAGGGCCTTGAGCATACCCGATAGGTTGTTCATGATGTCTAAATGGAGAAATAGGCGGTTCTACTTCTTTCTTATAGTCATCTCTATAATATTCATCATCTTTAGCTTCTGTTATGTAATCTGGATGAATCCTATGATTATGAGGACTCTAAAAATTATTTATAGAATGGTGGCTAATTAGAGGGACTAACATGTAGATTGGAGGTGCCTGAAAGGACTGATTAGTCTATAAGATATGACTCGGACTACCAAATGGCTTTAGAGTCCAGAAAGAAGGCTAATGAATGGGTTGACTACTAGCATGGTCAACTTGGTTAGTATGAAGCTTAATAAGCTAAGTTTGAAGTCGGTCTAATAACTGGCATATTTGGTTTAAATTTTTTTAGAATGCAGTTTGGATATTTTTAACTGATTCAAACTCTTTTTCCATAAGAGAATGAGCATCTTTCAAATTGCCAATGACCATGGTAGCAAGGATGGGCAAGGATAAAAATGATATTAGACTAAAATATTGTAATCACAAAAAAATTCAATCACAATGCTCATAATAAAGAATATAAAGTCAAATACAGTGTCTATGTTTTTGGAGCTTGCCATATCAAAGAGGTGATGTGATATAACCGAGCTACTGAAGATAAATGTAAACAAAATAAAGCCAACAAAATGATTCAGGTTCTTCTTCTTGTTCTTCTTAGTTTGAGGAAGTATGAAATAAAGTGGTTTAGGGCAATATGAAAAAATAAAATAAAGGATCTAAGCAATCATAGAAGTTATCCAATAATTTGAAGAAGTCACAAGGTTTAATATAGGAACCACACCTTACATGAGATAAGATCAATTACCTCAAAGTAATTTGCACAGTGTGCGGAAAGTGATCTGACAACACTCTGATACCAATTAATAGGCACCAAAAACACAAGAAAGCAAATAGAAAAGAAAAATAAAATGAAAGAAAAAAGGAAAATCAAGAAAGAAACCAACATATTTTAAGATTTTTGATTTATCATTCAAAAGCAGCTACCTTAATACAATAGGAGTCTTTAAATAGATAAATATAAAATAAAAATGAAATCACATTCTAATGAAAGTAAAAATTATATCTTTCAAAATGAAAGTAAGATAAAATTTCTCAAATAAAATAAAAATGAAATCACATCCTAATGAAAGTAAAAATTATATCTTTCAAAATGAAAGTAAGATAAAATCTCTCAAATAAAATGAAAATAAAACCACACCCTAATGAGAGTGGAAATCGTATCTCTCAAAATAAAAATAAGATAAAATCTCTCAAAAATCTCTTAATTACATTATTCAAAATCCTAAATTTCTAAATTACAATGTTTTCGTCTAAAATAAGTAAAAAATTCTCGATTCTCATCACATTTACTGCATTTTTTAGATAGAGGAGCAACCTTTATTCTTGGAACCCTTAAATGGTAGGAAACGTGGCCTAGATGCCCATAATGCTATCGCACAGTAAGGCCTATTGCACTATATGAAAATTTACAGAAAAACTCCACTCCATAAGCTAAGTACATCCAATTAACAATGGTACATTGCCTCATGGGCAAGAACGGATATTTTGAGGCATATTTAGGTTCCATCGGGAATACAGATCTGGTCCATCGATTCTGAAGGTTTTTCAATTTGCTTTCATGGAATCCTAACTGGATAACCGGTCAACCATACTTATGGAGTAATTCTTTAACTTCAGTAAAAGTAGTCATAACATCTCAAAAATAGCATATTCAAAGTTTGGTTTCGAGTTCCATTAGTTTTCTTTGAAATTAAAAGAAAGAAAGGCCATATCAGTTTACTCCAGATATAAATCCATATTAGATTTATAGTTCCGCTTAGATTCATAAAAAGAAATTTTGATTTCCAATTTCAGTGTATATGTCAACTTTTCTTCCTTTTTTTTTTTTTAAATTGCCTAATTTTGGTGTCCTTGCAGTAGCTGATATTAATAAGATTAATAGATGAATATTTATGTCATTTCCATGTTGAGATGCATGTTTATTTAAAGAAGTTGTGGCTGAAAATAAGCTGTCTGAAAGGGTATAAGCATAACTCGGCTGCCAGCAGATATGCAATGTGAAGAGGGAAATCCCATGATCAGTATCACGAAAACTAGATTTCCCTTGTCTGAATAAATTGGAACATTTGATATATGGACCTTCAGATGATGTCTGAAATAAGTGATCCTTCAATAGTTATCAGTCATAAATGCAGAAATTGTTGCAGACCCACAAGTATCCAATGTTTAGTAGACAGCATAACGTCATTTAGATTTGGTGCAGGATCATCTTTTAGTTGTTTGTCTTTGAATCATAGTTGTGAAAGCAACATGTTACTTCACTGCAACTTTGTTATCCCCTCAAATTCAGATAATATTATTAATAACAATATTAAATTTTGTGAAAAGCTAGGATATTGACAAACCAGCAACACCATAATCTCCACCACCTAATTAAAAGATGCTACTTAACATAAGACATCTGAACTGCTTCCATGTGCTATTTAATTTAGTCCATAAGCACTCATCATTTGGATTGATATTATATGATCATTCGTCTTCCATTAACCTTGAAAAATCAGTTATTTTATTGTTATTCATAAAATTCATCCAATAAATGTAAGTGATATGGAATTCTTTTCCCTATGAAATTGGTTTGTGACAAAGCTGAGTTTCCTAAATTTGCAACCCTTGAAAGCTGATTCTGTCCCTTATGCTCCAAGTCATCAATTTAAAGCATAAGCAAGAATTGCAGTAGTTGCATTAAATCAAACAGATCAATCTTGTTGTCAGGTGATGGAAGTTGGCACTTGAAAATTTTGCTCAAAAGGAAAGAAGATACTTTTATTATTTTGAAGGGCATCTGGATGAGCCGACACATATAAAACATGATATATATGATATTAGTTATGGGCTGAGATGTAGTGGTTGACCACAAATAGAAGGGTATGTTTGGCCTTCCAAGAATTGAAGGGCAAGATTAGTCTAATGTTGGTGTGATGATGTCGTCAAAATCCAACTATCTTAACGAAATAATGAAAAATAGTCTTACTGAATTATTCAATTATTATTGAATAGAGTTGTTGCTTGGGTGATATATATAACATGTATCTCGAGACTCCTAAAATGGTAATATATATGTAACTAAGTAGATGTTTTAGTTAAAATTTGATGTATATATTGACATGGTCTATATTCGTGGATGTTTTATAATGTATATATTGATCTGATAAATATTATTCAATTACCAAATTGTGGATGCATGAATCTTACTATTTTTCTATTAGTATATATATATATATATATATATATATATATATGCTAAAATATGCTTTCATATTTATACCGATATGAGTGTGAGGGAATTTTATTGAACAACAAAACTCAATTAAACTACCTTTTTCTTTTCTTTTCAGAATTGCAGGATAGTTTTGTATAAGGTTGATCGGGAGTTTGATTGATAGAGTCATGTTATAAGCTTTGTATAATCTCTAGAACTACACTCAAGGATTCATACGACTATGTCACGTAGTCGACTCGGGTGATGGACTTGGGGCGTAAGAAATAAACCAATAGTGACCTTGGAATAGATATGCGATCATCATGTAGGACAAATTTGCTAAAATATTACTTGGTGATGTTTATTTGAATATTCAATTATTTATATGTCTAAGTTTCACTTGCATGTGGAGGGAAAATCAATACTAGTTATTTATTGAATCTTTAATTTTCTTTATGGAATTTGTAGTTATCTTTATAAGTGCTTCCCATGAAAGGTTGAAATTTAGAAAAAAAAAACTATTTATTAATAACTAATTGGATATCTAATTGCTTAAAAGTATTAGTGCCCGACAAACCTTTTTTCCTCTCTATGAGGTTCGGATCGGTTCACTCTAAAAGTACTTTGGATATGTATAAATACAGATATAGGTCATTTTAATTTTACTAGTTATACTAGCTCAACCCACGAATCTCATAGGATTTTGGGCTCAAATATTCAAATAGACCCTTAAAAGTATAAATTTTATATAGTGATCATAGAATAGTTCTAAAATCAACACAAGTATGCAAAAGAAACTTATTACTAGATCCTTGATTAAATCTTATCTTTCCTTTTGTAGATTTTTAACTTCAAAATTCACCTGGAGAATGCAAATGTTATGGAACCTCTATATGAAAAGTCAGAAAAAAAACAATTAGGGCAAACTTTTGTTGGATCTTTGAAATTTAGAAAACTATAAATCTCATATAATGAAGTCCAAAAGTGCTTCCTAAACTATATGAAATAAAATTTTGAATGTTGCTGTGCTTTTCATTTTAAAATAGACCGTGCGTGCATGATGTTTTCGATGGTCACCAGCCATAGCTGGTTGTAATACTTTGTGCACGGTATGCGGTGTAATAAAATTGATGTAGAGTACATCGTGCCATCCTATTGGACTACGTAGCTCCGCTTTCTAAAGTGCATTAAATGTCTGCGGTTTCACTTTTTATTTTAAAATTTTTAATGATGAAAATACTTCTCTATTCTAAAAAAATTATGGCTTTTCATAGCTTATTATGATATCCCGTAGCTTGTTATGACATTCTAAAGTCATATTATGACTTCCTAAAAATGGAATGTCATCAGGAAGAAGGGCATTTTTGTCATTTAAAAATTTATAAAATTTTTAATAACGAAAATACTCTTTCTCTCTTATGACATCCTATTTTCATGAAGTCATAATATGTCTCAGGATGTCATAATAGTCTATTGGATGTCATAACAGACCATGAAAAGTCAATTTTTTAAGAATAGATGGATATTTTCATCATTAAAAATTTTAAATGAAACTGTAGTACTTAATGCGTGTTAGAAAGCGGTGCTACATGATCTAATAAGATGGTACAGTGCACTATTGTTGCACTGCACAGTACACAAAGACTTCCTCTAGAATTTAAAGATTTGGAGAGCAGCCCAATTCCATGTAATATCCTATCAGTTTTATTTGATAAGCAGCACGATCATGCCAGCTCCCAAGTCCCTACCACACCCCAACTAGATGGAAAAGAATAAAAGGCATCAGAAAGCTCCGATTGCCTTTGAAAATTTCGTGCAACAATTTTATCTATTTTATTATGATATTTTTTTTATCTATTTTATAGTCACATCATTTGATCCGGTCCAAGAAAGGTGGCGACGGTCGTCGGCAAGCATTGCACTCGCACCATGGTTTGGGATGTACACCACGCAAAGTTCCATGGTGAGTGGGTCACGTGCCTCCCTTACATCAAGGTAGAGGGGCAACATAATGTCGGTCGTGGTTAAACCAGCAATGTAAACTTGATTAGCACAGGCTTGAGTCCTGTAAGACTTGAATCCGGGTTTGCAATTTATCTAAGCATTACCTTAGCTCTATGTCCATACCCATGCATCATACCACTAACCTTTGTATGTCAAATTTGCTACCACAAAAAAAGTTTGTTCTTGGGAAGCATCAATGTCGTCTATTGAAGTGTTCCAATGAGATTCAAGATGAAGATCGAGTCTCAATAGAGTATATTGGTTGTTTGGCAAGTATTGATTAGAGGCTGCTGTAAAACTCCAGTAGTTAGCAAGCTTTCATATGTGTGTAAGATTATTTTTTGTCGTCAAATAAATGCTAATGATTAGCCAAATACTGAGTATGTATCAGAAATCCACATCTAGGTCGTCCAATCAGTTAGCAAATATATATTGGCGGCTATAAATTAACTACCCTCATATTATATGCAATGTTTACAAATCTTACCATCTTATTCTTGTTTACATGATGGTTAACTATGAGATGCATCCTAGCAGACAAACTTCCTTCTTTTACTTGCTTCACCAATTCAGGTTTGAGGAGTAGAGCGTGACTTGCTTCATTTTTGGAGAACTAATTCTAAAGTAGTGAGCATGGACATCGAATCCATTTTGAGGCATGATAGTTGAGGACCCTGTGGAATTCAGTGTAAAAATGATAGATCAAAATCTCGAATCCAACAGCCCATGAAAGCAAGTATTATATATAATTTTGTTTATTTGTCATTACATATATTGATATATTTTCATTTAAAATATTTACTACTCTTTATAGGCATAAGAAGGAACATTTATCCAACTCTATGCATTTTCTCTTGTATCAAGTTTCTATATCGCTAAACAAGACAAAGATAATTTAATTATATCATGTAATTAATTCAAAAGAAATGTGGAAAAAGAAAATATGTTACTTAAGCCTTCCATGTTATTTCACCCATTCCCTTCCAGCCTGGGTTGTTTTGTTCTTTTAGTCCTGCTCTCTATTTTAGCCTGGGTTGTTCCTGATTTAATCTTCGTCCTTTCTATGTACATATTTTGCAATAAAAGCCGGGTGGCAGGTCTGCTACCGCCCCTTGCAGTCGAAAAAGGTAAAAATCTCCCAACATTCAAACTTGGCATGCGAAAGGCTAAGCTTCTACGCGACTGGAGTGATTTGACCTCCATGGACTTGGACCGGTTCAATTGTCCTGATCACCCTACTTTTGGATTGGATTTTTTTTTTTTAAATTATTTTTTTAATTTATTTTCAAAACTATCATTCATCTAGAAATCACCAAATAGATAGTTGAGGTAGCATTAAAATCGCTATTTGAAAAAATGAGTTCATGAACTCATGACTTTAAGGAGCGATTTCATGAACTCACCCTTTCAAATGACGAGTTCAGCATTTTTTTCCTCCGAATAGATGATGGATCGGATGGAGGAGGAGGATCGGGACGGGAGTGACGGACGAAAGTTTAGAGGAGGGGCGGGAGGTGGAGGGTTACGATGATGATGGAGGGGGAGAGAGGGGGGTGAGGGGCGTGGGATGAAGGGCGGGTAGCCGACGTGGGCCGAGGGGGTGGAGGGCGGGACGGAGGGGGGGTGTGCCGGGTGGGATACGAGGGTGGAGGAAAGGGAAGGGGAGGTGATGACCGATGGCGGAGATCGACCAGAAGGGGTCACGAAGGGGGAGGCGAGTGCGAGGTGCAATGGTAATTGACGGTGGAAACTCGATCGGGGGATAGAGGGGTTGTGGTCGCGAAGCGGGAGACGGACGTGAGGACCGAAAGGGACAAAAGGGTTTTTTAATGCTTAAAAATAAAATAATAAATAATAAATAAATAAAATAATAAAATAAAATATTTTAAAATATATAATTATTTTTTAAAATAATAATAAAATATTATTTTTTAAAAAAAATAAAATATTTTTTATTAAAAAATAATTTTAAAATGGTGGGGAGTCTGGATGTTCGATGCAAAGCCATGAAAAAAAAATATATATTTTTAAAATAATAATAAAATATTTTTTTCAAAAAAATATTTAAAATATTATTTCAAATTAATATTTTTTTAAAATAAATAAAATAGTAAAATAATAAAAAAAATTTAAAAATAAATTATTATTTTAAAAAAAAAATTTAAAATAATAAAAAAATATTATTTTCTTTAAATAATAGTAAAAAGAAGGGGGTTGTGGTCGCGGAGGGAGAGGGGGCATGGGGGCCGAGGGGAAGGAGGGAAGGGAGAAAGAATTTTTTTAAAAAAAAAAATATTTCAAAATAAAAAAAGTATATAAAATAAATATAATAAAATAATAAAATAAGAAGAAAGAAAGTGTTATTTTCTAAATAATAAAAATAAATAAAATAAAATAAAATAAAATAAAAATATTTAAAATATTTATTTAGATTTCTAAAATAATAATAAAATATTTTTTAAAAATAATATTTTTAATGCGAAGGGAAGGAAGAAAGATTTTTTTTAATGCTACTTCACATGTACCGGTATATTTTTTTAAAATTATTTTTTAAATTAAAATAATTTAGAAAAAATTAAAACAACAATAAAAATTAATTTTTAAAAAGTAATTTAGAATAATTTAAAAATTATTTAAAATAAAAAATTTTAAATTAGTATTAATTTTAAAATATTTATTTTTAAAATAAATAAAATATTTTTAAATTAAATTTAAAAAATATTTTTATTTTGAAAAATTAATTTTTAAAAATATTTTTTTAATAAAAAAATAATTAATAATTTATTTTTAAATAATTTTTTCCTTGTTATTTTATTATTTTATTGATTTTAAAAATATAAATTTTAAGCAATTTTTTATATTTTAAAATATTAATTTTAAATAATACTTTAAAAAATAATTTATTATTATATTTAAAATAAAGTAAATAAAATAAAATAATAAAATAATAAGGAAGGGAGGTTTGTTTTTTTAATAATAAAAAAAATAAAATATAAATATAAATATAATAATAATAATAAAAGTAATTATTTTTAAAAACTAATTATATATTTTTAAATATTTTATTTTTAAAAAACTAATTATTTTAAAATTAATAATAATAAAAATAATTATTTTATTTTTAAATATTTTTAAAAATAATTATCCTCACCGACAAGGGCGCCTCCTCCCCCTTTATACACTAAAAAAAGTATTTTATTTAAAATAAATAAAATAATAAAATAAGAAGAAAAAATATTTAAAAATAAATTATTTGTTAAATTTATTTTATTTAAAAAAGAAAAAATTAAAAATAATAAAAATATTATTTTTTATTAATAATTAATAACTAATTTTAAAAAATATTATTTTTAGTAATAATATTAAATAATAAAAAATATTTTAATTTTAAAAATTATTATTTTTGTTTTTCTAAATTATTTTTTAAAAATTATTTTAATTTTAAAATTTTAAAAATTATTATTTTAATTTTAACAAGAAAAAAATTTAGAAAAGCAGGGGAAAAGATAAAAATATTAATTTAAAAAATAATATTTTTTAAAATTAATTTTTCAAAATAAAAATATTTTATTTATTTTAAAAATAATTAATTTTTATTTTTTTATTTCTAAGAATTTTTAAAGGAAAAAAAACTCCATAACCCTTCCCTCTCCGTCAGCCAAAAAATAATAATAAAAAAAAAATAAAAGGATAGGAAAAAAAAGAAAAGGGAAAAAAATAACCCTCCCCGCCCCCGCCACACACCCACACCTCCCCCACCTCCGGCCAGGTCCCCGCCGGTCACCGCCCCCCCGCACCCTCCTCCCCCTCGGCTCTCCCTCCCCTCCCCTCCGCCCCCGTACCCCACCCGGTCACCCCCCCGCCGTCCCGCGCCCCCATCCCCGGCCGGTCACGCCCCCTCCGTCCCGCGCCCCCCACCCCCCGGCCGGGTCCCCGCCGGCCATCCCCCCTCTACCACCGTACGAAAAAACCCCCTCTCCCCTCCGCGCTCGCGTCCCCCTCCCTCCGTCCTCCGTCCGGCCACCCCCCCCGGCTCGCGTCCCCCTCCTCTCCCCGCCCCCTCCGATTTGCGTCCCCCTCCCTCCGTCCTCCGTCGGGAACCAAAAAAAAAAAAAAAAAATGACGAACTCGCCGGCGAAATGGCGAGTTCAGGCGATTTCATGAACTCGTCACTTGAAGTGGTGGATTTATTCGGGCCACGTTAGTGGCAACGAAACCACCACCGGCGATTTCGAGTTAAACGGTATTTTTGGAATAAAGTTTGAAGCGCCCGTAGTTTTAGAATTAAATAATAATAAAAAATCCTTTGGATAGGTTCATAAACGCGTCTAGTACGTTATTGGGTCGATGCATCCATCGTGATGTTCTTCCACAGGTCCGGCCCCATGAAAAGCTTGGAATCATCTGTCCTACAGTAGTCGATTCTAGTGATCTATTTCAACCACCACTCAGCATACATTATTTCCTACCATCAGTTCCATTAAGGCATGAACTAAGCCCGCCCTTCTCTACTTTTCTTCGTCATCAATGGACTTCCATGGATTTCTTCTCCTCACAGGCACTCTGTTGTTCACCTTGCTGTATCCCCAACTGATGCTATCGATGCCGCATAACAACTCCACCGATCTCTCGGCGCTGCTTGCCTTCAAGGCGGCCATTGATGACCCGACTGGGATTCTGGCAAGCAGTTGGACTCCCAACATCTCCTTCTGCGCTTGGACTGGCATCTCTTGCAGCCACCGGAGGCAGAGAGTTACCGCCCTCATACTCAACAATATGTCTCTTCAAGGTACCATATCGCCGCACCTTGCGAATCTCTCCTTCCTGTCTCACCTAGATCTCCATAACAACTCTCTCTCTGGCCCCATTCCTGATACCCTCGGGCGTCTACCCCGTCTTAGATGGCTCTCGCTGCAGCGAAACCAACTCTCTGGGCCCATACCACCCACCATCTTCAACATGTCTTTGCTCAATACCATCAACCTCTTCCACAACAATTTGTCGGGGTCTCTCCCGAAAAATCATAGCTTTTTTCTTTCTCAACTCCGACTCTTCGTCGTCGAATCCAATCAGCTTAGCGGCACGATCCCATCAAGCCTTGGTCGCTGCCTTGACCTTCAGTTTCTGTCCTTGTCAACAAACCATTTCACTGGAACCATACCAGTTGAGCTCACAAACTTGCAGAAGCTTATCGTCTTATATCTCGATCACAACAAATTGAGCGGAACAATCCCGGACTCCCTAAACAACCTCACAAAGCTCACTGACCTTGACCTCAGTGCGAACTTCCTGAATGGGGAAATTCCTCCTGGGTTGGGCGGTCTGCAAAGCGTGCAATGGTTGAACCTGCAAGCAAATAGCCTAACCGGCCCAATACCAGCTTCACTATTAAATGCTTCCATGATCAATGTTATGGCCCTTTCCTCTAACATCCTGACAGGTCCTGTCCCCATCGAACTTGGAAAAGCCATGCCACTTCTCACGACATTGGATCTCGGAGCGAACCGTCTAAGTGGCGGGCTTGACTTCATCACCTCTCTTTCCAACTGCAGAGGTTTAGAGAAGCTACATGTTGAATTCAATGAGCTAGATGGTGTTCTTCCTGCATCCGTCGCTAACCTCTCTTCTAATCTACTCAAGTTTACTGCTCACAACAATCATATCATAGGGCAAATTCCTGCAGGATTGGGTAATTTGAGTAGCCTGTTGGTTGTATACTTGATGTTCAATGAGCTGACGGGAAAAATACCGACAGCATTAACGAGGATGGAAAGACTTCAGGAGCTGGACCTAGTTGGTAATAGAATCCATGGTCCCATCCCGAGTGAGATTGGACAACTCAGGAGCTTGGGCATTGTATCTTTTGAACGGAACCTGCTCTCTGGATCGATACCTGCCTCACTGGGGAACATCAGTGGACTCCAGCTCCTAAGTTTTGCTGCCAATTCACTGTCGTCAACAATACCCCACAGTTTCTGGAACCTAAGCAGCCTACTGCAACTAGGCTTGTCGAGTAATTCTTTTGAAGGCTCACTTCCTCCAGATGTGGGAAATTTGAAGGGCATAGAGTTGATGGATCTATCAGCAAACCAGCTTTCAGGTATTATCCCAAGTGCCATCGGACAGCTTCAGATGCTTGAAGTTCTAGATATGTCTCATAACTTGTTCCAAGGTCCTATTCCACAAACCTTAGGCGGACTTATCAGCATCAATATTTTGAACCTCTCGTCCAATGATCTCACAGGTGCCATACCCGAGTCCCTAGCAAACCTCCGGTACCTTGCCGACCTAAACCTTTCTTTCAATAGGTTGGAAGGAAAAATACCCAATGGAGGCATATTCTCAAATCTCACCATCCAAACTCTAAGGGGAAATGCAGGATTATGCGGAGCACCAAAGCTAGGCTTTCCACCCTGCTCTTCAAATGCCACGGTTTCCAATCCAAGGAGGGGACAACATGTACTCAACGTTGCTCTTTCTGTAAGTGCTTCCGTGCTAGTCCTCGTTGCGTGCTTCGGTGTTCTCTTAGTGTTCCTAGCTCGTCGAAGGAGGAAAAAGACCACAGCTTCCACCGATCCGCCGCATGTGAACGACCACAGGCTGATTTCATATCATGAGCTCATCCGTGCAACTGACGACTTCAGCGAGGCCAACTTATTAGGAAGAGGGAGCTTTGGCTCGGTATTCAAGGGGCGTCTGGATGATGGATTGGATGTTGCAGTAAAAGTATTGAATCTGGAAATGGAGGCGGCTTCGAGGAGCTTTGATGCAGAGTGTCGTGCACTGCGCATGGTTCGGCACAGGAACCTCATCAAGATCATCAGCACCTGCTCCAACTTGGATGTCAAGGCATTGGTGCTTCAGTACATGCCCAATGGCAGCCTAGAGAGATGGCTGTATTCCCACAATTACTGCTTGAGCCTACCGCAAAGGATAAACATAATGTTGGACGTAGCATCAGCATTGGAGTACCTTCACCATCACCATCCTCAAGTCGTGTTGCATTGCGATCTAAAGCCAAGCAATGTGCTGTTGGATGAAGCCATGAATGCACATGTGGGCGACTTTGGCATTGCCAAATTGTTGCTAGGTGACAGCAAGTCCATGGTGTCAGCGAGCACACAGGGCACAATTGGCTATATTGCTCCAGGTAACCATATTATCACCATTAGTACATAACGAGATAGCCTTGCCTAAAGTTTGAGTAACTGTTTGCTAACCATTTTGGGTCCAACAGAATATGGATCGACCGGGAGAGTCTCGATAAGTGTCGATGTCTATAGCTATGGCATTCTGCTGCTAGAGATCATGACAAGGAAGAAGCCAACCGACGGCATGTTTGAAGGGGAATCCAGCCTGAGGAAGTGGGTGTTTGAGGCGCATCCTGATGCGGTGTTGGATATTGTTGACAACAACCTCCTTAAAGATGAGCATGCCGACCCAATCACCAGGCATCAATGCCTCTTAGCTTCATTGGAATTGGGCCTGTTGTGTTCCAAGGACTCACCCAAGGATAGGATCCTGATGAAAGACGTCGTCCCCAGACTGCACAAGATCAAGAAGAATTACTTGTCAAAGCAGCCTAGAGCTTAAAAAATTGTACCAAGCTTTTGTGGTCATGGCATCTCCAGAGTGCTTGTCATCGAAGAGCAAACAGACATGTTTCTGTGTAGCTGCACGAGTAGGACTGGTTAGTGACCATAGAAGACCTCTGAAAAAATTCTACTATCACTTTTTCCTACTTGAAAAGCCCCAGCTACTGCTGATGTGCTTCTGATCTACTTGTTAAATTTCTCTTCCACATCAAATAGTACTACAAAGTTGTTCCGTTTTAATATGCAAAAAGGCCTTTCCTGCACGTTTTGATCAAACATATCATAAGAAATGTTTCAGTGACTGCTCTGAACTCAAAACATTGTTGAAATCAAACTAGTGGATGTCCTAGTTGTTTCACCCCTCTATATGTAAGAAGATTCTGGATTCAAATATTGGTGGTATTTTTTTCCCAAGTATCAGACTCGGTTAATTTCATTCAGTGATGCTTCCACCGTTAATTTTTATAAAATTATACATTTTTCTTCAAAAAAAATCATTATATGTTGAGAGAGGGCTAAATCACAAACAGAGAAATCTGCAGGGGCTTGATCCGATACCTTAAACCAAACTATAATATCTGTAGATGCAGCAGCGTGGCTGTTAGTTTCGTCGCCAAGCTCATTAAAGAACAAGCATGATGAAATCACAACCATTTTATTGAAAACCAAGGGAGGCAAAATAAAATGTTGAGTTAAACTATGAAAATACCGTGATTTTTGTATTTGAGGAATTCATCCAGAAAAAAACTAAGTACGCTAGCTATCTAAATCTGGTGGTATGAAACAAGATAATGAGATCATTAGCTGTAGCATTGGAATCTGAACTTGCTCCACTCCATTTGGGAGAATGTTTGTTTCAAATAATGGGAGTTTTCAATCGTCTGCAAATAGGTAATTCTGATTGGTCGTCTTTCCACCGTTAAACTCCCTCAAAAAAGCCTCAATGCTTCATCATTAGTAACATTTTCGAAATTTAGTTTGCAGTACCAACACCAAGTAAAAAATGAGGAAATATGGCTTTATTTCATTTTCTAACCGATTTAAAGAAAGAGTTCTAATGGGCTTAGATATCTACAAACTTAAAAGGAAAACTCTACAAAACTATAGTAGCACCGTTAAGTGTATATATCAATCTCACAAAATTCTGAAGTTACTAAATAAAAGGAAATTAGGTCAACAAGTTTTGAGAGCCCCACGGTCATGTAATAAGGTGGTTTCGGCAAGATGCAAAGGAAAATTTAACCACACCCCTTCCACCCCCTGCATGAATGTAAACTTTTCTGACATGACAACAAATGTGGATGATAGATGTTCGCAGTCTACTATATGAGTCCGTAATAGATATGGAACTGCTTTCTTTGCCCTCTAGTGCTCTGTTCTAATTATCATAAGCAACAACTTCTACGTACCTATCACCCAATTCAAATTCAAATCACATCAACAAAGATTAAAATGCCAAGAATTCCTGTCTATCTATCTAAATCCGTATGGACTAGTAATTGTTTGCAATACGAAGGACTGAGGAATTTACTAGTTCCCATGAAATCCATTTCATGATTGTCTTTTTCTTTTCTTTTCTTTTTTTGGTTATTTGAAGGTTTATTTCTCAAGAGTCTAATATTTCATCTAATGCATGAATTATACTAAAGATTTAGAAAGTGCACCATGCATAGATAACATTAGTTGAAAAATTGCAAAAGTACTAACCAATGCATTTCTTCTATCATTTTATTCTTTCCTGTCAAAGGGAATTCCCTATTACCATCTTAGAATGGTTCTTTTAGATCAATGAATTGTCATCCACTTTGAAAAGCATACTAATATATAAATCCACAGGTGGAAATATTGATATCCAATGCACTACATGAAGCAAAAATAAAATTAAAATGATCATGCAAGGGTATATAAGCACTTGTGATGACAAATTTCTAATGGGCTGTATATTCCTATACCAAGACGTGTAGTAAACGGATAATATTTTAAAGCCCACGACAGCATGACAAGTGGGAAATATTTTCTACACCGCGGGTGGTGTAGCTCCCCGGACATTGCCCACGGTGATTGGCTCTCACACGGGTCTGAAGCAAAAAAAAAAAAAAATTTTGATCGTCGTGCTCCAACCCCGTACGAGAGCTAATCACCGCGGGCGGTGTTCATAGAGCTACACCGCCTGCAGTATAGAAAGAATTTTCCTATGACAAGCCCGAAAAGATGTACCTAGTAATCTAGTATTGGAGATGGGCCAAGAAGAGGGGGCCTAAAGCCCATCCATTACTGCATTGTGTAGACATAGGATTAGCACTTTTACTTGGATCCTTATACGAGAGTAAGCCTGGCCTAGATCCCAATGCTGCTATCTCACCACAAGGTCTATTGCACTGCATGAAAATTTAAACAACTATGTGTTGATTCAAAAGCAATACATATCTTTGTCACACCTGAATTGATTTTTTTTTCTTACTTTTGGAAAGCTAAAAAGTAAAAGAAGAAGAGATGCACACACATGCATATAAAAATGATAAAAGAATATAAGTTCAAATAGCATATTTATCACCAAAAACTTATGCAATATATTTGAGACTTTTAGCATATAACAATTAGACAATATTAATGAAGCAAATCAAAACTTCTATATGGTTTTGCTCGATTTATCACAAGGCTGATCGGTCACAGATAAATGCTGAATAACATTAAAAAATGACTATTTCAAATTCGAAAATACAAAAAATTTATTCCCAAAACTGTTTTTCCAATTACAAATTTTAAAAATAATCATTTCCGATCTTCCTTTCCAAAATTTGTTGAAAATCATAGTATCCAACTTGGTGTTGAAGACTAAAAAATAAGATGATTTGCAAAATAATAATATATATGCAATTAGTCAACTCCATTGCATAATATATGATGGACTCTAGAAGGATCCCATACGTTAAAAGCATATGACCAAAGCAAATCATCTGGCTGTGATAGTAGAGGTGTTTCATTATTCTCCGGATTCTGACAAACTATATAGGCATTGTTGGCATCACAGAACTTCTTTGCAGAATTACATCTATGCTATGATAAAAGGCAGGCACAAGTTGGGGTCAATGGATTTGCTGTTTTCTCTAATGATGAAAAATAATTAAATAACATGCTGAAACATTACTATATTTAGATTATTTTAATGGGTATAATTTCAACAAATGCTCCCCAATTATCGTAAATCCAATAACTATACTCAAATACCCCCGCCCCCCCCCCCCCCACCTCCCACAATCCCCATCTCTCTCCTTTCATCAGATCTCATGAAAACTACCACTCCTTCGCTGCTAGAAAGACAAAAGACTCATATAGTAGTATATTTTCCCAAAAACATAGATGATTTACATACTTGACAATGCCATTAGATGTCACAGTGTTGCATCTCTATCCACATCATGGTCTTGAACCATGAAAACAGATCTTCTCAACAATATCCATCGGTGTTCCAAGTGGTACATCTGAGCTAGTATCACATATCTTACCCAATCAAAACCAAAAATAGTGAAATTCTTAAGTTTCTCTTATAATTTACTCAAGATATAATTACCACCTGTATATCAGAAGAAGCATAGTTCTAAACATATCTGGAGTTATTTCTTATTGATGAGTTCCAGCTTGCCCTTTGGGCTTAGAACAGCAGG
Organism: Cocos nucifera; assembly: GCA_006176705.1. Lineage (NCBI taxonomy): Eukaryota > Viridiplantae > Streptophyta > Magnoliopsida > Arecales > Arecaceae > Cocos > Cocos nucifera. The sequence goes on from QRFJ01000013.1 coordinate 3,869,616, forward strand.
GTCCAAGCCTCAACATATACGCATGCATATTATAACACAAATTAAATCTAATGGCAAACGGTACCATTCTTATTTTAGTAATATAAAGTATGCAGAAGCAAAGTGAGCCAAACTACTGAGGGACACACTTTTTGATCTATTTAATGATCAAGTGCTAATGAATCAAATTTAAATGCAAACAAGTTATGGTAGCAGTGCAACATCAAACAAAATAGTTTAAAATTAATGATTTGCATCTTAGGACATAGAACTAAAAATAAAAAGTGCAAATTAAAAATCTGAACCTGAGTTTTTGGCAGCCCTCAATCTGCGCCCAAGAATGCGCCAGCTGAACCTTCAATTATGAATTCTGAAAGACTCTTGTTCAAACAGCAAATTACAGATGATTGTGTCAAGTGATTCTCCATAAGATCTAATTCTAGCCATCATATGGTCCAAGTTCATCCTTTCACCCACCATTTGGCAGGAGTCCATCCTTGGCCATCTCAGTCAGGGTATTGAACACAGCCTCCATATTGCCATCCTTGCGATTAACTTCAACAAGTACCTTTGAAGTTTCGGCATTTATAAGTGGACAACCTCCCAATAGTGTTTGAATAACATGATTCATCTCTTCATCCATCCCTTCCTCAGAAAGACCATTAATTAGTGAAATAGTGCTCGATGGATTAGGAGCAAAACCAGCCAGTATCATTTTCTTATACAGGTCAAGTGCCTTCTGCACGTTTCCACCTCTACAGTGTCCATGAATCAAGACACTGTAAACAACCTCATTAGGCTTCCACTTCCTCTCTAGTATTAATTCAAAAACCTTATCGGCTTCATTCATCAATCCTTTCATACAAAAACCCTTTAAAAGGGACACCACACTCTTGAATTCTCCCTTGTCACAACAATCCATCAGCACATCATATGCAATATTATCTGGAATAGACTCCTCATAATACAGCCTAAAAAGCAGCCTTTTTGCTTCCTTTGTTCAAGCTACTTTTCTAAGGCCATTTATGAGCACATTATAGGTCACGACATCAGGAAGGATCCCTTTCTTTATCATCTCATCATGAAGAAGAAGAGCCTTCTTTATATCCCCTTCTTGGCAATGGCCATGAATCAGTGTTGTGTAGGTGAACTCAACAGGATGTAAACCCAAACTCAACATCCTCTCAAATAGCTCATGAGCATTGTCCAGTCTCCTCACCTCACAGAGACCCCTAAAGAGCGAAGAATACGTAATGGCATCAGGCAGCACACCCTTTGCAACCATCTCTTGATTCAACTGAAATGCCATCTCGAACTCCCCTTTCTTGCAGTATCCACTTAGTAACGTACTATAAGTGATTACATCAGGCACCAACCCATTTCGCTCTGTTGGGGATAAATCCCGCTCCTGCCGAAGCCCGGCCCGACGCTCAGCATAATGCAACCAGTAGCCGCAGAAGAACTTCAGCGCACTGGTCTAGCCGAACTCCTTCAGCCGGCCGAACTGCCAAGCGACCGAACTCCCAGCGGCCGAACTTCTTCCAGCAGGCCGAACTGGTCAGCTCCCGAGCCTCTTCCGGACTCCCAGCGTCGAGACCAAACTTCCTGGGCGGCCGAACTCTTTCGGACTCCCCACGGCCGAACTCCTTCGGACCGACTCCAAGCGGCCGAGCTTCAATAAAGTCCTCTCAGCGGCCGAACTCCTCAGCGGACGGGCTTTATTGGAATCCCCAAGCGGTCGTCACTCAGGAGCCCGAACTCCTCAGCAGTCGTCACTCGGCCGAACTCCTCAGCGGTCGCCCTCATCGAACTTCGGCCGACCGAGCTCCTACCGAACTCTCAAGTGTCCAAGCCTCAGCCGAAGTCCAACAGCCGGCCGAACCCCCAAACGGCCGAGCTTCGGATTCTCAGCGGCCGAACTCTTCAGCGGACGAGCCTTAGCTGCATACCTCCAGCCAGACGCCTATGGGAGCCGAACTCCCTCCTATCTTCCTCTTCAGGAGCCCGAACTCCTCCGAAATGGGCACACGACGAAGGCCTTCAACCCTTCATTCGGCAAGCTCTGCAACCATCACCATCAGTCAGTCCGCCGCAGGCGATAGCGATCCACTGTCAGGCGGCGATGGCTGTCACCCTCAATCCGCCGCACACGGCACCATCCCGTGAGACTGACTCCGCCGAACCTCGAGCGGCCCGCCAGCACGCGGCTGCAGTTGTCACCATCAAGCTCCACTATATAAAGGACCCTCCCGACATGCTAAGGCTAAGCTCTCTGAACTCTCGACTCTCTAAGCTCTCCTCCTCATCTCTAAGCTCCGGAACTTCATTCCGAGCACTCCATTACTGTTGGCCGAAAACTAACTTGACCGTCGGAGGGTCCTGCCGGAGCCACCACCCCACCGGTTCCGGACGGGACTTCATTTTGCAGATCCCCGGTGGCGACCTCAGCGGCCTCGACTCCGGCGACCTCCGGCGAAGACGATTTTCTGCACCAACAGATTAGCGCTAGGAGGGCCTGAACCTTCGAGGTTCCCTTATTCTTAAAGGAGTGCTCGGCGACTCTTCTCTTCCCTCTCCGAAGATCCCCCTTTCTCTCTCGAAAGAAAATGCCCCCCAGGAGAGCCTTGACCCGGCGATCGGCGGCCTCCGCAGCCCGATCCAGTTCGGGTCCGTCTGCCCCCGCTCTGGCCCCGGCTACCCGAGCTCACTCCGTAGCCGCGGTGGACGCGGAGCAGTTCAGCCTGCTTGCCCAGTAGGTCCGCGACCTTACAGAGGCAGTGCGGGCGATGCAGGCCTTGCATCCGCGGGACCCGGTATCAGCTCGACCGGCGCAGGATTCCCCGGAGTCCCGGGATCCGGCCCAGGGGCGACCAGCATGGACTACCCGACCTTCAGTCCCCGGAAGGGGAAAGCAGCCGGGGGAGAGCCCCCGCTCGGACCACGGCTCGACCCAGGGAGAAGCTCCACGCCCATTCTGCGAGAAGACTTTGGAGATCAAGGATCGCGAGGACCTCCTGGATCAAAGGCTCTTGGAAATGAGCCGACGCATAGAGGAACTTCGTCATACTCCCTCCTCCCGCGGTAACGACGTCTGCACTGACCCCCCTTTTTCGCAGAAAATCATGCAGGAGCCGATCCCGCCGAACTTCAAACTCCCACAGTTTGAGAGCTACGACGGGACCACCGATCCGATCGATCATTTGGAAGCCTTTCGGACGACGATGCTGCTCCACGGCGTGTCAGACGCCATATTGTGCCGGGCCTTCCCCTCTACCCTTAAAGGAGCTGCCAGGAATTGGTACTCGGCGCTCAAGCCGAGTACCATCTTATCGTTTGACCAGATGAGTCAACAGTTCGCAGCCCACTTCATCAGTAGCAGGCGGCCCCGCCGAGGTTCGGATTCCTTGATGGCCATCAGGCAAGGAGGAGGGGGAACCCATCCGGGACCTTATGTCACCCGGTTTAACGCTGCCGCGTTGGAAGTCCGAAACCTGGACCCAATCAGTCGCCATGGCCGCCCTCAAGGGCGGCCTCCGGAAGAACGACTTGTTGTTCTCCCTGGAAAAGAAGTATCCTAAGGGAAATTTTGCGGACATGCTTGCTCGGGCTGAAGGATACGCCCGAGGCAGAGGAGGCCTTCAAGGCCAGGGATGACGAAGCCGACGGCAAGCGGCGAGCTGAAGGGCCGAGCAGGCCCATCGAGGGAAGAGAAAGCGGAGTAAAGCTCGGCGGCGCTCCCGGACTCCTCCCTGGTCATTGGCGGACCCGAACTCTCCAAGGGAACCCGAGGTGGGGAAGCCCAGAAGGAACAGTGCGCCGAGGTTCTCCTCAGCGCCGAAGCTCTCCCCGACAAAGGTTTCCGCAACTACGCCCCCCTCAACACTCCGAAGGCCCAAGTGCTGATGGAAATCGGGGAACAGCTTCCGAGGCCGGACCAAGATGCGTTCCCGACCCAGCAAACGCGACCCCAACAAGTTTTGCCGCTATCATCGCGACCACGGCCACGACACCGAAGAGTGCAGTCCAACTCCGAGACGAGATCGAAAAGCTCGTCAGGCGAGGTAGACTCGGCCGATTCCTGCAAAGGACGGCCCGAAGAGCGAGGGGAGCGGCTAAGGGCGGTACCATCGGGTAGGGAGAGCCAGGAAGGTCGGCCGCCCCTTGGCGTCATCAACACTATCTCAGGGGGAACCTCGGGAAGGGGAGACCAGCGAACCCAGAAGATCGATGAAGATCGCAGATTGTGGCCCGTGGCCTTCACCGAGGAGGGCGGTCGGGGAATCCAAATTTCCACACAGTAACGTGGTTGTAATTTTCCTTAAATATCGCTGACTACGATGTACGCTGCATTTTGCTAGATAATGGAAAGTTCGGCCGATGTATTGTCCTACGATGCCTTCTTAAAAATTGTCCCTGCCCAACGACCACTTGGAGCCGATAAATTTCCCGCTGGTAGGATTTACCAGCAACACCGTACCAGCCGAAGTCTGCTCCGAATCGGGGAGGCCAGCGCATGGTAGAGGAGGTCGTCTGGATGGGACTTGCTGCCCGAGGGAGCTCCGAGGAACAACGCCCCGTCGACCCCTCAAACGAGAATGCGCTGTCCGCGACTTCCCTTCGGTAAAATTCTTCCCTCTGAATAATATTACTTCTGGATACGAAAACTATATGATGATAGGGAAGCAGCAGTCAATAATCGCCGCGTTAGGAACAGGAGAACCTCGTCCTAACGCGAGCAACAAGCTCGGCCGCAGGAGATAAGATCTCCCCCGAGCGCGCACTCGGCTGCAGGAGATAAGATCTCCCCGAGCGCGCACTTCGACCTCGGCTGCAGGAGATAAGATCTCCCCCGAGGAAGCTCGGCTGCAGGAGATAAGATCTCCCCCGAGCGCGCACTTCGACCTCGGCCTGCAGGAGATAAGATCTCCCCCGAGGGAAGCTCGGCTGCAGGAGATAAGATCTCCCCCGAGCGCGCACTTCGACCTCGGCTGCAGGAGATAAGATCTCCCCCGAGGGAAGCTCGGCTGCAGGAGATAAGATCTCCCCGAGCGCGCACTTCGACCTCGGCCTGCAGGAGATAAGATCTCCCCCGAGGGAAGCTCGGACCGCAGGAGATAAGATCTCCCCCGAGCGCGCACTTCAACCTCGGCTAGAGATAAGATCTCTCCCGAGCGACCGTGAACAACCTCGGTTAGGAACAGGAGGAGAACCTCGTCCTAACGCGAGCACCAACCTCGGCCGCAGGAGATAAGATCTCCCCCGAGGGAAGCTCGGCTGCAGGAGATAAGATCTCCCCCGAGCGCGCACTTCGACCTCGGCTGCAGGAGATAAGATCTCCCCCGAGGGAAGCTCGGCCGCAGGAGATAAGATCTCCCCGAGCGCGCACTTCAACCTCGGCTAGAGATAAGATCTCTCCCGAGCGACCGTGAACAACCTCGGTTAGGAACAGGAGGAGAACCTCGTCCTAACGCGAGCACCAACCTCGGCTGCAGGAGATAAGATCTCCCCCGAGGGAAGCTCGGACCGCAGGAGATAAGATCTCCCCCGAGCGCGCACTTCAACCTCGGCTAGAGATAAGATCTCTCCCGAGCGACCGTGAACAACCTCGGTTAGGAACAGGAGGAGAACCTCGTCCTAACGCGAGCACCAACCTCGGCTGCAGGAGATAAGATCTCCCCCGAGGGAAGCTCGGCCGCAGGAGATAAGATCTCCCCGAGCGCGCACTTCAACCTCGGCTAGAGATAAGATCTCTCCCGAGCGACCGTGAACAACCTCGGTTAGGAACAGGAGGAGAACCTCGTCCTAACGCGAGCACCAACCTCGGCTGCAGGAGATAAGATCTCCCCCAAGGGAAGCTCGGCCGCAGGAGATAAGATCTCCCCCGAGCGCGCACTTCGACCTCGGCTGCAGGAGATAAGATCTCCCCCGAGGGAAGCTCGGCCGCAGGAGATAAGATCTCCCCCGAGCGCGCACTTCGGCCGCAGGAGATAAGATCTCCCCCGAGCGCGCACTTCAACCTCGGCTAGAGATAAGATCTCTCCCGAGCGACCGCGAATAGCCTCGGTTGGGAACAGGAGGAGAACCTCATCCTAACGCGAGCACCAACCTCGGCTACTGGAGATGAGACCTCCCCCGAGCAACTTCGGCTATGAATCAGATCTCCCCCGAGGAACCGGGCTAACCTCGGCAGTAGGAGATGAGATCTCCCCCGAGCGCCCGCATCGACTCCGGCTAGGGATAAGGTCCTCGGATAGACGTAAGGCCCGCGACGACCTCGGCCGGGGGGCTTCAACATCGACCTCGGTTAGAGAAAGCTATCATGTCAACCTCGGCCAGAGAGCTTCGACATCAGCTTCATCAACTTTGGTGAGGTCTCCCCCGAGCCTCAGCTTCAACTTCAACGTCAACACTGGCTGGAGATGAGACCTCCCCCGAGCTTCAGCTACGACAAAGCGCGGAGCCTGGAAGAAGACTTCGGCAGTCGCCTTTCCTGGTACTCCCTTCCTTCAAATTTTCGAACTCGGGAGTGGGGGGCTACTGTTGGGGATAAATCCCGCTCCTGCCGAAGCCCGGCCCGACGCTCAGCATAATGCAACCAGTAGCCGCAGAAGAGCTTCAGCGCACTGGTCTAGCCGAACTCCTTCAGCCGGCCGAACTGCCAAGCGACCGAACTCCCAGCGGCCGAACTTCTTCCAGCAGGCCGAACTGGTCAGCTTCCGAGCTTCTTCCGGACTCCCAGCGTCGAGACCGAACTTCCTGGGCGGCCGAACTCTTTCGGACTCCCCACGGCCGAACTCCTTCGGACCGACTCCAAGCGGCCGAGCTTCAATGAAGTCCTCTCAGCGGCCGAACTCCTCAGCGGACGGGCTTTAGCGGAATCCCCAAGCGGTCGTCACTCAGGAGCCCGAACTCCTCAGCAGTCGTCACTCGGCCGAACTCCTCAGCGGTCGCCCTCATCGAACTTCGGCCGACCGAGCTCCTACCGAACTCTCAAGTGTCCAAGCCTCAGCCGAAGTCCAACAGCCGGCCGAACCTCCAAACGGCCGAGCTTCGGATTCTCAGCAGCCGAACTCTTCAGCGGACGAGCCTTAGCTGCATACCTCCAGCCAGACGCCTATGGGAGCCGAACTCCCTCCTATCTTCCTCTTCAGGAGCCCGAACTCCTCCGAAATGGGCACACGAAGGCCTTCAACCCTTCATTCGGCAAGCTCTGCAACCATCACCATCAGTCAGTCCGCCGCAGGCGATAGCGACCCACTGTCAGGCGGCGATGGCTGTCACCCTCAATCCGCCGACCCACTGTCAGGCGGCGATGGCTGTCACCCTCAATCCGCCGCACACGGCACCAGTGAGACTGACTCCGCCGAACCTCGAGCGGCCCGCCAGCACGCGGCTGCAGTTGTCACCATCAAGCTCCACTATATAAAGGACCCTCCCGACACGCTAAGGCTAAGCTCTCTGAACTCTCGACTCTCTAAGTTCTCCTCCTCATCTCTAAGCTCCGGAACTTATTCCGAGCACTCCATTACTGTTGGCCGGAAACTAACTTGATCGTCGGAGGGTCCTGCCGGAGCCACCACCCCACCGGTTCCGAACGGAACTTCGTTTTGCAGGTCCCCGGTGGCGACCTCAGCGGCCTCGACTCCGGTGACCTCCGGCGAAGACGATTTTCTGCACCAACACGCTCCATTTCTCGAATGATCTCCAAGGCTTCATCCATTCTTCCCAAAGTACAATATCCATGAATAAGAGCATTATAATTCACGACAGATGGCAAAATCCCACTTTCTTTCATCTCCTTCATGAGTAACAGAGCATCATCCAAGAACCCCTTTTTAGCAAAACCATCAATCAAAGTTGTGAAAGTAATCTCATTAAGCTGAAGCCCTCTCTCCCTCATCTGTTTAGCAAACTCCATTGCTCTTGCCAAGTTGCCTGCATTACTCATTGCACTAATCAGAGAGGTATACGTCACAACATTAGGTGCCACCCCTTCCTGAGCCATCTCGGCGTGCAAGACGAGAGCTTTATGAACATCCCCTTCCCGGCAATACCTATTCACCAATGTGTTATAAGTAATAGCATCAGGAGCAAATCCCTCTCTCGCCATTTCGTCGACCACTTTGCCCGTCTCCTTCACCCGGCCCTCCCGGCACAACCCATTAATAATCGCGTCATAAGTAACCACATTTGGCTGCACTCCCTTTTCGTGCATTGTTTTCAGCAGCCCAAACGCATCGTCGACGTTCCCCGACTTGCAATGCCCATCAATGAGTGTTGTACGTGACGACATTTGGCGAACACCCGGCGTGCTCCATCTCGGTCAGCAGAACTAGCCCCCAATCCAATACGCCCCAAGAGCAAAACCTACGGATCAAGATGTTGTAGGAGTAGACATTCAAGGTTACCCCAGACCGGGAGATGTCGGCGAGGAATTCTTCGATGGTGTTGCGTAGGGTCCGGCTGAAGCCCGAGACTTTTGTGAGGGAGAGGGCGGACCGAGCATCGGGAACGCGGCCCAGAGAGGCGTAAGACTTGATGAGGAGGTCGAAGGCGGCGGAAGGGGAGGGGAAGGGCGAAGGGCGGAGGAAGTGGAGTGCGGCGGCGACGGATTGGATGACGGGGGACGGGAGGAAGCGGGAGGCAAGGCTGCGGGCGAGGGAGAGGGCGGAGGGGAAGAGGCGGAAGCGGGAGAGGAGGAGGAGCGGCGAGTGATTGGGAACGTAGGGAGGCGGAGAAGAAGGGGAGGGGGGAGGCCCAGCGCAGGAACGCAAGGGTGAGGGAGCGGTGGGACTGGGCAAGGAGGAGGGCCTCGGCGGGGCCTCTGGTGTGAACTAGGCAGCCAGGGAGTCGAGGCGGCGGCGGTGCTTGAGGAGCGCGAGGGCTTTCTCGGCGAGGAGGCGGGGGTGGGCGGAGGAGGAGGAGGCGGCGGCGGACGGCGACGGGTAGCTTACGGGGCCCATGCGACGAGAGGGAGCACGGGAGACCCAACCATTCCCTTCCTGCGATGTAAATGCCGTACTGGCAATATGATTCTAAAATAAGGACATCCCCATATTTGTTATATGCGGATTTACATCCGCATGGACCTCATGCGAACCTGCTTTAGGATTAAATACACTGAATTGGATTAAATTATATCTAAATTTAATTTTAATTTAAAATATTTTAAACTTAAAAATTTGGCTTCAAAATCAAATTAAATATTCTATTAGTCCAATTAATCTAATCCAATCTAAAAAATTTATTGAATTGGATTGAATTTTTGAACTTTTACATAAATTAAATTATAATTTAGATCATAATTCAGAAGTAAGTATATTTAAAAAAAATTTATTATATATTAATATATGATATTTTTTTCTATTTTCATATCATATTAATAAAATTAAATTATATATTATTATATTAAAGTATATTATATATATTAAATTATATTATATATTATTATATAAGTATTATATTATATTATTAAATTATTATTATATATATATTATTATATTAGTACTATTTTATAATATATATATATATAATCCAAAAATTCAAACTAGAAGAATGAATTGGATTTGGTTTGGATCCATAATTTGAATTTTGTATTGGATTTAAATTTTATAATATTAAATCTAAATCCAAGTCCAAAGTCTAAAATTTTTAAAAATTAATTTCAAATCCAAAATTAAAATCCAAAAATTCAATCCAATTCTTTAGCTTAGTTTAGATTTTGGATTTTCTTCGATCCACTTACACCCCTAAGGGTGCACAAATAGGTAACCGAGATGAATATCATGTCCGGAGGTCCACGCATAAAATGTTATGCGGATTTATTTTGTTTAGAGATTTTACGCATGCATCTGCACATAAGATTCAATTTATGCTTGATTACCAATGCATTTTTTGCATGTGACTATTATTCAAATGTTTTTTTTATTGAAAAAAAATTGCGTTAACTTGGACAATGAGGTGATGCTCTCAAGGGTTTTATTCCCTATAACTTGATCAAATCCAATGGATTAAAGATAAATATTAGAGATGATAATTTTATTCCTCAGATACCTGAGCCAATTCAATCCAAATGGATGGATTTTAATTACCCAACTCAATTAAAATTTAGGACACATGTGGATTCTAAAAAAAATATTCAAAATAGATTTAAATCAGATACGGATAATGGTATGCCCTTATCCAAATTCAATCCGAGATAACCTTAATACATATTCCTCTTTCAAAATAATAATAATAATATATATATATTTGATTCGATCAGATCAATCTCTCTTATATATCTGGTCCAATCTAATCCACATCTCTATTTGATTCGATTCGATCTAATTTAAGATGGGTATGAGATAGATATGGATATGGAGTTTTTATTTGCAGGATAGATATGGGTATGGACCAATCTAATTCATATCGGATCCATTACCAGCCCTAATAGAGATACCGTAGCTGGAACGAAAATTTGTTTTAGTGGTCTAGTAAACTAATAGTGACCTTGAAATGGTTATGCGGTCACTTTTTAGAATAACTTTGCTGAAAAATACTTCATTGGAATATTCAGTTATTTATAGATCTAAATTTTATTTATGTGCAGAGGAAAAATCAACATAGGTTTTTATAAGTGCCTTAGTAGAGAGTTCACGTAAAGACTACAATGGAACTATAGACTTCATATGAATTGGATACCTAATTGTTTGAAAATTATTAAAAGTATAAATTTCATAAGGTGAACATAGAATGGTTCTAAAGTCAATATAGATATATGAAAGAAAATTATTACTAGATGCTTGATTAAATCTTAGGTTATTTATCAATTTTTACCTTCAAAATTCATCTAGAGATTGCAACTTTCCAACTCAAATTAAAAGTAATACAAAAACTTTCAAACCCTCCTGCTTTTTCTAAGTTTATTATCCACCGAACGAGAGTCGAGGATTCTTGAGAGACTTGGAGGGGAGCCCAATCCCATGAAAGATCCTTTCAGTTTTATTTGATAAGCAGCACGATCATGCGAGCTCGCAGGTCCCAACCATGCCCCAGCAAGGCGGAAAGGAAAGAAAAGGAATCGGAAAGCGCCGATTGCCTTTGGAAATTTTGTGCAACAATTTTATATATTTTATAGTCACATTTTTTTTAAATATGTATTTTGTAGTCCCATCATTTGATCCAGTCCGAGAAAAGAGGCGATGGTGGTCGGCAAGCATTGCACCAGCACCGTGGTTTGGGATGTACCGGACGCAAAGCTCCATGGTGAGCGAGTCGCACGCCTCCCTTACGTCAAGGCAGAGGGGCAACTTAATGTCGGTCGTGGTTAAACTTGATTAGCACAGGCTTGAGTTTTGTAAGACTTGAATCCGTGTTTGCAATTTATCTAAGCATTATATTGGCTCTTTGTCCGCACCCATGAATCATCCCACTAACCTTTTTATGTCAAATTTACTACCACAAATAAAGTTTGATCTTGAGTATTGAAATGTTCCAATGATACTCAAGATGAAGATCGATTCTCAATTAAGAATATTGGTTGTTTGGCAAGTAGTATTGGATCGAGGCTGCTGTAAAAACTCTTGCATTTAGCAAGCTTTATATGTGTGAGAGATTATTTTTTGTTGCCAAATAATTGCTAATATACTGAGTACAGATATCAGAAAGCCACATCTAGGTTGCCCAATCAGTTAGCAAATATAAATTGACCACCCCTCATATTATATACAATGTTTGCAGATCTTACCATCTTATTCTTGTTTACATGATGGTTAACTAGAGATGCATCCTAGCAGACATACTTCCTTCTCTTACTTGCTTCATCTTCAGCTTTGAGGAGTAGAGTTTTTGAAAACTAATTCTAAAGTAGCGTGCAATTTTGAGGCATGATAGTTCAGGACCTGTGGTGTGGAATTCAGGGTAAAAGGTTAGATCAAAATTTCAAATCTAACAGCCCAAGAAAGCAATTATTACGTACAGTTTTGTTTATTTGCCATTATGTATGTTGATATATTTTCATTTAAAATATTTATTGCCTTTTATAAGCAAAAAAAAAATATATATTTATCCAACTCGATGCATTTTCTTGTAGCAGATTTTCATAAATCTATGCAGAAGATTAAAATATAAAAATAAATGTCTAACTATGTTCGTCATTGATTTTTCAAGAATAACA